>JAIUJO010000204.1:600000-927500 GCA_023846275.1 Vanilla planifolia
AAGAGAAATATTTAAAGAAATGAGATAAATTATGTAAGCAAGTTATATTCTAAGATATTGAGAAGATTGAGTATAACATCCATGATCATCAAGTCTTGTATGAATCAAAATATCTCATAAAACATTACAAAGAGCTAGAAAATTAAAAATTGAAAAATATAAAACTAAATATTTAATTGAATAGAGCTTGTCGATGTTGATCCATCAACATTTATTTCAAGTTAGTTGGACCTCATTATGAAATACTGTGTCATCATAGCAAATAAGAAATAATAATAATAAATTATTATTTTAAAGCTAAGTAAACATTTATTGAAGCTGAAATAAGTTAAGTTGAATCAATGTAATTTCACCAAATCAATGACAAGTAAAGGTCAAACATGAAGAGATTTCAAGCTACATTATAAGATAAAATATCAAAGAAAAAAAATTGAATGAATGAGGAAAGTAGAAAGGGAAAGTTGCCATCTACGATACTAAGAAGATAGGATGTAGAGATACATAGTTAAATAACCAATTGAAAGTAGAAATATTTGGAAAAATGAGTTAAATTGTGCATTTATTTTGCAATAAATATTGTTATGGAGATCAAGAGTAAAAATCTCAATCATCAAATAAATTATAAATTGAAATGTTTTAAAAATCAAGCTAAAATCATATAAAAGAAAGCAATTAAAAATATAAGATAAACTTCCAAATGGATAAAGCTCATCAAAATGAGCCCATTGATGTCTATTTTATCTAAATTGGTCCTCATTTTGATATGTTATGTATTACCAAAATAACCAAAGATATATAACAAAAAATTATTGTTTTAAAATGGAACAAGTATTTATTATTACTAAAATAAGATAAATTGAAACAAAATAACAAAGAAATCGAAGAGAAAGCATTGAAGAAAAGTTATCAATTATGTGAGAAAATTCACATTCCAAGATACTAAGGAGATCTTATGCAACATCCATGACCATTGAATCAGATACGAATTAAAATTCTTCATAGACCATACCAAAAACATTAAAAATAAAATATTAAATTAAATATTTTGGAAAAGATCTCCTTGAAATAAATTGAAGAATGTTTTTTCTCTTAATTGATCCTTTTTTCGAATTACTATGATTTACCAAAAAAAAAAGCATAAATCATAAAAGAAAATTTATCATAAGTAAATATATTTAAATTTTAAGATAGATTAATTCAGGCAATTTAATATAACTAAATAGAAGACATGTAAAGGTGAAATGAGATTATTTTTAGCATTAAATGGCAATATAACAAAATAAAAAAAAATATTAAAAAAAATGAGATAAATTGTATAGGAATATAAAATTTCAAGACACTAAGGATACTAAGTGTAACATCTTCGATAATAAAAAACATCCAAATTAAAATTTTTTATAAAGTGTGTCAAGAATTTAGAAAAAAATATTTAAATATATATAAATAAATGCTTTATTAGAGATATCTTGATGAGATGAGTTTAACAAAATTTTTTATCTCGATTAGAATTTGTTTTGAATTACTAAAAATTATCGAAGTAAACAATAATAAAAATAATATATTTTTATTTTGCTACTAAATAAATAAAAATTAAAGTTGAAATTTGAGAAATTAAATAAATTAGGTATAACTAAATGAAAGTTAAATAAAGGTCACACATGCAATGAATTAGAATTTCATAGTCATATACTAAAATCAAAAGTGATGTGTAGAAATGAGACAAACTATCATGAAATTTACATTACATGATACTAAGGTGATGAAGTGTGAGATTCTTGATTGTTTAACCATGTGCAGATAAAAAAAGTCATATATCATTCCAAAACTATAATAAAATATTTAAAAATATAAAAATAAATTTGATGCGGAAGGAACTCATTTAGATGAGTCAAACAACGTTTCCTTCATTGTGACCAGACCTTATTTAAAATTACTATGATTTACCAAGATAAAAAACATAAATAATAATAAATTAACATTTTAATATTAAGTGATAATATATTAAATTTAAAATGATATAAATTGAATTAATATAATAAAACAAATTCAACTTGATGTAAAGGTCATGCTAGAGGAGATTTGGAGTTAAAATGAAATATAACAAATTCAAAGTGAATTTTTTTAAGAAATGAGATAAATTATAAGATAAAGTTGCATTCCAAGATATGAAGGTGATTGAGATAATACCTTTAGACATCAAATTAGGTATGAATGAAACTATCTCATAAAATATATAAAAACTTTAGAAAATAAAATATTTTAGAATATGAAAATGAAAATTTAATTTGATAGATTCCACTTAGATGAGCTCAACTACATTTGTTTTGTCTCGATGTTATCGTATTGTTGACCCTTATCTATGTTGCTTAGTTGATGATAACAAACCCTAAGTATTTCTAATGAATTTGCTTGAAGAAATTTTTAGATTTAGGGTACTGAATGTGTATGTTTGTAGGAGAACTTAAATTAGAAGATGAGAAAATATGAAATCACATAAAAGTCATATTGGTTTCAGTCAAAAAACTCTAAGAGATATATTTTAAATTTAATTTTAGATATTTCAATTTAAACTTGATTAAAATGTTATGTTTAATATACTATTTATTACAAGACATAAAAAGTAATTTTTATCTAAATTAATCATCTTAGAAAAGTTTAGGTTCCAAAAAATTAGTCCGTCCACCTTGACAAACTTGAGAATAATTTTTTTCATATTGTATTGTTGTCTTAATAACTTTTACCATAAGTACATTACAACTGTAATAATTAATTAAAAAAATAACACTAATTAAAATAATAATTAAAGAAGAATTAACTTCTCAGGAACTAGCACCAAATCCATCAAAAGAACCTCAAACACTCATGACAATTAACTACTTAGGAACACTAGTCCGTAAACAAGATGACCAGTTCGAGTAAGCCCAAATATTATTTAATAGGTTGTCAGATGAAGTTAATACTTCTATTTTCAGTATATCAAGTGTTTAAAGTTATAACATCATTGATCATCAAACCAGATACGAATCAAAATGTGTCCTAAAGTGTTCCAAATCTTTATGAAGTAAAATTTTTTAAAATTCATAAATTAATATTTAAGAAAAAGCGTATCAAGAAGAGTCTAAGAACCTTTATTTCTTCACGATAAACATCATCTGAAATTTTTTCAAATTACTGTAATAAATAATAAAAAATAATAATAAAATATTATTTAAATATTAAAAAAATACACATTAAAGCTTAAATGGCATATAATGAATCAATATAATATAAATGTAAGAAGAGATTTAAAGTTATAATGTAAAGTATTAAAATAAAAAAATTAATGGAAATGAGATAAATTGTACAAGAAAGTTGCATTAAAAGATACTCAGGTGACATCCTTACTCATCAAATCAAGTGGGAATCAAAGTGTCTCCTAGAGCATGCCAAATCATTAGAAAAAATATTTTAAAATATAGAAATAAATAATTAATTGCATATAACTCATGAAGATGGGTTTAACCACGTTTATTTTGTCATCATCTTGTCGTGTTGGATTACAACAAATTATTATTGAATGTAGTCATAAATAATAATAAAGTATTCTTTTAACATTAAGCAAATATATCATAAAGTCAAAATTAGTTAAATTGACTCAAAGTAATATATAACACAATAAGAATGATATAAAAGTCAAATGACAAGGATTTAGAGTTACATAAAAATCAAACTAAATTAGTCAAAAAAATATATTAAGAAATAGAAATTTTACAAGCAAGTTTCTATTCAAGATACTAAAGAAAATGAGTGCCATATCCTTGATTATAGAACAATGTACTAATCAAAATATCTAAAAAAAGTGTGTTAAAACCATAAAAAAAATTAAAAATATAAAACTTTTTTAATTGGATAGAGTTGGTCTAGTTAAGCCTAACATAAACTTAAATGAGAATTTTTCTTAATATTAGAAAATATATAATAAAGTTTTAATGAAATAAATTAACATATGTAACATAACCAAATGAACTTCATGTACCGATGACATCATAGGAGATGCCGAGTTTCAAAGTAAAATATCTAATTCAAAAATAAATTTGATAAAGGAGATAAATTTTATGGAAATCTTGTATTCCAGGATACTTAGGATATAAAAATTAACATTCTTGGTAATCAAATAATATACAAATCTAAATGTCTTAGAACATAAGGCAAAACCTAAGAAAATTAAATCTTTATAGATATAGAAATAAATATTTATTTTGATATAACTCATCAAGACAAGTCTAATGGCATTTTTTTTGCCTCCATCAGACCTCATTTGGATTTACTATAAAATAACATATTAAATAAACATAAATAGTAATAATTAATTATTTTTAATATTTAGTAAATATATATTAGAGCTAAAATTAGAAAAATTGAAACAATATAACATAACTAAATCAATGTGATTCAAATGTCACATGAGAAGAGATTTAGTGCTACAATTTGAAAAAAAATATCAAAGAGAAAAAAATGTAAAAAAGAGATGAATTTTACAAGAAAGATGCTTTTTAACATAGGAGGGATATCGAGTTTAATAATCTCGATATTCCAATCAAGCACGAATAAAAATGTTTGTAAAATTTACTAAAATACATAAATAATAAAAATTTTAAAAATCTACAAATGAATATTTAATAGAATAACACTCATCAAAATGTGTCCAACAACATTTTTTTCATTTTAACTAGACCTTGTTTGCAAATATTGAAAAATGTAAATGTGAATAAGCATAATCAATAAAAAATAATTATTTTGATATTAAGTAAATTTATATTAAAGCTAAAATAATACTGAGTACAAAGTTAGAAAATAAATTAAAAAAAATTTAAAGATATCATAAGAGGAGTTTGATTTTTATAATGATATAACAAAATCAAAGCAAAAAATTTAAAAAATTGGATGAGTGTGCTTAAAAGTATCATTCCAAGATATAAAGGAAATCAAGTGTAATATTATCAATCAAGAAATTTGATGCAAATTAAAGTGCCACGTAAAGCAAGACAAAAACTTAAAAAAATTAAAAATGTAGAAATGAATATTTATGCTGATAGTGCTTTTGTGATAAGTCCTACAACATTTGTTTCATATTTATTTAAGCCAAATTAAAGGAATTTAAAGGTTACAAGAGAAGAAATATATAATTATATAATATGATATCCAAATAAACGTGAAATATTTTATAAAAATTGAAAAGTATGCATGAAAGTTGCATTCCATGATGCTATGGTGATCGAGTGTAACGTCCTCAATCATTAAGTCATATAAGGATTGTAAAGTCTTTTAAAAAACAAAAGATTCATAAAAAATAAAAAATAATTTTAGTATTGCGAAAATTATTTTAAATGGATCGAATTCATCTTGTTAAAAAATCATTTGGAATTACTTAGAAATCCCAAAGTAAATAAGCATAAATGATAATAGATAATTATTTTAATATTCTATAAATATTTATTAAAGCTTAAATAAGATAAATTGATGAATTGTAGTATAAAAAATGAAAGTAATGTAAAGGTTACACGAAAGGAAATTTAAAGGTACATAGTAATGACATATTCAAAACAAAAACTTCGAAAAAAATAAACTAATTATATAGGAAAGCTTTATTCCAAGATACTTAGTAGATCAGGTACAATAGCTTCAACCATAAAATATAATATGATACATAATATTTCTTAAAGGATTTTAACACTTATGAATAAAATATTTAAATTAAAAAACAAATATTTAATTAGAGAGAGCTCAACAAGATGAGTCTAATAATATTTAATTATTTTTTAAAATAAGTAATAATTATAGAAAATCAATTTTTAAATTAAAGAAATATATATTAAACTTCAATTAGATAAATTAATGTAAGAAATTTGAATAAGTATGATAAACTATAAGAGAAAATTGCATTCCAAGATGCTAAAGAGATCGAGAGAAACATCCTTGTTTTTCAAATAAGATATGAATTTAAAAGTCTCAAAATATGTACCAAACCCATAAAAAATTATTTAAAGTATGATAATGAATATTTTTTTTGGATATCTTGTCGAGATGAGTTCACCGACATTTGCTTCATCTTGATCGAGCCATGTTTGGAATTACTATGAATTCATAAATTTAAAACAAAAAAATAACAACAAACTATTATTTTAATATTAAATAATTATATATTAAAACTAAAATTCGATAATTTGATAAATGTAATATAAAAAAATTAGAGTGAGGCTTTAAACACATAATAATATATTAAGTACTTAAAAAAATAACCACATAAAAGCAAAAAAATTGAAATGAGATGAATTATAGGAAAGTTGCACTATATATGCTAAAAAAGACCAAGGGTGCTATCCTCTATCATTAAATTAGATATTAATAAAAAAATCTCAAAGACTATACAAAAACCTTAGAAAATGAAATTTTGAAAATATAAGAAAAATAATTGGATAGAGGTAGTGGAGAAAAGTTTGACATTATTTCTTTGTTCTCCATTAAATCTTGTTTAAAGTTATTATGGATTAACAATTTAAATAAACGTAAAAATTATTAAATTATTTTTTATTATTAAGTAAAAATATATTATAAACCAAATATGATAAATTTATGAAAGGTAATAAAATTAATTCAAACAATTACAAGTCACACAATAGATGTTTTAGAGTTACATAGAAATATAACTAAATTAAAAAAATTTCAAGAAGATAAACTATACCAGATATTTGCATTCCAAAATATAGAATTAATCAAGTGCAACATTCTTAAAAATAAAATTAAAAACAAAAAAAACTCCATGCCTAAAATATATAAAATAAAGTATTTAGTTATCTACAAAATTAATATTTAATTAGATAAAAGTCATCGACCAAGGTCATAGTACATTAATTTCATCTCGATTAAGCCTCATTTTAAATTACAATGAGTAATGAAGTAAGCACAAATAAAAATTTTTGTAATATTAAGTTGATTTATTTCAATGCTAAAATGAGATAAATTGAAGCAATGTATTATAATAAAATAATGGCCATGTAATCATCGCATGAGATGAGATGTAGTGCACATAATAATGTAACAAATGGAATGCACAAAAAATGATTAACCAAATGAGATAAATAATGTGGAAAACTTGCACTCAAAGATGCTAAGAAGATCACACATAACATTCTCAATAGTGAAATTGTGTACAATTAAAAATATCTCATACAGAATATAAAAACACAAGAAATAAAGAAATGAATTCTTAATTGGTGAAAAGTTTTCCATAATGAGTCCAATGACATTTATTTCATACTAATTAGACATCATTTAAATTTACTAAAAAATAAAAGTTAATTAACGTTTTAATTTTACTTATATATATATATATATGTATAATTTGAAATGAGATAAATTAAAGCAAAATAATCTAACCAAATTAAAGTGTTGTAAATGTACCACTAAAATATATTTATTGTAATTTAAACAAATTAAATTAAAATGTTTGAAGAAATTAGATAAATTGTGTAGGAAAGTTATATTTAAAAAAACTGAGGAAGAACAATTGTAATAAGCTTGATTGTCAAATACGGCATTAATTAAATTATTATGTAAAGCATGTCAAATCCTTTGGAAATAAAATAAATAAAATTATGAAAATGAATATTTAACTTGATAGAACTAATTAAGATTAGTCTACTATTGTTTATTTTCCTTTCAATGGTCCCCATTTGAAATTACTATAAATAACCATAGTAAAGAATCATAAATAATAGTAAACAATTATTTTAATATTTAAAAAATATATATGAAAAATAAATATAGATTATGCCAATAAAATATAGAAAAATCGAATTGACGCAAAGATCACATACATGGGCAATTTGATTTTCATAGTAATGTAATAAAATGAAAGAAAAAAATTGAATACATTAGATATCCTAAATGAGAAATTATTATTCCTAGAAACTATAAAGATCGAGTATGACATCCTTAATGATCAAGCCACTTATGTGTCAAAGTTTCTTATGAAGCATGCCAAAACACTTTTAAATAATTATCCAAAAATATGAAAACTTATTTAATTGGATAGACCTTAGTGGCATAGGTTAATGACATCTATAATTATTATTAATTACCAAAAAATAAGAATAACTATTGATAAATTATTTTTTAAATATTTAATAAATACTTAAAAGAAAAAACAAATATGACACTTAAACCAACATTATTAAAAAAATCAATGTAAAACATTTGATTAAATGAGATAAAATGTAAGAGAAAGTTATAATCCAAAATACTAAGGAAATGAAGGGAATAAACCATAATAAAAAAATAAGATATTAATCAAAATATATCATTAAATAAGACAACAGAAGAGAAAAGAGAGTTCATTTAGATGAGTCATACTACACTTATTTCATATTGATTAGATCTCAATTGGAATTACAAAGAATTAAATAAAAACATGAGCATAAATAAAAAAATTATCATTTTCATATTATGTAAAAGCACATTAATCAATAAGTGAGATAAATTAAGATAACATAATATAACAAAAAATATCAATGTAAAATCACACTAGAGTAATTTAGAAATATTTTATAAAACAGGAAAAAATGTTAAAAAATAAAATATTTAAAACATAAAAAGGAATACTTAATTAGTTAGAACTTACTAAGAAGAGTGTAGCAACATTCGTTTCCTCTTGATCACACTTCGTTTGGAATTAGTATGAATTACAAATATAAATAAAAATAAATAATAATAGATTATTACTTCAATATTAAGTCAACATTATTAAGTTAGAATGAGACAAATTGAAGTAATATAATATAGAATAATGAAAGTGGTGTAAGAATCTCATGAGTGGAGTATAAGAATTTCATTGTAATAAAACAAAATAAAATCAAAAGTTTTGAAGAGATGACAAAAATTGTATGGAAAAAGTAAACTCCAAGATACTAAACAGATCGATTGTGTTGAACTTGAATAGCAAATTTGGTACAAATAAAAATGACTAATAAAACATGTTGAAATCATAAAAAATAAATTATTTAAAAGTACAAAAATTTAAATGGACAGATCTCAATAAAACAAGTTTAACAACATTTTCTTTCATCCTCATTTGATATGATTTTAAATTATTGATAATTATACAATAAAATAAGAAAAAAAATCATTATAAAATATTGTTTTATTGTAAAATAAATATATTAGTGGTGAAATGACATAAATTGAAGCAATGCAGTTTGTCCAAATTAAAATGATTAAAATTTTGATTAATTGAGGTAAATTTTAAGAGAAACTTTTATTCAAAGAAAGTAAGGAGAACAAGTTTAACATCCTCAATCATCAAATTTTGCTAAAAAATTAAAAATAGCTCATAAAACATATCAAGTCCCAAAGAAAATAAAAGGCATAAAAATATAAAAAAATATATTTAGTTTGAAAATACTCTTCTTAATGAAGAATTGTATTTTTTTTGTTTGTGTCTGACCATGTTTAGAATTTTAACAAATTTTTACAATAAATAAACAATAATAATAATAATAAATTATTTTAATATTAAGTAATCATATAGTAAAATGTAAATGAGATAAATGAAATCTATTCAACAAAACAAAATTATAGTGATGTGGAGGTCACATCAAAGGTGAATAAGTTTTTCAAAGTAATATAACTAAAGAAAAAGAAAAACTTAAGAGGTAATAAATAAATTGTACAAGAAATTTGCATTCTAGGATATTCAAGAGATTGAGTATAGCATCCTTGATCGTTAAATTAGGTAGAAATCAAAATATCTAATAAGGTGTGTAACAAATAGTAGAAAACATCATGACTTGGGTTAGAATTATTTTGAACAACTAAAGAAAAAATTAAATAAGATAAATTTTTTATTTTAATAATAATTGAACATTTATTAAAATTAAATGTTAAAAAGTCAAGTAAAATAATATAAAATAAAAAAGTAAAATTTGAAGATGTGAGATATATTTTGTTAGAAAATTGCATTCCAAGAGAATGAGAACATTGAGTATAACAATGTTGTTATCAAATAAAGCAAGAATTGAAAGGTCTCATAAAGTGAGCCTAAAATTTAGAAAATAAAATATTTAAAAAATATAGAAAATAAGTATATTAAATTGGATAGTGCTTATTAATACTAGTCGAATGGCCATTGTTTTATCTCAATTTCACCTCATTTTTAATTAATCCTAATTGCCAAAGTAAATAGGCATAAACACAACATGTGATTTTTATAATATTAAGTAAACATATATTAACACTAAAATGGGAAAAATTGATGCAATGTAATATAATTAAGTCAATTTGATGTAAATATAACTTGAGATGAGATTTGAGTAACATAGTAATATTTCAAAATAATACAAAAAATTTGAAGAGATAAATTATATGAGAAAGTTGTATTCTAATATATAATGGAGATTAATTGTAGTAACCTTATTCATTAAACTTAAACAGAGATGAAACAACTCATAAAGCATTCAAAACCATATGAAAAAAATATATCATAAAAATATAAAAATGAACATTTAATTACATATAGCTCAGATAGACATTTAAAAAATGTTTTGTTTTGTCTAGATCAAGCAACATTTGGGGTTCTAAAAAATTACTAAAGTAGACAAGAAATTAAATAAAATATTACTATTTTAATATCAAACAACAATATATTAAAACTAACAAAACATAATATAAGGTAATGGAATATAATTAAATCAAAGTAATATAAAAGTCACATAATTGTAGAATTAGAGTTTCATAATAATATGATAAAATCAATGAGAAATTTTAAGAAAACATGATTAATTATAATAGAAAGTTGCATTCCAAGATAGTAAGGACATTAAGTGTAGTATCCTTGACTATCAAATTAGGTAGGAATCAAATTATCTCATGAACGAAGCAAAAAAGCTTATAAATTAAAAATTTTGAAATTGTAAAAATTAATACTTAGTTGGATGGAGCTTGTGGAGGCATGTCCAATAATGTTTGTTTTATCTTTATAGGACATCATTTAGATTTACTATTAATTACAAAATTAAATAAAACTTAATAATATCAAATTATTATTTTATTACTTAGCAAATATATATAATAAAGGCTAAATAAGATAAAATGAAGCCATGTCAGATAACTAAATAAAAATGAGATAATAGTCACACAGGAGGAGATTCATAATAACATAGTAACACAATAGAATAAAAATAAAAAATTTGAAGAATTGAGATAAAGTCTATAAGAAACTTGCATTCCATGATATAAAGGAGATCAAGTGTAGCATATTTAATGATAAAATTAAAAACAATTTGTAATATCTTTTTGGGAGTGTTAGGATACTAGGAACTAATATAATTAAGAAAAATATAAAAAAATAGATTTTAATTAGATCAAGCTCATTTAGTATTGCATCAATTATACCTCGTCAACAAATACTTTGAATTAACAAAAAAAACTAAGCACAAATTATAATAAAATATTATTTTAATATTAAGAAAATATCAATTAAAACTAAATAAGATAAATTTAAGAAATATAATACAACTAAATCAAAGCGATATGAAGGTGACATAAGTGAAAACATAGAGTTTGATTTTAACATAACTAAATCAAAAGAAAAAAATTGAAGAAATGAGATAAATTATAAAGGAAAATTGCGCTACACATTCCTTTAAATTTTTATATGTATAATCAATAGTTGTTAAATTAGATATTAATTAAAAAGTCGTATAAAGGGCTTATAAATTCTAAAAAATAAACTTTTTAAGAATATAAAAAATATTTAATTAAATAGAGGTCATCAATATGAGTCCATCGACATTAGTTTCTTCTCAATTGGTTCTTTTTTGGAAATTAGTAAATTACAAAACTAAATAATCATAAATTGATGAAATGTAATAGAAATGATTCAAAGTAATAAAAAATTCACATGATAAGAGATTTAGAATTACGTTAAAACATAACCAAATGAACAAAAAAATTTCAACAAATGAGGTAAATTATATTGGAAAGTTGTATTGTAATATACAAAAGATTTCAACTATAACAGTCTTAGTTGTCAAATCCAAAATGATAAAAATATCACCTTAAACATGGTAAATATTAGAAAATAAAATATTTAAATATTTAATTTGGTGAAGCTCATCAATCTAAGTTGAACGACTCTAGCTTCATCTAACTAGACCATGTTATAATTCAAACCAATTTACCAAATGAGCAAAAGTAATAGTTAATTTTTTCGATATTAAATAAAGATATATTAATGTTACAATGAGTTAAATTGAAGAAATACATTTTAATCAAATGAAGGTGAATAAAACATCACATGAGATGAGATGTATAGTAACATATAATTATAACCAAATCAATGCAAAACTTTTGAAAAATTATGATAAATTCTATGAGAAAATTACTCCAACACACCAAGGAGATGGAATGTAACATCCGTATCCACCAAATTTGGTACAAATAAAATATCTAAAAAAAACATGCCAAAACATTAAAAATATTAAAATGAAATTTTAATTGGATAAAACCTATTAAAATGAGTCAAATCAAACTTCAATTGGAAAGACCAGATCTAGATGAGAATTGTTGTGAATTAGCAAATTATATAATAAAAAATAATAACAAATTAATATTTTATAATTATATAAATATATATTAATTATAAAAAGAGATAAATTTTGAAGAATTATCATACAACAAAGCCAATGCTATTAAAATTTCACACGATAGGAGATTTAGAGTTAGAAAGTAATATAACAAAATTAAAGTGAAAAGCCTAAAAAATAAGATAAATTAAAGTTCGCACGAGAAGAGATTTAGAGTTACACACTCATAAAACTTAATTAAAGTAATAAATTGTAGTAATGAGAAATTGTATGAGAATGCTATAATACAAGATGCTAAATAGATTGAACACAACATTCTTCCTCATAAAAAAAGTACAATAAAAATATTTCATAAAGCATTCTAAAATAAAAGAAAATAAAAATATTTTTAAAACATAAAAAATGATTATCTTATTGGATAGATCCTGTCAACCCATGTCTAATGACATTTGTTTAGTTTTTATGAACCATATTTAGAATTACTAAACCATATTAAAGTAAACAATATTATGTTTTTTTTTGAGATTAAGTAAAAATATTTTAAGGCTAAAAAGTGATAAATTAAAGCAATGTAATATAACCAAATCAATACAATCTAAAAGACACATGGTATGAGATTTTGTGTTAAATAAAAATTTGATCAAATCAATAAAAAACCTTTTAGTAAATGAGATAAAATATATGAGAAATTTGGACTCCAAGTTAAAAAGGAGATTGAGTGTAATATCCTTGATCATCAATTAAAAAGGAGATTGAGTGTAATATCCTTGATCATCAATTCAAGTATGAAAAAATATCCCCCAAAGCTCGCAAAAAGCTATATAAAATAAAGTGTTTAAAAATATAAATAAAAAAAATTTCATTGGGTAGAGCTCATTAAGGTATGGCAAACAATGTTTGTATCTTTTGGATCAAACCTATTTTGGAATTACTATAAATTATCAACATAAATAAACATGAATAATAATAAATTATAATTATCAAATTATATATATATATATATATATATATATATATATATATATATATATATATATATATATATATAATCTTAAATGTGGTAAATATAAGCATTGAAATATTTCCAAATCAAGGCAAAATAATTTGAAGAAATGTTATCAATAAAATGAGACAATTACATTCCAAGATACTAAGTAGATCAATTGTAACATGTACTACCATCAAATAAGTTTTGAATCAAAATATCTTGTGAGGCATGCTAAAGCATTGAAAATAAAAGATTTAACACTATTAAAATAAATATTGATATTGATAGAACTTGTCTAGACAAGTCCAACAATAGTTTTTTTTTATCTTGAATGGATTTTATTTGAAATTATTATAATTTTGCATAATAAATAAGATTAAAAATAATAAATAAGATTAAAAATAATAAATTACAAATTTAATATTAAGACAGCATATATTAAAGTTAAAATAAGATAAATTGAATAAATGAAATAAAGTGTACATGGAAGATTCATTATAAGTTGCTAAGGTGATTGAGTGTAACAACCTCAATTGTTAAATTAGGTATGAGTACAAATGTCTCTAAAGGCATGCAAAGACCATAAAAAAGAACATATTTAAAAATATAAACATAAATATTTGATAGAATATTAGTCATTGAGGTAAGTCTAATTCTTTTTTTATTTCAAGCAGATCACATTTAGAATTATAATGAATTACTAAATTAAAAAAGAATAAATAATAAAAATAATTATTTTTTAATTTTTTGTAAATACAATTCATAGCTAAAATAAAATACATTTTAATAATCTAATATAACAAAATCAAATTGATGTGAAGGACACATGTAAGGATGCTTATATTTTTTTAGAGATAAGATAAATTGTAGGACAAAGTTGTATTTGAAACAAGTAAGTTGAAGAGTAACGTCCTCGATCATTAACTTTCTATGAATTAAAATATCTCATAAAACCTATCTAAACTTTATAAATTAAATAATTTGAACATATAAAAAAGAATACCCAAATGGATAAAGCTCTTTGACTCAAGTCTAACAAGGTTTTTTTCATCACGATTAGATTCATTTGCAATTAGAATGAAATAAAAAAATAAATAATGACAAATATTAATAAAGAATAACTCATTATTAAGTAAACATATATTTAACTCAAAATGAGATTAATTGAATGAATGTAATATAAAAAAATCAAAGCGATGTAAAGGTCAAACAAGAAAAGATTTAGAGTTGCGTAGCAATATAAAAAATTCAACATTAAAATTTGAAGAAATGTGATAAAATGTAAAGGAATATTACATTACAGGATATTAAGTAAATTGTGTGTACTATCCTTGACCATTAAATCAATTAGGAATTGAACTGCCTCGCAAAGGTTACAAAAACCTACAAAATAAAATATTTAAACATAAAAAAATGAATATTTAATTTGATGGAGCTTGTTAACTCAAGGCTAGTGATAATTGATATGTCACAATCAGTTGTCATTTGTAGTTATTATGTATTATCATAATAAGCACAAAAATATGAAAAAATTATTTTAATTAAATATTATTTAGTTAATAGATATTATAGCTAAAATAAGATAAATTAAAGTAATTTAACATAAAAAAAAGCAAGATATTGTAAAGCTCGCATGAGAGGAGACGTAAAGTAACATAGCATAGTAACCAAATAAAATACAAAAAGCCTTAGAAATTAGAAAAATTTTATGTGCAAGCTTATAATAAAATATTAAGGTTATCAAGTGGAAAATTCTCGACTATAAAACTAGGTGTGAGACATAAAATCTTGTAAGACATGCCAAAATTCTAAAATTAAAAAAAATTAAAATTTTATAAATAAATATTTAAAGCTATAGAACTCATCAAGATGAGTCTAATGAGTTTGTTTTGTCTCAAATGGGCCTTATTTAAAATTATAGTGAATTACCATGGCAAATGATCATAAATGATTATAAATTAGTTTTTTAATATTAAGAAAAATTTTAAATAAATAAAATAAATTATATTGGTATGGTGTGTATTCCAATATACTAAAGAATCAGTCATGCTTCATTGTTAAACAAGGCATTAATTGAAATATGTTTGAAATCATGCCAAACCTAAAGAGAATAATACATCTAAGGATATAGTAAAGAATATCTAATTGGATGTTGCTCATTAAGCAAGTCAAATGAGTTACCAAATTAAATAAAAAATAATAATACAATATTATTTTTAATATCTAGTAAACATTTATTAATGCTCAAAAATCAGATAAATTGAAGCATTATAATAAAACCAAATCAATGCGAGGTTTTGTTCACATAACAAAATAAAAATGAAAAGTTTGAATTAATGAGACAAATTATACATGAAAGTTACATTCCAATGTTCTATAGAGATCGAGTGTAACACTCATGATTTTTAAATAAAATACAAATTAAGATGTTTCATAATGCACATCAAAATGTTAGAAAATAAAATATTTATAAATTTGAAAAAATAATTAATTTGATGGAGCTCATGGTGGAGAGAACAATGACATTTGTCACAACTTTAGCACTCCTCATTTAGATTTACTATGAATTACCAAAGTAAATAACACAAAATAATAGTACATTATTTTTTTTAACATTAAAAAAAATATATTAAAGATGAAATAAGATAAATTAAATAAATGAAATAAAACCAAATAAAAATGATGTGAAGGTCACAAAAGAAAAGATTTTGAGTTACATAATAAATAATAAAATAATTGCAAAACATTTAAAGAAATAAGATAATTTTTATGGGAAAATTGTATTCCAAGATGCTCAAGAGATTGGGTTCAACATTATCAATCATTCAATTAAGTACCACTAAAAATCCTTAAATTTGTTGAAATCATAAAAATAAATGATTTGAAAAAAAATAAAAAATAAATATTTAATGAATAAAGCTAACAAAAGAGAGTCCATTAATAATTGTTTCATCTTGATTATACTTCATTTAAGATTATGGAAAATTTCCAAAGTAAATAAACATAAGTAATAATAAATTTTTTATTTTAATATTAAGTAAATATTTTTTGAAGTTTAAGTGTGCTAATTGAAGCAATGTAATATGACTGAATCAGAGTGATGAAACCTACAAGAGTTCAGATTTAGAGTTAATCAAATCAAGGCAAATAATTTAAGAAATTGAGATAATTTGTATAGAAAAGTTGCATCATAAGATACTAAGGAGAGCAAGTATAGCTTCATTAATCATCAACTTAGGCACAAATTAAAATATCTCATAAAACATACCAACACTATAAATGAATAAAATATTTTAAAATATAAAAATTAATATTTAATTGGATATAGCATACTGAGATGGGTTTAATTATATTTGCTTTGTCATGATCAGACTAAGTTTAGAATTACTATGAAATACCAAAGTAAATAACCAAAAGGAATAATAAATTATTATTTTACTATTAAATGAATATATGTCAAGGATAAAATTAATGTAATGTAGCCAATGTGAAGCTATGTAATGGTTATATTAGAAAATATTTGAGTTACCTTGTAATATAACAAAATCTAAGAAAACTTTAAAAAAATAGGAGATTTACAAGAAATTTACATTCCAAAATATTAATAAGTTTGAGCAAAAAATCCTCTCTTATCAACTTGGAATGACTCCAGCGTTTCAGAAACTATGCCAAAATCACAAAAAAGAAAGTACTTAAAAATATAAAATTGAATATTTTACTTGATAGAACTCATCAAAGGTGAGTCCAACAATTTTTGTTTCATCTTGATTAGACCTCATGTAGATTTATTGTAAATTACAAAAGTAAATATGCATAATTACTAAAAAATAAACTTTAAATTTCAAATAAGTAAATATTAAAGCTTAAATTTTATAAATTGAAGAAATGTGACCTAATTAAATCAAAACTATGTTAAGGTTTGTCGAAAAAATATTTAGAGTTGCATAGTAACATTTCAAAATCGAAGAGAACAATTTGTAGAAAAGAGATAAATGATACAAGAATATTACATTCAAACACACTAGCATGGTCAAGTGTAACATCCCAAATAGTCAAATTAGTTGCTAATTAAAAATTCTTGTAAACCATACCAAACCTTTGAAAGAAAAGCATTAAAATTACTGAAATGAATGTTTTGCTGGATAAAGCTTCTCGATTTGAGTCCAATGAAGTTTTCTTTGTCTTGGTCATACCATATTTAGAATTACCAAAATAAATATGCAAAAGGAAGAATAAACTTTAAATGATATTTCAAGTAAATATATATTAAAGATGAATGAAATCAATTGAAACAATGTAACATAACTAAATTAAAGCAATAAAAGGTAACATAAGAGAAGATTTATAATTACATAATAATATAACAAAAGAACATTGATAAAATAACATTAATTATATAAGAAAGTTGCATTGCAAGATAACAAGGAGCTTGAATGAATTATTGTCAATTTTTAAAACCTTAGAAAATAAAATTTTAAAAAATATTGAAATGAATATTTAACTTGATAGATCTTATTACATTATTCTAGTACCAGTCGTTTCTTATCAATAGGACCTCATTTAAAATTACTACAAATTACAAAAGTAAATCAGATAAAATGAATCAATATAATAAAATTAATTCAAGGTGATATAAAGGTCACATAATAAAAGATATATGTTAAATGGAAATAAATAAAATCAATGCAAAAGTATTTGACAAATTAGATAAATTACATGGGAGTGTTGCATTGCAAGATAGTTAAGAGATTAAGTATAACATCCTCAATAATCAAGTCAAGTAGTACTCAAATTATATTATACAATGTGACAAAACAATGAAAAGTAAAAAATTTAAAAATAAAGAAACAATTTTTTTATTAGATAGGGCGTAATGAGACTAGACCAACTAGAAAAATGAATAGGCATAAATATTAATAATTTTCTTTTATGTTATGTAAATAAAAATTCGAGCTAAATTCATATTAATTGAAATAATATAATATAACAAAATCATGGCAATCTAAAGAACACAAGAGAGAAGAAGTACAGTTACATAGTTTAATAAAAAATTCAAGGAAATAACATTTGGAAAAAAATGATTTAAATCATACAGAAATGTTGCATTACAAGATAATATGTAGATCGAGGGTGATAGCCTCATTCATAAAATAAGAAATGAATTAAGATATCTCATAAAGAGTGCTAAGAATCTATAAAAGAAAAAATTTTCAAATATATAAAATAATATTTAATTGGACAAAGCTTGTTGAAATAAGTCCAAAAACATCATTTAGAATTACATAAATTACCTACAAAAACAAGCACATAAAATGATAAATTACCATTTTAGTATTAAGAAAGTATTTATTAATGCTAAAATGAGATAAATTAAAAAAAATAATAAAAAAATATCATCGAGAAGAGTTTAAAGAATTGATAGTAAATATATGATAAAATCTATATTCCAAGATATTGAAGAGTTTTTGTGTAGTATGTATGATTGTCAACTTAGGTATTAATTAAAATATCTCATAAATCACACACAAAATATTAAAAGTAAAATATTTGAAAATATAAAATTGAATATTCAATTTGATAGAGCTGCATGAGATAAGGTCGATGACAATTATTTCCTCTCAATTTGACTTCATTTGTAATTACTATGGTTTACCAAAGAAAATAATTATAAATCATAAAAAAATTTATATTAAGTAAATATACATTAAATCAAAAGATAGATGAACTAATGTAATGTAATATAACTTAATCAAAGCCATGTAAAGATGACACGAGAGGTGATTTATTATTAAAAAGTGATATAACAATATCAAAGAAAAACAATTTGAGAAAATGAGATAAATAGTATGGGAAAGTAAAATTTCAAAAAAAACAGTTTGAGTACAAATCTTTGATTGTCAAATATGCTACAAATTGAAATTTCATATAAAGTTTGTCAAGTCTTTGCAAAATAAAACATTTAGGAATACAAAAATAATTTTTTAATCAAACAAAGCTCCTCAAGACAAGTCAAATGACATTTTTTCATCTCGATCAAAACTTGTTTAGAATTATTACAAATTGTCAAACTAAACAAACATAAATAATAAAACAATTATTTTAGATTTAAAAAAAAGAATACTAAGGTAGAAATAAGATGAATAAAATAATAAGGTACATCCAAATAAAAATTATATAAAGGCCACACAAAATGGGAAATAAAGTTTGATAGTCATATATTAGAAGCAACACAAGTCTTTTGAAAAGGTGAGATAAGGTGTACATAAAATTTGCGTTACTTGATATTAACAAGATTATGTGTAATATTCCTAGTCATCTAATTATGCATAAAAACAAATGACTTATAATGCATGCTAAAGCTATAAAACAAAATGTTTTAAAATATAAGAATAAATATTAATTAGAAGGTGCTCATTAAGATGAGTCCAACAACATGAGCCTCTTCTCCATCAGTTCTCTTTTTAAATTATTATGATTTACCAAATTAAATAAGCATAAATAATAATAAATTATTATTTTAATGTTAAGTAAAAATATATTACAATTGAAATTATATAAAGTGAAGTAATATAATAAAACTAATTAAAAATTATGTAAAGGACACATGAGAGGAGTTCTAGAGTTTCATAGAAATATAACCAAATCAAAGTGAACTTTTCAGAGAAATTAGATAAAATTTAAGAGAAAGTTGGATTATATATATGAAAGTAATCAAGTGTAGTATCATTGATCATAAAATAAGATACAAATAAAAGTATCTCATAAAACATAAAAAAATTTAGAATAGAAAATACTTAGAAAAGTAAAAATGAATACTTAATTACATAAAGTTCATCATGATGACTCCAAAGGCACTTGTTTTGTCTTGACCGCATTGTATAGTTGACCTCTAACCACAGTGCTTTGTTTTGTGATAATAAATCCTATGTATTTCTAATTAATTTGTTTGAACAAATTTTTAGATTTGATGTAGTCGATCCTCGTGTTGATGGGTGAATATAAAAAATAAGATGAGTAAATGTCAAATCTCATAAAGATTACAATGTGTTGAATGCAAGACCTAGTGATATATTTTGTATTTTTTTATTACAAGTAAAAAAATAAATTTCATTTAAGTTAATAATCCAATAAAAATATTAAGGTTTTTGAAAACTTAATCCAACTACGTTGGCCATCATAAGAATTTTTTTAATCAAATCTTTGTATTATCTTAATAACTTTTTAAAAAAGGATGTTTTAATTACAATAATTAATTAGTAAAAATAACACTAATTAAAGCAATGATTAAATATGGCTTAATTATCTTGAAACTCCTCAAACACCTAGGATGTTAATAACGAGTTGGGAATGCTAGTCTCCAAACAAGTTGATCAGTCCTGGTGACACAAAGCTTTCTTTGATAGGTTATTAGATTAGATTATTACTCTTATATCTACATATGAACTATTTTGAAAATGTAACACCATCAAGTGCAACAACTTCAATTATCAAATAAAGTACAAATCAAAATATCTCCTAAAGTGTGAATATTTAAAAATATATAAATAAATATTTAAGATGATGGAATTTTTTGAGATGAGACAAACAACATTTGTTTATTCTTGATTGGATCTAGTTTGAAATTTTTACAAACTAGTATAGTAAATAAGTACAAAAAAATTGTTATTTAAAAATTAGGTAAATATTTATTAAAGAATAAGTGAGATAAATTCAGTCAATATAATATAACTAGATTAAAGCGATGCAAAAATCACATTTAAAGAAATTAAGATTTTTGTATTAATATATCCAAATCAATGAAAAATATAAAAGAAATAAGATAAATTATATGAGAAAGTTGCATTCAAAGGTACTAAGATAAATGTGTGTAACATCCACAATCATGAACTTAGGTATGAATCAAAATATTTTTTTAGAGCATGCCAAACCCTTAGAATATAATATTTAAAATTATAAAAAATAATATTTAGATTGATAAAGCTCATGGAGATGAGTCCAACCACATTTCTTTCGTCTGGAACCTCTTGTTTAATTAAGAGTGAAGTAAAGATTATGTGAGAAGAGATTTTGTGTTACGTAGTACTATAATCAAATTAAAGAAAAATATAAAAAGATGAGAAACACAGTATGGGAAAATTGAATACAATGATAGTAAGCATATATAATGTAACATGCATGATTGTGAAATCTAACATGAATGTACATTTCTCATAAAGCATACTATAACATTAAATTTTTTTTAAAAAAATACAAAAAAATGAATATTTAATTTAAATTTGGAATTACTATGAATTATGAAGGTAAATAAGATTAAATAATAATAAATTATAATTTTAATATTAAGTAAATAAACATCATGGATGAAATGAGAAAAATTGAACCTATGTAATGAAGCTAGGTGATGTAAAGGTTAAAAGAGGGTAAATTTAGAGTTATGTACTAATACTAACAATTCATAGTAAAGAATTAAAAAAATGAGAAACTGTATGGGATAGTTGAAATCCAAATACTTAGGAGATCAAGTGCAACATCCTCGATCATAAAATCAAGAATTGATCAAAATATCTTATAGTGTATGCCAAAAATCAGTGAAATTAAGTCTTAAAAATGTAAAAATTATTATTTAATTAGATAGAGTTATTTGAGATGAGTAGAATAACATTTGTTTTATCTTAAAAATAGATTGTTTGGAATTACATTAAATGAACTAAAATAGATAAACATAAAATATTGTAAATTATTATTTTAATATTAAATAACTTTATAGTTTTACTAAGCTAAGATTAATTGAGGAAATGCAGTATAAACAAATTAATGTGAGGTAAATGTTACACTAGTGGAGACTCAAAATTGTAGAATAATTTGCCCAAAACAAAGAAAACAATTTGGAAAAATAAGATAAATTATATAGAAAGTTTAATTCCATGACAGTAAGGACATCGTGTGATGCATTCTCAATCATCAAATCAAATACAAATTAAAATATTTTAAAAATATGTAAAACCATAGAAAATAAATTATTTAAAATTATTAAAAATGAATATATAATTTTATACTGCTCATCTAGGTGAGTGTAATAATGTTTGTTTTGTATACATAGAGCCTTATTTAGAGTTATTAAGACTTAACAAAGTAATTTAAAAAATAATAAATTATTTTTTAAAATTAAGTAAATATATATTAAGTCTAAAATGAGATAAATTGAAACAAAGTAATGTAACAAAATCAAAGTGATAAAAATGTCACAAAAGAGGAGATTTAGTAATTTAACCAAATCCTGATGACCAAATTAATGTTAAAAATTTGAAACAATTAGATAAATTATATGAAACCATTTTTAAAATAATAAGGAGATAGAGTAAAACATCTTTTTTAAAATAGGTACAAACCAAAAAGTCTCTTGAAGCATAAAAAAAAATTGAAACAATATTTAAAAATTTTAGAATGATTATTTAAGAAGATAAATCTTGTTTAGATTAGTTTAATGAGTTTTTGTGTCAATCAAATGTTGTTTTAAATTACTGTTATTTACAAAAGTAAATAAAAATTTATAGTAATAAATTATTACTTTAAAATTTGGTAAATATATATATTAAAATTGAGATAAGGTAATTTCAAAAAATATAATAAGAAAAAAAATAAAAGATATAAATAAGTCAAATGAGATAAGATTTAAAATTAAATAATAATATAACTAGATTAATACAAAAAATTTCCAAAAATAAGATAACTTTTACAAGAAAGTTGTTTTCCATGATACTAAGAAGATTGAGTGTAACAACTCCATTCATCAAATTAGTTACAAATCAAAAATATATTATAAAACATGCATCTATCAATTTAAATTTTTAAAATTATACAAATGAACACTTAATTGGATAGAGCATATTGTGACAACTTCAACGATTTTTGTTATTGCTCCAATAAATCTCATTTGGAATTACTTTGAATTAAAAAAATGATAAAAAAATGACATTATCATTTTAATGTTAACTAAAAGTATATTAAAATTGAATTTAGATAAGCCGAAGTAATGTAATATAACTAAATCAAAACTATGTAAAGGTGATACTGGAGGAGAATTAGAAGCATAATTATAATATAACAAAATAAAAATAAAACATTTCAAGAAATAAGATAAATTGTATGAAAAAGTTACATTCAAAGATAAAAAAGGAGATCAAGTATAGCATTGTCAGTCATCAAAATATGTACAAAACAAAATGTATCTCAAAGGGGTCCAAAGCAAATGTTAGAAAAATGAAAAATAAAAATTCATTTATATTTACAATAATTTGCAAAATTAAGTTAGAATAAATAATAATAAAACTTTTTTATATTAAGAAGATAAATATTAAAGTTAAAATAAGAAAATTTATTGCAATGTAATATAACCAAATCAAAAACATCTCATAAGCAAAAAGTAGTAGATTTAGAATTATATAGTGATATAACCAAATTGAAGAGAGATATTTAAAGAGATGAGATAAATTATTTAAGCAAGTTACATTATAAGATATTAAGAAGATTGAGTACAACATCCATGATTATCAAGTCAGGTATGAATCAAAATATCCTATAAATCATTATAAAGAACTAAAAAATAAAAAATCAAAAAGTATAAAACTAAATATTAATTGAATAGAGCTAGTTGAGGTTGATCCATAGACATTTGTTTCATGTTAGTTGGACCTCATTATGAAATACTGTGAATCGTCATATTAAATAAGCAATAGTAATAATAATAAATTATTGATTTAAATCTAAGTAAACAATTATTAAAGCTGAAATAAGTTAAGTTGAATCAATGTAATACCACAAAATCAATGACAAGTAAAGGTCAAACATTAAGAGATTTCAAGTAACATTATAATATAAAATATCAAAGAAAAAATTTAATGAATGATGAAAATAGAAAGGGAATGTTGTACTATATGGTACTGAGGAGATGGGATGTAGAGATACATTGTTAAATAACAAATTCAAAGTGAAACTATGTGGAAAAATGAGTTAAATTGGGCATGAATTTTGCATAGCATATTGTTAACAAGATCGTGAGTAATAATCTCAATCATCAAACAAATTATAAACTGAAATGTTTTAGAAATCAAGCTAAAAATTTATAAAAGAAAGCATTTAAAAATATAGGATAAACTTCCAAATGGATAAAGCTCATCAAAATAAGCCCAACGATATCTATTTCATCTCAATTGGTCCTCATTTTGATATGTTATGTTTTACCAAAATAATCAAACACATATAAAAATAAAATATTGTTTTAAAATTGAAGAAGTATTTATTATTACTAAAATAAGATAAATTGATACAAAATAGCAAAAAAAATTGATGAGAAAGTGTTGAAGAAAAGTTATCAATTATGTGATAAAATTCACATTCCAAGATACTGAGGAGATCTTATGTAACAACCATGACCACTGAATTAGATACGAATTAATATGCTTCATAGACCATACTAAAAACTTTAAAAATAAAATATTTTAGAATATTAAATTAAATAATTTGGGATAGATCTTCTTGAAATAAATTGAAGAATGTTTTTTGTCTTAATTGATCCATTGTTTGGAATTACTATGATTTACCGAAGTAAATAAGCATATATCATAAAAGAAAATTGATAATAAGTAAATATATATTAAATTTTAAAATAGATAAATTAGGGCAATTTAATATAACTAAATAAAAGACATGTAAAGGTGAAATGCGATGTTTTTGTAGTGTTAAATGGCAATACAGCAAAATCAAAATAAAATATTTTAAAAAATGAGATAAATTATATAGGAATATAAAATTTCAAGACACTAAGGATATTGAGTGCAATATCTTCGATAATAAAAAGCATACCAAATGAAATTTTTTATAAAGTGTGCCAAGATTCTGGAAAATAAAGTATTTAAAAAATATAGAAATAAATACTTAATTAGATATGGCTCGAGAGTTTACTCTAACTAAATTTTTTATCTCGATTAGAATTTGTTTGGAATATTAAGAATTATCGAAGTAAACAAGAATACAACAAATATATATTTATTTTTCTATTAAATAAAAGAACATTAAAGTTGACATGTCGTAAATTAAATAAATTAGGTATAACTAAATGAAAGTTAAAAAATGGTCACATAAGCAAAGAATTAGAATTTCCTAGTCATATAATAAAATAAAAAGTGCTGTATAGAAATGAGACAAACTATACATGAAATTTACATTACATAATACTAAGGTGATGAAGTGTGACATTCTTGATCATTTAACCATATGTAGATAAAAAAAGTCATAAAGCATTCCAAAACTATAAAAAATATTTAAAAATATAAAAATGAACTTTATGTGGAAAGAGCTTATTTAGATGAGTCTAATAATGTTTCCTTCATCTTGACCAGACCTCATTTAAAATTACTATGATTTACCAAGATAAAAAAGTATAAATAACAATAACTTAATATTGCAGTATTAAGTGATAATATATTAAAGTTGAATTGATATAAATTGAAGCAATATAATAAAACCAACTCAATATGATGTAAACGTCATGCTAGAAGAGATTTAGAGTTACATCATAATATAACAAATTTAAAGTGAAATGCTTTAAGAAATGAGATAAATTATAAGATAAAGTTGCATTCCAAGATATGATGGAGATTAAGGTAATATCTTTAGACATTAAATTAGGTATGAATAAAACTATTTAGTTAAATAAATAAAAAATATAGAAAATTAAATATTTTAAAACATAAAAATGAAAATTTAATTTGATAGAGTTCACTAAGATGAGCTCAACCACATTTGTTTTGTCTTGATCATGTTGTATTGTTGACCCCTATCTGTGGTGCTTAATGATGATAACAAATCCTAAGTATTTCTAAAGAATTTATTTGAAGAAATTTTTAGATTTAGGGTAGTGAACGTGCATGTTTGTAGGAGAACTTAAACAAGAAAATGAGAAAATGTCAAATCACATAAAAGTCATTGGTTTCAATGGAAAACTCCAGGAAATATATTTTAAATTTAATTTTAGATATTTTAATTTCAACTTGATTAAAATTTTATGTTTTATATACTATTTATTCCAAGACACAAAAGTATTTTTTATTTAAATTAATCTGGTTAAAAAATATTAGGTTCCAAAAAATTAGAAAATTAAAATAATTTTGTGTTTTATCATATGGTATTGCTATCTTACTAACTTTTAACAAAAATACATTATAATTGTAACAATTAATTAATAAAAATAACACTAATTAAAATAATAATTAAAGAAAAATTAACATATAAGGTACTCACAACAAAACCATCAAAAGCATCTAAAACACTCCTGACAAGTAACTACTTAGAAACAATAGTCTGCGAACAAGTTGACCAGTTTGAGTAAGTCCCAAAATCATTTAATTTGTTATATGTAGTTATTACTTCTATTTTTGATATATCAAATGTTTAAAGTTATAACATAATCGATCATCAAACTGGATATGAAACAAAATATGTCCTAAAGTGTTTGAGATTCTTATAAAATAAAATATTTTAAAATTCATAAATTAATATTGAAGAAAAAGCTTATTAAGAAGAGTCCAAGAACATTTATTTCTTCTCGATCAATATTTTTTGAAATTCTTTCAAATTACGATAATAAATAATAGTAAATAATAATAAAGTATTATTTAAATATTAAGTAAATATATAATAAAGCTTAAATGTGATATATTGAATCAATATAATATAACTAGACTAAAATGTTATGATAGTCATATAAGAAGAGATTTAAACTTATATTGTAAAATATTGAAATAAAAAAATTAAAAGAAATGAGATAAACTGCACAATAAAGTTGCATTAAAAGATACTCAAATGACATCCTTAATCATCAAATCAATTGTGAATCAAAATGTTTCCTAGAGCCTGCCAAATCATTAGAAAAAAATATTTTAAAATATAGAAATAAATATTTAAATAGATATAACTAATGGAGATGAGTCTAACCATGTTTATTTTATCTTCATCTTCTCATTTTGGATCACAACAAATTATTATTGTATGTAATCATAAATAACAATAAAATATTCTTATAACTTTAAGTAAATATATAATAAAGTCAAAATTAGTTAAATTGACTCAATGTAATGTATAACAAAATAAAAATGATATAAAAGTCAAATAAGAAGGATTTAGAATTTCCTAGAAATCAAACAAATTCAATGAAAAGAATATGAAGAAATATAAATTTTAGAAAGAAGTTTCTATTCAAGATATTAAGGAAAATGAGTGCCATATCCTTGATTATGAAACTATATAGCAATCAAAATAACTAAAAAACTATATTAAAATGATGAAAAAAATTTAAAATATAAAACTTGTTTTTTAAATGGATAGAGCTAGTTTAGTTAAGTCTAACAGCATTTGTTCCATCTAGATTAGACATCTTTTTGAATTTTTTTCAATTATAATAATAATACTAAAAATATAAATAATAACAAATTATTATTTTAATATTGAGAAATACATAAAAAAATTTAAATGGGATAAATTAACAAATGTAACACAACCAAATGAACTTTATGTAATGGTGACATGATAACAGATATAGAGTTTCAAACTAAAATATCTAATTTAAAACATAAATTTTGAAAAAAGAGATAAATTTATGGAAAAGTTGTGTTCAAGGATGCATAGGATACAAGCAATAACATTCTTGGTCATAAAATAATATACAAATCTAAATGCCTTAGAAAATGAGCCAAAACTTTAGAAAATTAAATCTTTAAAAATATTAAAATTATTTTTATTTGGATATAACTCATCAAAACAAGTCTAATGGCATTTATTTTGTCAAAATAAGGCCTCAATTGGAATTACTGTAAAATAACATATTAATAAACATAAATAATATTAATTAATTATTTAAATATTAAGTAAATAATTATTAGAGTTAAGATTTGGAAACTTGAAGCAATACAAAATAACTAAATCAACTTGATGAAAGTGTCACATGAGAAGAGATTTAGAGGCACAATTTATAAAACCAAATCAAAGAGAAAAAAAAATTTTAAAATATAGAAATAAATATTTGAATGGATATAACTCATGGAGATGAGTCTAACCATGTTTATTTTATCTTCATCTTCTTATTTTGGATTACAACAATTTATTATTGTTTATAATCATAAATAACAATAAAGTACTCTTTTAAGATTAAGTAAATATATAATAAAGTCAAAATAAGTTAAATTGACTCATGTAACATATAATATATTAAAAATGATATAAAAGTCAAATAAGAAGGGTTTAGAATTGCATAGAAATCAAACAAAATCAATGAAAAAAATATGAAGAAATATAAATATTAGAGTGAAGTTCCTCTTCAAGATCCTAAAGAAAATGAGTGCCATATCGTTGATTATAAAACTACATAGTAATTAAAATATCTAAAAAATTGCATTAAAACCATGAAAAACATTTAAAATATAAAACTTATTTTTTAAATGTATAGAGCTAGTTTAGTTAAGCCTAACATCATTTATTCCATCTGGATTAGACATCATTTGGAATTATTTTCAACTATAATAATAAAAAAATAATAAATAATAACAAATTATTATTTTAAAACTAAGAAATATATAAAAAAACTTTAAATGGGATAAATTAACATATGTAACACAACCAAATGAACTTTATGTAATGGTGACATGATAGGAGATGTAGAGTTTCAAAGCAAAATATCTAATTTGATATAAAAAGTTTGAAAAAAGAGATAAATTTTATGGAAAAGTTGCATTCAAGGATACATTGGATACAAAGAATAACATCCTTGAGCATAAAATTATATACAAATCTAAATGTCTTAGAAAAAGAGCCAAAAATTTAGAAAATTAAATCTTTAAAAATATAATAATAAATATTTATTTGGATAAAACTCATCAAGACAAGCCTAATGACATTTATTTTTTCTCAATCAGACCTCATTTCGAATTACTATAAAATAACATATTAAATAAACATAAATAATAATAATTAATCAGTTTAATATTAAGTAAACAGATATTAGAGCTAAAATTTGAAAACTTGAAGGAATATAACATAACTAAATGAGCATGATGAAAATGTCACATGAGAAGAGATTTAGAGCTAAAATTTGTAACACAAAATCAAAGAGAAAAAAATATTTTAAAATATAAAAATAAATATTTAATTGGATATAACACATGGACATGAGACTAACCATGTTGATTTTTGTCTCCATCTTCTCATTTTGGATTACAACAAATTATTATTGTATGTGATCATTAAAAACAATAAAGTATTCTTTTAACATTCTGTAAATATATGATAAAGTCAAAATTAGTTAAATTGACTCAATGTATAAATAAATAAAAAAGATATAAAATTCAAATAAGAATGATTTAGAATTACATAGAAATAAAAAAAAATCAATGAAAAAAATATGAAGAAATATAAATTTTACAAGGAAGTTTATATTCAAGATACTAAAGAAAAGGAGTGCCATATCCTTGATTATGAAACTATATAGCAATGAAAATATCTAAAAAAGTGTATTAAAACCATGAATAAAATTTAAAATATAAAACTTGTTTTTTAAATGGATAGAGCTTGTTTAGTTATGCCTAACATCATTTGTTCCTTTTGGATTAGGCATCATTTTGATTTATTTTCAATTATAATCATTAAAAAATAATAAATAATAACATATTATTATTTTGATATTAAGAAATATATAAGAACTTTAAATGGGATAAATTAACAAATGCAACACACCCAAATGAACTTTAGGTAATGGTGACATGATAGGAGATGTAGTGTTTCAAAGTAAAATGCCTAATTTAAAACAAAAGTTTTGAAAAAAGAGATAAATTTTATGGAAAAGTTGTATTCAATGATACATAGGATACAAAGAATAACATCCTTGATCATAAAATAATTTACAAATATAAAAGTATTAGAAAAAGAGCAAAAACTTTATAAAATTAAATCTTTAAAAATATACAAATAAATATTTATTTTGATATAACTCAATAAGAAAAGTCTAATGGCATTTATTTTGTCTCAATTAAACCTCAATTGGAATTACTATAAAAGAACATATTAAATAAACATAAATAATAATAATAAATTATTTTAATATTAATTGAACAAATATTAGAGCTAAAATTTGAAAACTTGAAACAATATAACAAACTATATGAACAAGATGAAAATGTCACATGGGAAGAGATTTAGAGCTACAATCTATAAAACAAAATTATTAGAAAAAATATTTTAAAATATAGAAATAAATATTTAATTGGATATAACTCATGGAGATGAGTCTAACCATGTTTATTTTATGTTCATCTTCTTATTTTGGATTACAACAAATTGTTATTGTATGTAATCAAAATAACAATAAAGTATTCTTTTAACATTAAGTAAATATATAATAAAGTAAAAATTAGTTAAATTGACTCAATGTAATAGATAACAAAATAAAATTGATATAAAAGTCAAATAAGAAGAATTTGGGATTACACAGAAATAAAACAAAATCAATCAAAAAAATATGAAGAAATATAAATCTTACGATGTAGTTTCTATCAAAGATACTAAAGAAAATGTGTGTCATATCCTTGATAATGAAACTATATAGCAATCAAAATATCTAAAAAAGTGTATTAAAACAATGAAAAAAATTTAAAATACAAAACTTTTTTTTAAATGGATAGAGCTAATTTAGTTACGTCTATAACATCATTTGTTCCATCTGGATTAGACATAATTTGGAAATTTTTGCAATAATAATCATAATAATATAAATAACAAAAAATTACTATTTTAATATTTAAAAATATATACATAATTTAAATGAGATAAATTAACATATGTAACACAACCAAATGAGCTTTATGTAATGGTGGCATAATAGGAGATGTATAGTTTCAAAGTTAAATATGTAATTTAAAACAAAAATTTTGAAAAAGGAGATAAATTTTATGGAAAAGTTGTATTTAAGGACACAAAGGATACAAAGAATAACATCCTTGATCATAAAATAATATACAAACCCAAATGTTATAGAAAATGAGCCAAAAATTTAGAAAATTAATTCTTTAAAATTATAGGAAAAAAATATTTATTTGGATATAACTCATTAAGACAAGTCTAGTGAAATTTATTTTGTCTCAATCAGAGCTCATTTGGAATTACTATAAAATAACACATTAAATAAACATAAATAATAATAATTAAATACAAATTACAGCTAAAATTTTAAAACTTGAAGCAATATGGCATAACTAAATCAACATGATGAAAATGTCACATGACAAGAGATTTAGACCTACAATTTGTAAAACCAAATCAAAGAGAAAAAATATTTTAAAATATTGAAATAAATATTTAATTGGATGTAACTCATGGAGTAAGTCTAACCATGTTTATTTTATTTTATCTTCATATTCTCATTTTGGATTACAATAAATTATTATTGTATGTAATCATAAATAATAATAAAGTATTCTTTTAACATTAAGAAAATGTATAATAAAGTCAAAATTAGTTAAATTGACTCAATGTAATACATAACAAAATAAAAGATTTATAAAAGTCAAATAAGAAGGATTTAGAATTACATAGAAATCAAACAAAATCAATGAAAAAAATGAAGAAATATAAATTTTACAAGGAAGTTTCTAGTCAAGATACTAAAGAAAATGAGTGCCATATCCTCGATTATGAAACTATATAGCAATAAAAATATCTAAAAAACTATATTAAAACCATGAAAAGAATTTAAAATGTAAAACTCGTTTTTTAAATGGATAGAGCTAGTTTAGTTAGGCCTAACATCATTTGTTCCATCTGCATTAGGCATCATTCAGAATTAATTTCAATTATAATAATAAAAAAATAATAAATAATAACAAATTATTATTTTATTATTAAGAAATATATAAAAAAATTAAATGGGATAAATTAACGTTTGTAACACAACCAAATGAACTTTATGTAATGGTGGCATGATAGGAGATGGAGATTTTCAAAGTGAAATATCTCATTTAAAACAAAAATTTTTAAAAAGGATAAAAATTTTATGGAAAAGTTGTATTCAAGGATACGTAGGGTACAAAGAATAACATCCATGATCATAAAATAATATACAAATCTAAATGTCGTAGAAAATGAGCCAAAACTTTATAAAATTAAATCTTTAAAAATATAGAAATAAATATTGATTTTGATATAACTCAATAAGACAAGTCTAATGACATTTATTTTGTCTCAATCAGACCTCATTTGGAATTATTATAAGATAACATATTAAATAAACATAAATAACAATAATTAATTATTTTAATATTAAGTAAACATATATTAGAACTAAAATTGGAAAACTTGAAGCAATTTAACATAACTAAATCAACGTGATAAAAATGTCACATGAGAAGAGATTTACAGCTACATTTTGCAAAACCAAATCAAAGAGAAAAGGGTAAAAATGAGATGAATTTTACAAAAAGATGCTTTCTAAGATAAGAGGGACAACAAATTTAATAATCTCGATATTTAAATCAAGAACGAATAAAAATGTTTTTAAAAATTACTAAAATATATAAACAATAAATATTTTAAAAATATATAAATGAATATTTAATAGGATAGCACTCGTCTAAATGTGTCCAACAACATTTTTTCATTTTCACTAGACCTCATTTGCAAATATTGAAATATGCAAATGTGAATAAGTTTAATTAATAAAAAAAATATTATTTTAATACTAAGTTTATTTTAATTAAAGATAAAATAGTACTAAGTACAAAGTTATAAAATAAATTAGAAATAATTTAAAGGAATATAAAGGTTACATGAGAAGACATATAATTATATAATATGATATCCAAATCAATGTGAAATATTTTATAAAAATTGAAAAGTATGCATGAAAGTTTCATGATGCTATGTAGATGGACTTTAACGTCCCCAGTCATTAAATCATTTAAGAATTGGAAAGTCTTTTAAAGAACAAAATATATATAAAAAATAAAAATAATTTTAATATTACGAAATGAATTTTAAATGGATAGAATTCATCTTGTTCAAAACTCATTTGAAATTACTTAGAAATCCTGAAGTAAATAGACATAAATGATAATAGATTATTATTTTAATATTATATAAATATATATTAGAGCTTAAATAAGATAAATTGATTAATTATAGTATACAAACTGAAAGCGATGTAAAGGTCACATGAAAAGAGATTTATATGCACACAGTATAATATCGTATTCTAAAAAAATTTAAAAAAGTAAACTAATTAAACGGGAAAGTTGTATTCCAAGATAATTAGTAGATCAGGTGCAATAGCTTCAACCATAAAATCTCATAGGATACACAATATTACTTAGAGAATTTTAACTCCTTATGAATAAAATATTTAAAATAAAAAAAGAAATATGTAATGATGTAGAGCTCATCAAGATGAGTCTAATGATATTTCTTTCATCTTGATTGAACATCATTTAGAATTATTGTTAATTACCAAATTAAATTAGTAAAAATAATAGAAAATCATTTTTTAAAATTAAGTAAATATATATATTAAACTTTAATTGGATAAATTAATGTAAGAAATTTGAATAAGTATGAGAAACTACAACAGAAAATTGCATTCCAAGACACTAAAGAGATCGAGAGAAACATCCTCATTCATAAAAAAAGATATGAATTCAAAAGTCTCAAAATATGTAGCAAACCCATAAAAAAATATTCCAAGTATGATAATGAATATTTTGCTGGATGTCTTATTTAGATGAGTTCACAAACATTTGCTTCATTTTGATTGAACCTCGTTTGGACTTATAATGAATTTATAAAGTTAAAAATAGAAATAATAACAAAGCATTATTTTAATATTAAATAAATATATGTTAAAGCTAAAATTAGTTAATTTGGAGAAATATAATATTAAAAAATTTATAGTGAGTCTTTTGACACATAATAATAGATTTAGAAGTACTTAACAAAATAACCACATAAAAGCAAAAAAATTGAAATGAGATAAATATAGGAAAGTTGCACTACATGATGCTAAAAAGACCAAGGGTGTTATCCTCTATCAAAAACTATACAAAAACCTTAGAAAACAAAATTTTCGAAATATAAAAAAAGTTTAATTGGATAGAGGTAGTTGAGAAAAGTTTGACAATATTTCTTTCTTCTCAATTGAATCTTGTTTGGATTTATTATGGATTAACAAATTAAATAAACATAATGATTAATAAATTATCATTTTATTTTTAAGTAAATATATATTAAAGACCAAATATTATAAGTTGATGAAAGGTAATAAAATTACTTCAAAGAATTATAATAGTCACTCAATAGAAGATTTATAATTACATAGAAATATAACCATATTAAAACAAAAAATTTCAAGAAGATAAATTGTATAATATATTTGCATTCCAAAATACAAAATTATTCAGGTGTAACATTCTCAATAATAAAATGTAAAAAAAATAAAAAAATCTAATAAAATGTGCCTAAAGCATATAAAATAAAATATTTAAGTATCTACAAAATTAATATTTAATTAAACAAAGCTAATCGACCCAAGTCATACTGCATTAATTTCACCTTGATTAGGTCTCATTTTAAATTACAGTGAATTATGAAATAAGCACAAATAATAATTTTTTTTAATATTAAGTTAATTTATTTTAAAGCTAAAACTAGATAATTGAATCAATGTATTATAATAAAATCATGGCTATGTAAGCATGGCATGAGGTGAGATGTATAGTACATAATAATGTAACTAATGGAATGCAAAAAAATTCATAACCAAATGAGATAAATTATGTGGAAAACTTTCACTCTAAGATGCTAAGAAGATCACACATAACATTCTCATTAGTGAAATTGTGTACGACTAAAAATACCTCGTGTAGAATATCAAAACACTAGAAATATAGAAATGAATTCTTGGTTGGCAAAAAGTGGGTCACAATGAGTCCAATAACATTTATTTCATACTGATTAGATGTCATTTAAATTTACTACAAAATAAAAGTAAATTAACATTTTAATTTTTGTTCTATATATATATATATATGAAATTTGAAATGAGATAAATTGAAGCAAAATAATCTAACCAAATTAAGGTGCTATAAATGTACCACTAAAAGAGATTTATTACAATTTAACAAAATTAAAATAAAATGTTTGAAGAAATTAGATAAATTGCATAGGAAAGTTATATTTCAAGATACTAAGGAGATCGACTGTAATATCCTCGATCATCAAATACGACACAAATGAAATTATAATGTGAAGCATGTCAAAACCTTTGGAAATAAAATAATTAAAAATATGAAAATGAATATTTAACTTGATAGAACTGATTAAGATTAATCTACTACTGTTTATTTTTCTTTCAATGGTCCCCATTTGAAATTACTGTAAATAACCATAGTAAATAATCATGAATAATTCTAAACTATTATTTTAATATTTTACAAATATATATTAAAAAATAATAGAAATAATGTCAATGTAATATAACAAAATCATAGTGATGCAAAGATCACATGCAAGTGGAATTTGATTTTCATAGTAATGTAATAAAACAAAAGAAAAAGTTGAATAAATTGGATAACCTATATGAGAAATTATTATTCCAAGAAACTAAGGAGATCGAGTATAACATCCTTGATCATCAAGTCACTTATGAGTCAAAGTCTCTTATAAAGCATGCCAAAGCATTTTTAAAGAACTATCAAAAAATATGAAAACTTATTTAATTGAATAGAGCTTAATGGCATAGGTCTAATTACATCTAGAATTATTATTAATTACCAAAAAAATCATAAGAATAACTAATAATAAATTACTTTTTAAATAGTTACTAAAGACTTAAAAATAATAAAATATGACAACTTAAACGAACATAATAAAAAATAAATGCAAAACATTTGATTAAATGAGATAAAATGTCAGTGAATGATGTTACAATCAAAAATATTGAGTTGAAGTGAAGCAACCACAATCAAAAAATAAGATATTATTCAAAATATTTCATTAAATAAGTCAACACTAAAGAAAATAAAATATTTTCATTTATTAAAAATAATATTTCAATGAAGAGATGTTTTTTAGATGAGTCTTACAACATTTATTTCATATTGATTAGATCTCAATTGGAACTACAAAGAATTAAACAAAAAAATAAGCATAAATAAAAAAGTTATCATTTTCATATTCAGTAAGTGCACATTAATAATGAAATGAGAAAAATTAAGATAATGTAACATAAAAAAAATATTGATGTAAAGTCACACTAGAGGAGAATTAGAAATATTTTATAAAACAAGCCAAGATGTTAAAAAATAAAATATTTAAAACTTAAAAATGAATATTTAATTTGTTGGAACTTGCTAGGAAGGTTGTAACAACATTGATTTCCTCTCGATGACACCTCATTTGGAATTAGTATCAATTACAAATATAAATAAACATAAATAACAATAGATTATTTCTTTAATATTAAGTCAACATTATTAACTTAGAATGAGACAAATTCAAGTAATATAATATAGCATAATGAAAGTGGTGTAGACATCTCATGGGTAGAGTATAAGAATTTTATTGTAATAAAGCAAAATAAAATCAAAAGTTTTGAATAGATGAAAAAAATTGTAAGGAAAAAAAACTCCAAGATACTAAGTAGATCATGTGCAACAACCTTGATTTGCAAATTTGGTATAATTAAAAATGACTCATAAAGCATGTTGAAACCATAAAAAATAAATTATTTAAAAGTATAAAAAAACTTAATTGGATATTTCTAAATAAGAAAAGTTTAACAACATTTTCTTTCATTCTCATCAGATATTATTTTGAATTATTACTAATTATAAAATAAAATAAAAAATTTATAATAAAATATTATTTTAATGTAATTAAATATATTAAAGGCGAAATGAAATAAATTGAAGCAATGCAGTGTGTCCAAATTAAAATGATTAAAATTTTGACTAAATAAGGAAAATTATAAGAGAAATATGTACTCAAAGAAAATAAGGAGAACTAGCATAACATCCTCAATCATCAAATTTGCTACAAAATTAGAAATAACTCATAAAACCTACCAAGTCCCCAAGAAAATAAAATAAGTAAAAATATAAAAAATAAATATTTAATTTGATAATGCTCTTCCTAATGAATTGAATGATATTTTTAATCTAGATATGACCATGTTTCGAATTTCAACAAATTTCCAAAATAAAAAAGCAATAACAATAAATAATAATAATAAATTAATATTTTAATATTAAGTAATCATATAGTAAATAGTAAATGAGATAAATAAAATCTATGCAACAAAACAAAATTATAGTGATGTAGAGGTCACATAAAAGGTGAATAAGTGTTTCAAAGTAATATAACTAAACAAAAGGAAAAACTTAGAGGTAATAAGATAAATTGTACAAGAAATTTGCTTTCTAGGATATTCAAGAATTGAGTATAACATCCTTGATCATTGAATTAGGTAGAAATCAAAATATCTCATAACATGTGCAATTAATAGTAGAAAATAAAATATTTAAAAAAATTAAATATTTAATTACTTAGAAAACATCATGACTTGTGTTATAATTATTTTAAATTACTAAAGAAAAAATTAAATTAGAAAAAATTGTTATTTTAATATTAAGTGATCATTTATTAAAATTAAATGTGAAAAACTCAAGCAAGATAATTTAACAAAAATAGAAAAAAATTGAAGTGAGATATATCTTGTTTAGATAATCTCTTTCCTAGGGAAGGAGAATATCGAGTATAATAATGTTGTTGTCAAATAAAGTAAGAATTGAAAGGTCTCATAATGTGACCCTAAAATTTAGAAAATAAAATATTTAAAAATATAGAAAATAAGTATATTAAATTTGATAGTGCTTATTAATATTAGTCGAATGACCTTTGTTTTATCTCAATTATACCTCATTTCTAATTAATCCTCATTGCCAAAGAAAATACATATAAATATAACACTTGATTTTTATAATATTAATTAAATATATATTAACCCTAAAATGAGAAAATTTGATACAGTGTAATATAATTAAATCAATTTGATGTAAATATAACATGAAAAGAGATTTAGAGTTACATAGTAATATTCCAAAACAATGCAAAAAATTTGAAGAGATAAATTGTACGAGAAAGTTGTATTCCAATATACAATTGAGATTGAATGTAGCAACCTTATTCATTAAATTTTAAAGGAGTTGACACAACTCAAAACATTCAAAAAAATATGAAAATAATATATCATAAAAATATAAAAATGAATATTTAATTACATATAGCTCATCTAGACAATTCAAAAAATGTTTCTTTTGTCTAGATCGAGCCTAATTTGGGGTTATAACAAATAACTAATGTAGACAAGAAAAATAATAAAATATTAGTTCTTTAATATCAAACAAGAATTTATTAAAACTATCATAACAAAAATTAACGTTATGGAATATAATTAAATCAACGTAACGTAAAAGTCACATAATAGTAGAATAAGAGTTTCATAAAAATATAATAAAACCATTGAGAAATATTAAAAAAACATGATTAATTATATTAGAAAGTTGTATTACAAAATAGTCAAGACATTACATGTTCTATCCTTGACAATAAAATTAGGTAGGAATCAAATTATCTCATGAACAAAGCAAAAAAACTTAGAAATTAAGAATTTTAAAAATGTCAAAATTAATACTTAGTCTTGTGGAGGTGAGCCCAAAAATGTTTGTTTTGTCATGATAAGACATCATTTGGAATTAGTATTAATTACAAATTTAAATAAAACTTAATAATGGTAAATTATTATTTTATTACTTAGCAAATATACATTAAAGATAACATAGAGTAAATTGAAGTAATATTATATACAAAATGAAAGCAAATAATTTCAACAAACAAGATAAAACATTCCAAAAAGTTGCATTCTAATTTACTTAAGAGATCAAGTGTAATATCCTTGATGAGAAAATCATATATAAATAAAAAGTCCCATTAAGAAAAAAACTTTAGTAAATGAAATAATTAAAAATATAATAATAAGTATTCAATTAAATAGAGTTCATGGAGAGAAGTCCAATGAATTTGTTTCATCTCAAATGGACTTCTCTTAAAATAACAAAGAATTATCTTATTAAATAAGAATTAATAATAATAAATTACTATTTTAATTGTAGGTAAATATTTTTTAAATATTAAATAAGGTAAATTAAAGCAATGTATTGCTACAAAATAAAAGAAATGTGAAACATAGAAAGGAGATTAAGAGTCACATAGAAATATAAAAAAATATCACCAAAAAATCTTTAAAATATGAGAAACTATATGGAAAAGTTGTATTCCATGATACAAAGGAGATCAAATGTAACATCCTCGATTATTAAATAATATATGAATCAAAATGTTTCATAAAATATGCAAAATCCTTAGAAATATAATACAACCAAATCAAAGTGATGTAAAGGTGACATAAGAGAAAACATTGAGTTTGATGTTAATATAACTAAATAAAAGGAAAAAAATTTGAGAAAATGAGCTAAATTATAAAGGAAAGTTGCACTACACATTCCTTTAAACTTTTATGTGTAACATCAATAGTCATTAAATTTGATATTTATAAAAAATTCTTATAAAGGGTGTGTAAATTCTAAAAAAACTTTTTAAGAATATAAAAAATATTTAATTAGATAGTGGTCATCGATATGAGTCCATCGACATTAGTTTGTTCTCCATTGGACCTTTTTTGGAAATTAGTAAATTACAAAAGTAAATAATCCTAAATAATAATAAATTATTATTTTCATATTAAGTAAATATGTATTGGAGATAAAATAAGATAAATAGTTGAAATGTAATAGAAATGATTCAAAGCAATAAAAAGTCATATGATAAGAGATTTAGAGTTACATTAAAACATAACCAAATAAAAAAAATATTACAAAAAATGAGGTAAATAATATTAGAAATTTGTATTGTAATACACAAAAGAGTTCAATTGTAACATTCTTAAGAAAGACCAAATCAAGATGAGAATTGTTGTTAATTAGCAAATTTTATAATAAAAAATAATAACAAATTATTACTTTATAATTATATAAATATATATGAAATATAAAAAGAGATAAATTGAAGAATTATAATACAACAAAGTTAATGCTATTAAAATGTCACTCAATAGGAGATTTAGACATAAAAGTAAAGTAACAAAATTAAATTAAAAAGCCTAAAAAATCACATAAATTGAATCAGAAGCTTCAATCCAAAATATACTAATAAAATAGTGTGTAAAAACCTTTTTTGTCAAATCTGGTATAAATTAAAATATCTCATAAATTATGTCATAATCTAAGAGAATAAAATATTAAAAAAATTAAAAAAAGAATTTTTAATTTTATAGTTGGTTAAACCATGCCAAAAATAATAGAAAAGGTATTTTTAAAATTTAGAAATGAATACTTCATTAAATAAAGCTTATAGAGAGGAGTGCAACAATTATTTGTTCATCTCTATTGAACCTCATTTGTAATAATTGCTAATTTCTATAATTAATGAGGAAAAAAATAATAAATTTTTATTTTAATATCTAATTAATACATATTAAAAATGAAAAGTGATAAGTTTAAAAAATGAAAAATATTCAAATCAAGGTAATATAAATGTCACGTGAAACAAAATGTAGAGTTATGTAGTAAAATAATCAAATCAAAGTAAAAAAAACTTGAATAAATGATATAAATTACATAGGAAAGTTACATTCCAAGATGTTAGGAAGATTGAGTGTAACATCTTCGAAGGTAAAACTAAGTAGGAAATAAACTATATTGTAAATCAACAAATAAAAAAAAGAAAAAATATTAAAAAATGTGAAGTGATTATTTAATTAGTTTGAGCTTGTCAAGATGAGAATAATGACATTTCTTTTGAGTAGAATAGAATTTAATATGAAGATTTGAGAAATTACCAAAGTATATAAGCACAAATAATAATAATAATATATTATTTCAATGTTTTAAAAATATATATTAAAACTTAAATGGGATAAATTTAATCAATATAACATAAGAAAATTAAAGTTATGTAAAGGTCACATGAGAAGAGATTTAGAGTTACACACTCATAAAACCTAATCAAAGTAAAACTTTGTGGTAATGAGAAATTATGTAAAAATGTTATAATACATGATACTAAATAGATTGAGTGTAACATTCTTCCCCATCAAATAAAGTACAATAAAAATATTTCATAGAGCATTCTAAAATAAAAGAAAATAAAACATTTTAAAAATATAAAAAAATGAATATCTAATTGGATAGACCATGTCAGGACATGTCTAACGACTTTTGTTTAGTCTTGATCAACCATATTTAGAAATACTAAAAATTATTAATGTAAAAAATATTATATTATTTTTTTGAGATTAAGTAAAGATATTTTAAATCAAAAAAGTAATAAATTAAAGTAATGTAGTATAACCAAATAAAAGCAATTTAAAGGTTACAAGATATGAGATTTTATGCTACATAAAAATTTGAACAAATTAATGAAAAACATTTGAGTAATTGAGATAAATTATATAAGAAAGTTTGATTCAAAGTTAAAAAGAAGATCGAGTGTAATATCCTTGATCATCAATTCAAGTATGAAAAAAATATCCCTCAAAGCTTGTTAAAAACAATAGAAAATAAAATTTTTAAAAATATAAATTTAAAATATTTCATTGGATAGAGTTAATTGAGATGTGCTAAACAATGTTTGTATCTTTTGGATCAAAACTATTTTGGAATTACTAGAAATTATGAACATAAATAAACATGAATAATAATAAATTATTTTTTTAAAATTAATTAAATATATATATTAAATCTTAAATTACGTAAATGTAAGCGTTGAAATATTTCCAAATCGAGGCAAAAATATCTGAAGAAATGTGATCAATAAAATGAGACAATTGCATTCCAAGATACTGAGGAGATCGATTGTAACATGTATGACCATCAAATAAGTTTTCAATTGAAATATCTTGTGACACATGCTAAAGCACTTGAAAATAAAAGATTTAACACTATTAAAATAAATATTGAAATAGATAGAACTCGTCTAGACAAGTCAAACATTTTTTTGTTGTTGATAAGATTTTATTTCTAATTATTACAATTTTTCATAATAAATAAGAATAAAAATAATTAATTAAAATTTTAATATTAAAAAAACACATATTAAAGTTAAAATAAGATAAATTGAATAAATGAGATAAAGTATACATGGAATATTCATTATAAGTTACTAAGGAGATCAAGTGTAACAACCTCAATTATTAAATTAGGTATGAGTACAAATGTTTCTAAAGGTATAAAAAATAAATATTTAATAGAAATTACTCGTTGAGGTAAGTCTAATTTTGTTTGGTTTATTTCAAGCAGATCATGTTTAGAATTATAGTGAATTACTAAATTAAAACAGAATAAATATTTAAGAATATTATTTTTAATTTTAAGTAAACACAATTTAAAGTTAAAATAAAATACATTTTAATAATCTAATATAACAAAATCAAATTGATCTCATGGACACATGTAAGGAGATCTATATTTTTAGAGAGATAAGATAAATTATAAGAAAAAGTTTTATTCCATACTAGTAAGATGAAGAGTAACTTCCTTGATCATTTACCTTATACGAATTAAACAAATCTCATAAAAATTATCTAAACTTTACAAATTAAATAATTTTAAGATAAAAAAATTAATACCCAAAAGGATAGAGCTCTTTGACTCGAGTCTAACAAAGTTTTTTTCATCACGATCAGATTCATTTGCAATTAGTATGAAATAAAAAAGTAAATAATTATAAATATTAATAAAGTCTCATTTTATTATTAAGTAAATATATATTTTCATTCAAAATGAGATTAATTGAATCAATATAATATAAGAAAATCGAAGCAATGTAAAGGTCAAACAAGAAGAGATTTAGAGTTGCATAGCAATATAAATAATTCAACATGAAACATTTGAAGAAATGTGATATAATGTAAAGCAATGTTGTATTATAAAATATTAAGTAGATTGTGTGTATCATCCTTGATCATTAAATAAATTAGGAATTGAAATGCCTTGCAAAGGTTACAAAAACCCTACAAAATAAAATATTTAAATATAAAAAAATTGAATATTTAATTTAATGGAGCTTGTTGACTCAAGGATAGTGATAGTTTATATATCTCAATCAGTCCTCATTTGTAGTTATTATCAATTATGAAAATAAGCACAAAAATAATAAAAAAAAATTTTAATAAAATATTTGGCAAATAGTTATTATAGTTAAAATATGATAAATTAAAGTAATTAAATATTAAAAAAGTAAGCCATTGTAAAGCTCACATGGGAGAAGATATAAAGTAACATAGCATAGTAAACAAATCAAAGACAAAAAACCTTAAAAATAAGAAACATTTTATGTGTAAGCTTATAATAAAATAGTAAGGTTATCAAGTGGAACATTCTCGACTATAAAACTAGGTGTGAGACATAAAATCTTGTAAGACATTCGAAAATTCTAAAATTAAAAAATTTAAAATTTTTGAAAATAAATATTTAAAACTATATAACTCATCGAGATGAGTCCAATAATGTTTGTTTTGACCCAAATAATCCTAATTCAAAATTATAGTTAATTACTAAGGCAAATGATCATAAATGATTATAAATTAGTTTGTAATACTAAGAAAGAATTTTAATTAAATAAAATAAATTTTATTGGTATGGTGTGTTCCAATATAATAAAGAAATTTATCATGCTTGATTGTTAAATAAAGCATGAATTGAAATATGTTTGAAATCATGTCAAACCTAAAGAAGATAATACATCTAAAAATGTAGTAAAGAATATCTATTGGATGTGGCTCTTTAAGACAAGTAAAATGAGTTACCAAAGTAAATAACAAAAATAATAATAATATTATATTTTTAATATCTAGTAAATATTTGTTAATACTGAAAATAAGAAAAATTGAAGCATTGTAATATAACTAAATCAAAGTGAGGTTTTGGTCACAAAATAAGAAATTTAGAGTAGCATAGTGACATAATAAAATAAAAAAGCAAAGTTTGAAACAATGAGACAAATTGTACATGAAAGTTGCATTCCAATATTTCAAGAAGATCGAGTGTGACATTCATTATTATCAAATAAGGTACAAATGTTGATGTTTCATAACGCACATCAAAATGTAAGAAAATAAAATATTTATAAATTTTAAAATAATAATTAATTGGATGGAGCTCATAAAGGAGAACCCATTGACATTTGTGACATCTTGAGTGCTCCTCATTTAGATTTATTATGAATTACCAAAGTAAATAACACAAAATAATAATACATTATTTTGTTTAATATTAAAAAAGTGCATATTAAAGCTGAAATAAGATAGATTAAATAAATATAATGAAACCAAATAAAAATTATGTGAAGGTCACAAAAGAAAAAATTTTGAGTTACATAATGAATAATAAAATAATTACAAAACATTTAAAATAAATGAAATAATTTTAATGGGAAAATTGTATTCCTAAAACTTGTTGAAATTATAAAAATAAATTATTTGAAAAGATTAAAAATAAATATTTAATGAATAAAGCTCACTGAAGAGAGTCCATTAATAATTTTTTTCATCTTGAGTATACTTCATCTAAGATTAAGAAAAATTTCCAAAATAAACATAAGTAAATAATAAATTTTTATTTTAATATTAAGTAAATATTTTTTTGAACTTTAAGTGTGTTAATTGAAGCAATGTAATATGATAAAATCAGAGTGATGTAAAACCTAAAATAGTTGAGATTTAGAGTTAATCAAATCAAGGCCAATAATTTAAGAAATTGGGATAATTTTTATAGAAAAGTTGCATCATGAGATACTAAGGTGATCAAGTACAGCTTCATTGATCATCAACTTAGCCACAAATTAAAATATCTCATAAAATATACCAAAACTATAAAAGAATAAAATATTTTAAATGATATAAATTAATATTTAATTGGATATAGCTTATTGAGATGATGATATTTCCTTTGTCATTATCAGACTAAGTTTAGAATACTATGAAATACTAAAGTAAATAAACAAAAAGAATAATAAATTATTATTTTAGCATTGAGTGAATATATGTCAAGGATAAAATTAATTAACGTGGTCAATGTGAAGCATTGTAATGGTCACATTAGAAAATATTTTGAGTTATCGAGTAATATAACCAAATCTAAGAAAAACTTTGAAGAAATGGGAGATTTACAAGAAATTTACATTCCAAAATATTAAGAAGTTTGAGCAAAAAAATCCTCTCTTATCAATTAGGAATGACTCCATTGTTTCATAAAATGTGCTTAAATCTCAAAAAAGAAAGCACTTAAAAATATAAAATTGAATATTTTACTTGATAGAACTCATTGAAGGTGAGTCCAACAAATTTTGTTTCATCTTGATCAGACCTCATCTAGATTTATTGTAAATTAAAAAACTAAATATGTATAAATGCTAACAAAATATAGTTTTAATTTTAAATAAGTATAAATTAAAGCCTAAATTTGATAAATTGAAGAAATGTGACTAATTAAATCAAAATAATGTTAAGGTTTGTTGAAAAAATATTTTGAGTTGCATAATAACATTTCAAAATTAAAGAGAACAATTTGTAGAAAAGAGATAAATTATACAAGAAAATTGCATTCCAACACACTACATGGTCAAGTGTAACATCCTCAATAGTAAAATTAGAGGCAAATTAATCTTATAAACAATACCAAACCCTTGAAAGAAAAGTTTTAAAATTACTAAAATGAATGTTTTGTTGGACAAAGCTCATCGGGACGAGTCCAGTTAAGTTTTCTTTGTCTTTGTCAGACCATATTTAGAATTACATTGAATTACCAAAATAAATATGCAAAAATAATAATAAACTTTAAATTTTATTTTAAGTAAATATATATTAAATATGAATGAAATCAATTGAGGCAATGTAAAATGACTAAATTAAAGTAATAAAGAGTCACATAAGAGAAGATTTATAATTACATAATAATATGATGTAACAAAAAAACATTGATGAAATTACATTAATTGTATAAGAAAGTTGCTTTGCAAGATACCAAGGAGCTTGAATGAAATATTGTTAATTGTTAAAACATTAGAAAATAAAATTTTAAAAAATATTGAAATGAATATTTAATTTGATAGATCTTATATACATTATTCCAGTGCCAATTGTTTCTTATCAATAGGACCTCATTTCAAATTGCTACAAATTACCAAATTAAATTTGTAAAAAAATAAAATAAAAAAATATTTTTTAACATAATTAAATATATATCAAAACTACAATAAGATAAATTGAATCAGTGCAGTAAAATTATTTCAAGATGATATAAAGGTAACATGTTAAAAGATTTATATTACATGGAAATAAATAAAATCAAAGCAAAAATGTTTAACAAATGAGATAAATTACATGGGACTATTGCATTACAAGATAGTTAAGAGATCAAGTGTAACATCCCCAACAATCAAGTCAAGTAGTAATCAAATTATATCATATAATGTGATAAAACAATGAAAAATAAAACATTTAAAAAATAAAAAAATTATTTTTTGTTAGATAGGGCTTAATGAGACTAGACCAACTAGAAAAATGAATAGGAATAAATATTAATAATTTTCTTTTATGTTATGTAAATAAATATTCGAGCTAAATTAAGATTAATTGAAACAGTATAATATAACAAAATTATGGCAATCTAAAGGGCACAAGAGATAAGAACTAGAGTTACATAATTAAATAACAAATTCAAAGAAAAAACATTTGAAAAGATGATTTAAATCATACAAGAATGTTGCATTGCAAGATAATATGGAGATCGAGGGTGATAATCTTGATCATCAAATAAGAAATGAATTGAAATATCTCATAAAGAGTGTAAAGTCCCTTTAAAAGAAAAAAAATTTCAAATATAGAAAATAATATCTAATTGGATGAAGCTTGTTGAAACAAGTCCAACAATGTCGATTAGAATTACTATAAATTACCAACATAAAAAAACAATTATAATAATAAATTACTATTTTAGTATTAAGAAAGTATTTATTAATGTTAAAATGGGATAAATTAAAACAAAATAATAAAGCCATATCAATGAGTAGAGTTTGAAGAATTGATATTAATTATGTGAGAAAATCTACATTCCAAGATATTAAAGACTTTTTATGTAGTATCTATTACTGTGAACTTAGGTATTAATTAAAATATATCATAAATCACACCAAAAATATTAAAAATAAAATATTTAAAAATATAAAATTGAATTTTCATTTTCATAGAGCTCCCCGAGATATGTTTGACGACATTTGTTTCCTCTCAATTAGACCTCATTTGTAATTATTGTGATTTACCAAAGTAAATAATTATAAATCATTAAAAACTTTATGTAAAGTAAATGTACATTAAATGAAAAGATAGATAAACTAATGTAATATAATATAACTCAATCAAAGCCATGTAAAGGTGACACGAGAGGTGATTTATTATTAAAAAATGATATAACAATATTAAAGCACAAAAATGAGAAAATGCGATAAATATTTCGAAAAAATAAAATTACAAGATAAAAAAGAGTTTGAGTGCAAATCTTTGATTATTAAATATGCTACAAATTGAAATTTCATATAAAGTGTGCGAAGGCTTTGCAAAATAAAACATTTAGAAATACAAAAAAAATTAGTTAAAGAAAGCTCCTCGAGACAAGTCAAATGACATTTTTTCATCTTGATCAAAACTTGTTTAGAATTATTACAAATTACCAAACTAAACGAACATAAACAATAAAAAAATTATTTTTCATTTTAAAAAAAGAATATTAAGGTAGAAATAAGATGAATAAAAAAAAATAAGATATAACCAAATAAAAATTATATAAAGGCCACACATGATGGGAAATAAAGTTTCATGGTCATATATTAAAAGCAAAAAGAGTCATTTGAAAAAGTAAGATAAAGTGTACCTATAATTTGCATTACTTGATATTAACACGATCATGTGTGGCGTTCCTCGACATATAGTTATGCATAAACACAGATGACTTATAAAGCTTGCTAAAGCTATAAAACAAAATGTTTTGAAATATAAGAAAAAATATTAGTTGGAATGTGGTCATTAAGATGAGTCCAACAACATGAGCCTCTTCTCCATCAGATCTCATTTGAAATTACTATAATTTACCAAATTAAATAAGAATAATAAAAAAAAATTATTATTTTAAGGTTAAGTAAAAATATATTAAAATTGAAACGATATAAAGTGAAGTAATAGAATAAAACTAATTCAAAGCAATGTAAAGGACACTATGAGAGGAGTTCTAGTGTTTCATAGTAATATAACTAAATCAAAGTAAAATTTTTAAAGAAATGAGATAAAGTTTAAGGGAAAGTTGGATTGCAATTCATGAAAGAGATCAAGAGTAGTATCATCAATCATCAAAGAAGGAATGAATAAAAATATATCATAAAATATAAAAAATTTAGAATAGAAAAGGTTTAGAAAAATAAAAATGAATACTTAATTAGATAAAGTTCATCATGATGACCTCAAAGACACTTGTTTTGTCTTGACCATGTTGTATAGTTGACCTCTAACCATAGTGCTTTGTTTTGTGATAATAAATCCTAAGCATTTCTAATTAATTTGTTTGAACAAATTTTTAGATTTGATGTAGTCGACCATCACATTCATGGGAGAATATAAAGAATAAGATGAGCAATTGTCAAATCTCATGAAGATTACCTTGGGTTGTATGTAAAACCACCAAGAGATATATTTTTTATTTAAGTTTTCCTATTTTAGTTTTACTTTGATTAGAATATTAAGCATAACATAATTATTTTCTACAAGTCAAAAAATAAATTTCATTTAAGTTAATAATCCAATAAAAAATTAAGGTTTTTGAAAACTTAATCGAACTACCTTGACCATCATAAGAAAATTTTTTAATCAAATCTTAGTATTGCCTTAATAACTTTTAAAAAATGATGTTGTACTAATAATAATTAATTAGTAAAAATAATACTAATTAAAATAATAATTAAAAATTTCTTAGTTTATTACAAATAGGAATCAAATGTATTGACAATGCCTCAAACACCCCGGTGTCATTAACGAGTTGGGAATGCTAGTCCCCAAACAAGTTGATCTCTTCTAGTGACACAAAACTTTCTTTGATATGTTGTTAGATTAGGTTATTACTCTTATATCTACATATGAACTATTTTGAAAATGTAACACCATCGAGTGTAACAATATTGATCATCAAATAAAGTATGAATCAAAATATTTTCTAAAGTGTGAATATTTCAAATATAGAAATAAATATTTAAGATTATTGAGATGAGACCAACAACATTTGTTTATTATTGATTGGACCTTGTTTGAAATTTTTTAAAATTACTATAGTAAATAAGTACAAAAAGATTGTTATTTAAAAATTAAGTGAATACTTATTAAACCATAAGTGAGACAAATTCAGTCAATGAAATATAACTACATTAAAGCAATGCAAAAATCACTTACAAAGCAATTAATATTTATATAGTAATATATCCAAATCAATGAAAAAGTAAAACAAATAAGATAAATTTTATGAGAAAGCAATATTCAAAGGTACTAAGATAAATAAGTGTAACATCACGAATCATGAAATTAGCTATGAATCAAAATATTTTTAAGAGCATGCGAAACCCTTAGAATATAATATTTAAAATTATAAAAAATAATATTTTGATTGATAAAGCTCATGGAGATGAGTCCAACCACATTTGTTTCATCCCAATCCTTGTTTCAAATTATAACACATTACCAACATATATAATCACAAATAATAATGAAGTATTCTTCTAATATTAAGTAAATATATAATAAAGTTAAAAGAGTTAAATTGAATCAATGTATATAACCAAATCAAAATTATGTAAAGTCCCATGAGAAGAAATTTAGAGTTACGTAGTGATCAAACAAAATTGATGAAAACCATTTGAAAAAAATGAGATAAATGGTACATGAAAGTTACTCTCCAAGATATTAAGGAGATCAAATGTAACATTCTTGATCATGAAATCATGTAACAAATAAAATGACTTGTAAGGTTTATTAAAAAAATAAAAATATTTTATAATATAAAAATTATTTTCTAAATAGATAGAGTAGGTGGAGCATCTAGATCAGACGTCATTGGGAATTACTTTAAATTAACATAATAAATAAGCATTAATACAAATAAATTACAATTTTAATATTAAGAAATATATATTAAAGAAGAAATTGGATAAATTGATGCAATTTAATTTACCAAATTGAAGCAAAAAATGTGAAAAAATGTGATGAATATTACAAGACATTTACATTATAAGTTACTAAATAGTTAAAAAATAAAATACTCAAACTTGAAATTAGGTGAGAATAAAATGTCTAAAAAATTAAGGCAAAACCTAAAAATATTTAAAATTATTAAAATAAAAATTTAATAGAATAAAGTACATCATTATGAGTTAGAGCAGTTTGTTTTTTCATGATTGGACCTCATTTTGAATTATAGTGAATTATAAGAAACAAAAAAATATATTGTAACTATAATATTAACTATATACATATATATTATACATGTAATAAGATAAATTGAGGCAATGTAATCATGCCAAATTAAAATGTTGTCAAGGTTATAAGAGAGGTGATTTAATGTCAAATGTTTATATAACTAAATTTGATGAGAAAAATTTGAAGAAATAAGATAAATCATCTAAGAAAGAAAAATATTCCAATATTTTAAGTAGATAAACATTTCAAAAATATAAAAATTAATTATTTATTTAGCAAGAGCTTATCTATATTAGTCCAACAACTATTGTTTCAAGTCAAACGAACATATTATAGAATTATAGTGAATTAACAATATATACAAGCATAAATAATAAAAAAATATTATTTTATAACTAAGTAAAAATATCTTAAATCTAAAAGTAAGAGAAATTAAAATAGTATAACACAACCATTTAAAGGCATTATAATGGTCACACGAGATGGGAGTTAGAGCTTCACACTAATATAACAAAATCAAAATAAAAAATTTTAAAAAATGAGATAAAGTTTACAAGAAAGTTGTATTACGTGATGGTGAAGAGGTCAAGCTCAAAATCATTAATAGGCAAATCACGCATGAATTAAAACATCTCACAAAGAGTACCGAAACTACAAAAATTAAAATATTTAAAGATATATTTTTTTGTTAAATTGAGCTAATCGACATGAGCTCAATGACATTTGTTTCATCATGGGTAGGTCTCACTTGAAATTACTATGAATATATATTAATTCTAATATATGAAAATTGAAATAATATAATATAACTAAATTAAGATGACGTGAAGGTCATAAAAGGGAAGATTAAGAGTTAAAAATTAATACAAACAAATCAAAGTAAAAAATGTAAAGAAATGACAAAAATTAATTATTGAACTCTCGAAAATATGCTATACTTAAATGTTGAACTTTTATATCAATAATGTTTTACTTAATTTTGATAATGATTACTTATAGTAATTCCAAATGATGTCTGATTGAGAAAAAACATTATTTAGACTCACTTCAATAAACTCTACACTCTATAGTACTTATTTTTTCTTATGAAAGTTGCATTCTAAGATACTAAAGAGATCCAGTATAACATTATTGATCTTTAAGTTAGGTATGAATCAAAATATATCATAAAGCATGCAAAATTCATAAAAAAATTAAATATTTAAATTATAAAAATGAATATTGAATTAGATAGCTCATCTAGATGAGTTTAATGACATTTCTTTCCTCTCATTTGAGCTTTCTTTTGCAATGCTACAAATTACCAAAATAAATAAGCATAAGTAATAAGAAACTATTTTTATAATACTAAGGAAACATATGTTTAAGCTGAAGTCTAATAAATTAAATTAAAGATAACCAAATCAAGACGATATAATGGTCACATGATAACAGATTTTGAGTTACATAATAATATAAGCAATCCAAAGAAAAAACTTATAAAATTATATAAATTATAGGTGAATATTGTATTCAAATATATTTAGGAGGTTGAGTACAATATCTTTGATCACCAAATTAGGTAAGAACAAAAACGCTTAGTAAAGTATGTCAAAGCCATAAAAAATTTTAAAATACAAAAATTATTTAATTAGATAAAACTCATCAAGACGAATCAAATGACGATTGTTTCATCACCATTATGTCTCATTTGGATATATGACAATTTTAAAAAAAGTAAATAATTATAAAAAAGTGAAAATTGTTATTTAATGTCAAGTAAAAATATATTAAATATAAAATAAGATAAATTAAAGCAATGTATTACAACCAAATTAAAGCAGTGTAATTATCACATGAGAGGAGAATTCGAGTTTCATAGAAATATAGAAATTAAGTAATTAAGCAATTAAGTAATAATTTAAAATTACATATTTTATAAAGTATTTGGTTTTATAGATAATTTGATAATCATGGATGTCACACTTGACCTTCTTTGTAACTTTAATTGTAACTTTCTTATAAAATTTATCTCATCTCTTTAAATTTTACAGTTTTAAGTGGTTTCATATTTTTGAAACTCGAATTCTAGTCTTTCGTGACCTTTATGATATTTTGATTTTGTTATATTAAAATACTTTAATTTATCTAATCTTACAAATAATTTTTAATTTTTAACTTTAAAATAATAACTTATTGTTATTTATTTTTAAATACTTCGATAATTTATGGTAATTTCAAATTAGCTAAAAACTAAACATCATTAGATGTTTCTTGACAAGCTCTACAAAATTAAATATTAAATTATTTATTTCCTTAAATATTTTAGCTTTAAGAGTTTACAAATGCCTCAAAAATTTGATTATTTCTTGATTTTTTTTATTGATGTTTTTATGCTCGATCTCTTACGTATCTTTGAATGCAACTTTCTAAAATAATTTATCTAATTTGAACTTTTGCTTTGAATTAGTTATAGTACAACGTAACTCTAAATATTCTCTCATTTTGCCTTTACATCACATTGATTTTGTATTATTACATTTCTTTAGCTTATGTCATTTCTATTCTAATACATATTTAAATAACATATGTAATAATTTCAAACTAAGCCTGATTGACATAAAATAAATATCATTGGACTCATCTTGACAAGATTTATCCATTTAAATGTTTCTCTTCGTATTTTTAAATATTATAATTTCAACATTTAAGAATTTTATATGACTCATTTCAATTCACATTTGATTTCACAATCGAGTATGCTGCACTTGATTTTCTTAGTATCTTTGGAGGAAAATTTGCAATAAAACATTTTGTAACTTCTTGAAATGCTTTTTTATGATTTAGTTATATTACTATGAAAATCTAATTCCTCACTTCTATGACCCTTAAAAACCTATGAATTTTATTTATTAGATTGGTTCAACATATGTTATTTCAGCATTATTATGGATTTACTATATATAAAATGTTAAACTTATTATTATTCTTACTCATTTTCTTTGGCAATTCATTGTTATTCAAGACTAGAGCACATCGATATCAAATGGACTCTGTTAGACTCATCATAATGAGCATTAATAAATTCATTTTTTAATTTTTTAAAATATTTTATTTTTTTATGTTTCAGCAAACGTTTCATGGCATTTTGATTCATTTTTAATCTTATTGTGAAGGGTGTCACACTCATCTCCTAGGTATCTTTGAATAAAACTTTCCTATAAAATTTATCTCGTCACTTAATAATTTTTACTTCAATTATGTTATATTACTATGTAACTCTATATCTTGTCTCATGTGACCATTACGTCATTTTCATTTTTTTTGAATTATATTTCATCAATTTATGTTATTTTAGATTTAAAATATATATGTACTAAATATTAAAAATAATAATATGTAACTATTTATGTTTCTTTACTTTTATATTTAAAATTAGTTCTATATGAGGTATGATCATGTTGAAATTAAGTCATTAAACTTGTCTAGAGGAGCTTTCTCGAACTAAAGAGTCATTTTATATTTTTAAAATTTTATTTTCTATCTTTTTACATGCTTTATTAAGCATTTTTTATACTTAATTTGATGATCAAGAATATTATGCTCATTCTCCTTAGTAACTTAGAATTAGGTTTTCTTTTATATTTATCTCATTTTTTAAATTATTTTCTTTGGTTATGTTATATTACTATGTAACTCTAAACCTCCTCTCCTATGACCTTTACATTACTTCGATTTAGTTCCATTTTATTTCATCATTTAATTGATTTCATAGTTAATATATATCTTTTTCATATTAAATTATAATATGTTATTATTTATGTTTTTTTAAATCTAACAATAATATTACAAAGTGGCATGATCGAGTTGAAACAAAAGTCATTGGACGATTCCCTAAAAGCTATATCTAATTAAATTTTTAATTTTTATTTTTTAAAATATTTTTGTTTCAATTATTTTTAAAAATCTTACAAGATGTTATATTTTGTACCTAATTTGAAGATTGTGTTTGTTACATTAGAAGTGCTTAGTTTCATGGAATAAAACTTTCCCATATAATTTTTCTAATTTTTTTTAAAAGTTTCCCTTTGATTAGGTTATTTTACTATGAAATATTGATTCTTATCATTTTTTAGTATTACAGGTCTTTCATTCTATTATATTATAGTTATTCAGTTTATTTCTTTACATCATTAATATAGACTTACTTAATATTCAAATAATAAATTATTTTTAATACATTTATTTAGTATTATAATTTCTAGTAATATTTTTATTCAATTTATGTAATTTTTTAAAATTATTACCTTTAATTTGGTTATATTACTATGTAAATATAAATATCAACACACGTGACCTTTTACATAACATTATTTTGGTTATATTGCACCCCTCAAATTATTTCATATTAAGTTTAATATATCTTTGTGCCATGTTATAATAATAATTTATTATTACTTTTACCAATTTATATTGGAAGTTCATAGTAATTCAAAACAAGCTTCGATCAAAATAAAAGAAATGTCGTTTATCTCAGCTCATATTTATTCAATTGAATCTTCAAATTTATAATTTTAGATATTATATTATCTATGGTTTTAGCATGTCTTATGAGACATTTCACTATGTATCTAATTTATTGATCAAGGATGTTACCATCGATCTTCTAATTATCTTGGAATACAAAATTCTCTTGCAAATTTATGTTATTTCTTCTAATATTTTACTTTTATTTTGCTATATTAGCATGGTACTAAAAAGCTCCTCTTGTGTGATAATTATAATGTTTTGATTTAGCTATATTATATCACCATAGTTTATCTCTTTCTAGATTTAATATTTATTTTCTTACCATTAAAAGAATAATTATTTATTATTTAAGATTATTTTTTTTGAAATTTATATCAATTCCAAATGAGGACAGATCAAGATGAAATAAACATCATCCAACCTGTCTTGAAAAGCTATATCTAATTAAATATTCTTTTTTTTGGATTGGACTCATCTTATTGAGCTCTATGTAACTAAATATTCTTTTTTATTTTCTTAGATATTTTGTTTTCTAGGGTTTTAACATGCTTTACTAGACATTTTTATTCATAGCCAATTAAATGGTCAAGGAAGACAACCATGATCTCCTTGGTATTATAGACTGTTATTTTCACATGTCTCATTTTTTAAAATTTTTCTTTTATTTGGTTATATTACTATGGAACTCTAATTCTTCTCTCGTTTGACCTTTACATTATTTTCATTTGGAATTATTATATTGCATCAATTTATCTCGTTTTAGCTTAATTATTCACTTAGCATTAAAAATCATTTGTTATTGTTTATTCTTATTTATATTAGTATTCCAAATAAGTTCTAATAGGGAAGAAACACATGTCAATGGACTTGCCTCAATGAGAATTATTTAATTAAATATTATTTTTTATGTTTGTGAAAATTTTATTTTCTAAGATTTTTGTATACTTTAAGTGATATTTTTTTGTACATAATTTGATTATCAAAGATGTTACACTCGACCTATTTAGTGTTAAAGAAAATAACTTACCAATACAATTTAACTTATTTTTTAAAATATTTAACTTTAATTTTGTTATTTTACAATGTTACTCAAAATCTCCTCTCATGTGACCCTTATATCACTTTCATTTAGTTGAATTATATTTCATCAATTTATCTTATTTTAAAATTTAATAAATACACTAAAAATAAAAATAATTAAATGTTATTTTTTGTGTTTATTTAGTTTTATAATTCAAAGTAGTTTTAGAAGATATATCATCATGATGAAAATAAGTTGTTAAGCAGGTCTAAGGAGCTTTATCAAACTAAATAGTCATTTTATATTTTTAAATATTTATTTTATATCTTGTTTACATACTTTACTAAGCATTTCATTTTATGCTTGATTTGATGATCATGGATTTTACACTCAATCTCCCTAATACTTTGGAATTGAGCTTTCTTTTATAATTTATCTCATTTATTAAAATTATTTTCTTTGATTATGTGATATTTGTATTAAACTCTAAATCTTCTCTCCTATGATTTTTACATTAAATGATTTAGTTCTATTATATTTCATCATTAATCTCATGTCACACTTAATATATAATTCTTCTTTTAAATTATAATATGCTATTATTTATGTTTTTAAAAATTCACAATAATTCCAAAAAAGTGGTATGATAGAGTTGAAACAAAAGTTATTAGACACTTCCCTATTTGTTCTATCTAATTATTTTTTTAATTTTAAATATATATAAATTTTTATTTTCTATTATGTTTAAATACATTATGAGATATTTTATTTTGTACCTAATTAGTTGATTGAGGTTGTTATGCTAGAAGTGTTTAGTATCATAGAATAAAAGTTTACATATAATTTATCTAATTTTTTCAAATTTTTCTTATTGATGTTTTATATCACCATGAAACAATGATTCTTATCTTTTGTGAGCTTTATAAGACTTTCATTTTTTTATATTGTATTAATTCAATTTGAATTTTTACATTATTAGCATATATTTACTTAATATTCAAATAATAATTTATTATTATTTATATTTATTTACTTTGCAAATTTCTAGTAATTATAAATGAGCCTAATTTAGTCAAAATAAAAGTATTTAGACTCATCTTGATGAGCTTTATCTAATTAAATAATTATTTTCTATTTTAAAATATTTTATTTTCTAGGACTTTTGCATGTTTTATGAGAAATTTTGGTTAGTATCTAATTTCATGATCATGGATGCCATAATTTATCTCTTTATTATCCTTTAATGCATCTTTGATGTATAACTTATCTCATTTTTTCAAAGATTTTTCTTGGATTTATTCACATTATTATGAAACTCTAATTCTCCTTTAATGTGACCATTACATCTCTTTTAGTTTGTTATATTATATTTTTTAAATTTATCTCATTTAAATTTAATATATTTTTACATAATATTGAATTAATAATTTATTCTTATTTATGTTTATTTAATTTGATAATTTTTAGTAATTTCAAAAGTTGTGCAATGGAGATAGAACAAATATTGTTCATACCTAATTTTATAATCAATTTGCTTCCAATCTATCACCTTAATACCTTGGGAAGTAAATTTTTAAGTTCAATTTATCTAATTTTTTTCAAAGTATTCCCTTTAATTTTGTTATACTATTATGCCCATCGTAATCTCAATACATGTGACCTTTTATGTAACATTGTTTTTGTTCTATTACATCCCTCAAATTATTTCATTTAAAATTTAGTATATATTTGTGCGATGTTGTAATGATAATTTATTATTATTTTAACAAATTTATGTTGGAAGTTCGTCGTAATTCAAAATGAACTTTGAGCAAAATAAATAAATTTTCAATCCACTCATGTGAATGTTATTGATTCAATTGAAAATTCAAATTGATAGTTTTGGATAATATATTGTTAATGATTTTATCTTATGTTATGACTCATTTCAATATGTACATGATTGATTGATCGAGGGTGATACACATGATCTTCTAAATATCTTGGAATATAATATTCTCTTATAATTTATCTTGTTTCTTCAAATGTTTTGTTTTATTTTGCTTTATTAGGGTGGTATTAAAAAGCTCCTCTTGTGTGACAATTACCACATTTTGATTTAGTTATATCATATTTCCATAATTTACATTTTTATATTTGATATTTATTTTCTAATTATTAATAAAAATAACTATTTATTATTTAAGATTATTTTTTTTGGAAATTTATAATAATTTTAAATGAGGACAAATCAAGATGAAATAAACATCATCGAACACATCTAGACAAGCTATATCTAATTAAATATTTTTTTTTTCAATCAGATTCATATCATTGAGCACAACGTAATTACATATTCATATTTAGTTTTTAGATATTTGTTTCTAGGATTCTAACTTTCTTTACTAAACATTTTGATTCATAGCTGATTTAACGATCAAAGAGGTCACCATCGATCTCCTTAGTATCATAAAATGCACTTTTTGCATAAAATTTATGTAATTTCTTTTAATTTTTACTTTGATTTGGTTATATTATTATAATGCTCTAATTCTCTTCTCATTTGACATTTACATTATTTTTGTTTAGAATTATTATACTGCATTAATTTATCATATTTTAGCTTTAATAAATATTTTTTAACACTAAAAAAATCATTTATTATTATTTATACTTATTTATATTAGTAATTTCAAATAAGGTCCAAAGAGAACAAACATATGTCATTTATCTTGTCTTAACAAGCATTATTTAATTAAATATTTTTTAATATTTATGAATATTTATTTTCTAACATTTTGTCATACTTTATGACCTATTTATTTGTTTTCTATTTCACTATCGATGATGTTACACTAGACCTATTTATTCTTAAGGAGTATAACTTAGTTATATAATTTAACTTATTTCTTAAAATATTTAGATTTGATTTGGTTTTATTATGATTTAATGGTAAATCTCCTAGAGTGTGACATTTAAATCACTGTCATTTGGTTATTTTACTTTGCTCAAATTTATCTCATTTTAGCTATAATATATATTTACTTAATAGTAATAGAAGAATTTAATATTATTTATGGTTAATTACTTTGATAATTCATAGTAATTCTAAATGTGACCTAATCTAGAAATAATAAACATCATTGGACTTATATGATCAAGATCTATCAAAATAAATATTTATTTGTATATTTTTAAAAATTTGTTTTCTAATATTTTACCACGCATTATGAGACATTTAGATTCATACATAATTTTACGTCGAGGATGTTACTCTGAGTCTTATTAGTTTCTTAGAATGATACTTTCTCATACAATTTGTCTCATTGTTTCAAATATTTTAGTTTACTTTTCTTATATTACTATATCACTAAAAATCATATCTCTTTTTACTTTTATATTACTTTTGATTTGGTAATATTATATTAATTTAATTTATAATTTATTATTATTTATTGCTATTTATTTTTGTGTTTCATAAAAATTTAAAAATTACTCTAACAATAATGAAATAAACATCATTAAAGTTTTCTCAACAAACCTTTATCTATTTAAATATTTATTATTTTATTTTTCGTATATAATTTTATAGACTTTCAACATGCTTTATAAGGCTTTTTGGTTCATACAAGATTTTAGGATCAAGGATGTTACAACCTATCTCCCAAATATCATGGAAGGAATCCTTCTGGTAAAATGTATCTCATTTTTCAAAATGTCTTCTTTGATTTTTTATATTACTACGTAACTTAAAATCTTCACTTATTTGACTTTTAGGATACTTTTATTTTGTGATGTTAAATTAATTCAATTTATCATATTTAAGGCTTAATTTATAATTTCTTAATGTTTAATTATTAATTTATAATTATTCATGCTTATTTTGTTCTATAATTTGTAGAAATTTAGAATGAAATCTCATAAAGATGAAACAAACATTATTTGATCCATCATAATGAGCTCTATCCAACTAATTGATCACTATTATAATTTTTAATGTTTTATTTCTTTTGAGTTTGATGTGCTTTAATGGAAGGTTTTATTTGTATCTTTTTTGAAAAATAATGATTTTGCCTTCAATCTTCGTAGTATCCTAGAGTATAACTTTTTTGTAGAAATTTATTTAATTTTCCCGAAGTTTTTGCTTTTATCTGGTCATATTGTTATCTATTTTAAATCTTTATTCTTTTATTCTTTAAATAATTATTATTTGGTCATACTACATTGCTTCAATTTATCTTAATTTGGCTTTAATATATTTTAATAATTTATTATTTATTAAGTTTATTTATTTTGGTAAATCAAAATATTTCAAAATGCAGTCTAATAACGATGTAACAAACATTATTGAACTTATATCAATATGCTCAATCTAATAAAAATATTAATTTTTATATTTTTAAATATCTATCTTTTTGGTTTTTAGAATATTTTGTAAAAGTTTTTAATTAGTAATTGGTTTAGTAGTCTATAATTTTATAATTAAAATCTTAGGTACCTTTGTAAGTTAAAATTTTTTGTCACTATATAACTCTTGTTGTGCATCTCTTTGACCTTTATATGTCTTTAGTTTTTTTTATATTATAATGCTTCAATTTATATCATTTTAACTTCAAAATTAAGTCTACTTAATATTCAAATATTAATTTATCACTACTTATAATTATTTATTTTATCAATTCACAATAATTATAAATGAGGTCTGATTATGATGAAATAAATGACATTGAATTCATTTCATATAGCTTTGTCAAATTAAATACGTATTTTTTAAGAGTTTTATTTTCTAGTATTTTCCATTATTTATGATAAATTTTGATTAGTACTTGATTTTACTATCAAGGATGTCACTCAAGATCTCTTTAGTTTCTTTTAATGCAACTTTCTTGTGTAATGTATCTAATTTCTTCAAATATTTTTCTTTAATTTTGTTACATTATTGTAAAACTATAATTCTCTTCTAATATGGTATTCACATCTCTTTGATTTTGATAAAATATATTAGTTTAATTTATCTAATTTTAGTTTTGATATATATATATATATAATATTAAAATATTATTTTATTTCTATTTTATTTTTTAATTTTTCTAATTTACAGTAATTCCAAATGTGATCTTATGAAGATGCAACAAATAGTGCTAGATTCATTTAAACAAATTTAATCTAATTGCATATCTATTTTTAAATTTCTAAAAATTGTATTTTTCATGTTTTAAGATTTTTTATGAGTTATTTAATTCATAACATATTTTATTATCGATGATGTTACAATCAATTGTAGTATTATAGAATTGACCTCATTTAGATGAGTCAAACGACATTTGTTTTCATGGAACCTCATTGGAATTACTATAAAATAAGAAAGTGAATAATTATAAATATTAATAAATTATTATTTAAATATTAAAGAAATATATAGCAAAAATAGATAAATTGAAGTAATATATTGTGGTAAAATCAGCATGAATTAAAAGCAACATGTGAGAATATTTTGGATAACATAGTACAAAAAAAATCAATGTGAAAACTTTAAAGAAACAAGATTAATTGTCAATGAAATTTGCATTCCTAGATACTAAGGAGATCAATTGTAACATCTTCATTTATAAAATCAATTAAGAATCAAAATGTATCTCACAACATGCCAAAGAAATAAAAAATAATATTTTTCAAAAATATTAAAAAAAATGTATTACTTAATTTGATAGAGCACATGAACAAGAGCGTATTATTGTTTGTCATTTCTAGACAAGACCTCCATTGAAATTTAATAAACTGAAGGACCATAATATAAAAAATCTAAAACATATATAAAGCTCACATAAGAAAAGATTTAGAGTTATAAAATGATTTGTTAAATTCAATGAAAATTTTTTTAAAAAATAAGACAAAATTTGAAAAACTTCAGAGTGTACAAATCAAATTACTCATAAAATAGGTGAAATACTTGAAAATAAAATATTTATAAAGATAAAAAATTCAAGAATATGAGTTTATAGATATTTATTTAGTCTTTATTGGACAACATTTAGAATTTATATGAATTATCCATCTAAAGATACTAAAATATAATAAAATATTATTTTAATATCAAGAAAATGTAAGATAGCAAAATAAAAGTGGTGTAAAAGTGATAAGGGAGGAAATTTGGTGTTACATTATTATACTACCAAATCAAAGTAAAAATTCAAAGAAAATGATGCAATGTGTATGGGAATGTTACAAGTCATGATGCTAAGGAGATCATTAAATGTAAATAAACATTTTTCAAAAAATTGCCAAAATTACTGAGAATTAATATTTAAAAATATAAAAATAAATATTTAGTTAGTTCAAGCTCATCAAGTTGAGCGGACGACATTTGTTTCATCTCAGTAAGACATTGCATAGAATTATTGAAAATTATCAAACTAAATATGGGTAAACAATAATAAAATATTGTTTTAATATTAAGTATACATTAATATTGAAATGAAATAAATTGAAGAAATATAACAAAAAAAAATCAAGGTCATGAAAGGGTCACATAATTCTAGATTTAGAGAATTCTAGTAATCCAACAATGATTTTTTCATCTTGATTAGACCTCATTTGAAATAAGATAAAGTTAAGCAATGTAATATAAGAAAATTAAAAGAGTTGTCATTATCATATGAAAGGAAAATTAATGTTTCTTTGTAAAATAAAAAAATCTAGGTGAAGTACTCCAAGAAATGTGATAAATTACATGAGAAAGTTGAATTCCAAGATAATAAGTTGAGTGAGCATAGCTTCCTTGATCATCAAATTTTGCAAGAATCAGAATGTGTTGTTCAATATGCAAAAAAAATGAAGCGATGTAAAGGCCACATGAGAATCTTTTTAGAGTTACATAGTTAATTTTATTAGATACTTAAAATTCCAAGATACGTTGGAGATATGGCATAGCATTATTTATAAAATCTAGTATGAATAAAAGTGTCTCATAAAACAACTAAAGCCATTTAAAATAAAATATACAAAAATTTAAATTTTATCTTCTATAACATATAGCTTATTGAGTTGAGTCCAACAATGTATCTCTTTTGAGAAAAATAATGATGTCCATATTAAGAATATATATATATATATTAAACATTAATTGAAAAATATTAAAACAATGTAATATAACCAAATCAAAATGACTAAATGCTGACGTGGTAAGAGATTCAAAATTTTATTAAAATATAACAAAATCAAACAATAATATTTAAAGAGATGAGATAAATTATACGAGAAAGTTGATTCTAAGACACTAAGGAGATATTAAGTATCATTATTGATTGACAAATCAAGAAATAATCAAAATTTCTCATAAAACATTGTAAAGACATAGAAATAAAATACATAAAAATTATAAATTGAATAGAGCTCATCGAGATGAGCCCAACGACCATTATTTCTTATCCCTCAAAACTTATGTTAAATTACAGTGCAATATCCAAGTATAAACGAATTAATAAAAATGCATTATTCTTTTAATATTAAGTAAATATAATATTATAATTGTAAGGATAAAAATTGAAGCAATATACTACAATCACATAAATGTAAAATAAAGTTAACATGAGAGGAGACTTAGTGCCTTGTAGTAACACAACAAAATCATTACAAAGTATAATAAGAAAGACAAATCAAAGGATAATGATGGCAACTAAGATACTAAGGAGACTGACTATAATTACCTCAAATGTTAAATTAGATATGAGTAAAAATGAATCATAAAGAATGCAAAAATCATATAAAATTAAAAAGGTAAAAATGTAGAATTGAAAATTTTTAGTGGATAGAGTTTGTTGCGAGAGATCAAATGACGATTATTTCATCTTTACTTGGCCTCATTTGAAGTAACTCTGAATTACCAAAGAAATAAAAATAAACAATATTTAATAATTTTTTTCTAAAAAAAGTAATATAAAGATTACATAAGAAGACAACTACAGCTACATTTATTATAAAAAAATAAAAGAAACATTTTTCATGAAATGAGAAAAATGTTATGGGAAAGTTGAATTCTTACATCCAGAAGTCGTGCACAAATATAAATTTCTCTAAAATTATGTCAAAATTTAAAAAAATAAAAAAAATATTTAAAACTTAAAAAATGAATATTTAATTCCATGGTTCACGAGTACATGACTCTAATGAAATTTATTTAAATCAGCTCTAGTATTGAATTTCTACGAATAACTAAAATAAATAAGAATAAATAAAATAAATTATTTTTTAATGTTAGTTAACAAGTAATGTGTCCTAGTAAGAAACAAATAGGCACTAAATTACTTTGTATTGAAGCAATGTAATGTATCCTTTTCAAAGTAATCTAAAGCTAACATAAGACGAAGTTTTGAGTGACACACAAATATAACAAATCAAAGTGAAAATTTTGAATAAATAAAATAAATTGTACCAAAATGTTCTTTTGCAAGAAGCTAAGTACACTGAGTGTAACAACCTCGATCATTAAATTAGGTACTAATTGAAATTTCTCATAAATCATAGAAAAACCCAATTACATAACATGTTTGAAAATATAGAAATGAATACTTTGTAAAATAAAACTTGTTAAGATAAGTCCAATGATATTTGCTTTGTCTCGATCAAATTTAATTAGTAACTACAACGAATTACTAAAATAAATAAAAAATTATATTTTAATACTAAGTAAATTTATATTAAAGCCCAAATTAGATAAAACAAAGCCATATAATGTAACAAAGTTAAAGAGATGTAATGGGTAAAAGGGATGGGATTTTGTGTAATAGAGTAATATAACCAAATCATAGCAAAATACTTGAAAAAATGAGGTACATTATATAGGTGAGCTACATTTTATCATACAATAAACATCAAATGTAATACCTCAATCATCAAATTAGATTCGTATTAAAATGTCTCATAAAATATGTCAAGGCCATAGAAATTTAAATATTGAAAAAAAAATTAAAAAAACTATTAATTGAATATAACTCATCGAGACGAGTCGATTAATATTTTTCCTACATATCTAAAATAATGCAGAATTACTATTAATTACAAAATAAAAAACTTAAATAATAGTCAATAATTATTTTAATATTAAGTAAATATATATTAGAACTAAAATTTGATTAATTGAAGATGTTAACACAAATCAAACTAACATAAAGATTACACCATGAGATAACTAAAATTTCATAATAAAAACAAAATAAAAGAAAAAAAATTGAAAAAATTAGATAAACTATACATGAAATTTTTTTTTCCAAGATATTAAGGAAATCGATTATAGCAACCTTGTTTGTCAAATCAAGTATGATTCAAACTGCATTATGAAGCATCCAAAATTCTTAAAACTTAAATGAATAAAAGAATATAAAAATGAATATTTAAATGCATAGAACTCTTAAGATAAGCTTAATAATTTTTGTTTCATCAAACTTTTATCTCCTGTAGAATTATTGTGAATTAGTAATGTAATAAACAATAAATAATACAAAATTATTACTTTAATAAAATAAATAATTGCTAAAGGTTAACGTGATAAATTGAAGAAACATAATAATGCAAAATGAAAGTGATTTAAGGGCCACATGAGAGTAGATTAAGATTTACATATTAATATTAAAAAAATGAAGGAAAAAAGACGAAGAAATGATATAAGTTGCATAGGAAAATTACATTCCAAGGTACCTTAGTGATCAAACCAAATTTTCTCAATCATCAAATTAGAAATGAATTGAAATGTCTCATAAAGTGTACCAAAACTTAGAAACAAAATATAAAATATTAAAAAAATGTATAAAAAATTAAAATACAACTCGATAGAGCTTGTAAAAAAGAGTCCAATGACATTTCTTCATGTCCATCAGACCTTGCTTGAAATGACACGAAATTTTTGAATTGAATAAGCATAAATAAATAGTGAGTGATAATTTTAATATTAAATAAATATATTATAAAGTTGACGATAGAAAAATTTTAAAAATGTAAAATAAATTATTGATGGGATTGTCACTTCTAAACCTTAAAATTTAAAATATTTTAAAAAAATACAAATAAATATTTAGTTACATAGATCTCATTGAGGTGAGTCAAAAATATTTTTTTTCATTTTGATTGTACCTTTTTTGTAATTGTTGCTAGTTAGAAATGGTAATAAGCATAAATAGTTGTATATTTTTATTATAATATCAGGTAAATAAACATTCAACCAAATTTAAGGTAAGTAAAAGTAATGCAATATAACCAAATCAAAGTAGTGTAAAGGTCACATGAGAGAAAAATTAGACTCTTTTGATGTAAAAAACTTAGAGACAATTTTCAAAAAAAATGTGAAAATGTATATAGTAAAATGTGCAAACAGATTAAATAGATGGTGTGTGAAATCCCATATTTTGAAATAAGGTACAATTCAATGATGATGATGAGACATGCCAAAACACATGAGAATGCTTTTTAGAAATGCAGGAAAAAATATTTGATTGGAAAAAGATCTTCGAGAAAAGACCAATAATGGTTTCTTTATCTTGATAAAAAATCACTTAGAATTATGGAAAGTTATAAAAATAATAACCATAAATAATAATAATTTTTTTAAAAAAATATAGTTATATTAAAGTAAAAACGAAATAAATTAAAGCAATATAATAAATGCAAATCAAAGTAATGCAGAGGTTACACTTGAAAGGATTTGACATTACATAATAGTATAACAAAATAAAAGTGAATACTTATAAGAAATGAGATAAGTTATACTAAAAAATTACATTCCATGATAGTAATAAGTTTGAGTGCAAAATCTTCTATTATAGAATTTTGTACAAAGCGAGATTTCCCAAAAAGAGTGATGAAACTATTTAACATATAATATTTAAAGATATAAAATTTTAGTTTAATTGAGCACGACCAATTAAGCTAAATTAATGTTTTTTTTATTTTCATTTTGAATTGATATGAAATACTAAAATAAATATGCATAAATAAAAATAAATTGTTATTTTAAAATCATGTAAGTATATATTAGTGTTGAAATGAGATAAATCAAAGTAATATAATATAGCCAATACAATGCGTTGAAAAGATCATATATGTGTAGATTTAGAGTAGCATTGTAACAAAACAAATCAAAGCAAAACGTTTGAAGAAATATGATAAATTTTATGTGAAAGTTGGATTCCCTGATATTAAGTATATCAAATGAAAGATTTTTTTATCAACAAATCCAGAATGAATTGAAATATATTATAATGCAAGCTAGAGTCATAAAAACAAAAATACCTGAATTTATAAAAATGATTATTTTATAGGACATAGGTTGTTAAGATAAGTCAAATGACCATTGTTTCATCATGATTACATCTTGCTTAAAATTAATATGAATTATCAAATTAAATAAGAAATTAATATTAATAAAATATATATTAAAAATTGAGATAAATTGAAGATTTGAAATATAACAAAAGCGAAGAGATGCAATGTCACAAAAGAGAAGAATTAGAGGTCCATAGGAATATAACTAAATCAAAGAGAAAGCTTTATGAAGAAGTTTTATCTTGAGATCCTATGGAGAATTATTATAGCATCCTTAGTCATCAAATGTGGTAGAAAATAAAATGCCTCATGAAGTATGCAACACTTTTATAACAAAATTTTTAAAAAATTTACAATTGAAATATCAAATAAAATATGCACACAAAATAATAAATTATTAATTTAATATTCATTAAATAATTATTGAAGGAATTATTAGATAAATGAAAGAAATGTAATTTAACTAAATAAAGGTGATGTGAAGGTCATAGTAGGGAGATTTAAAGTATTATAGTAATATAGTAAAATGAAAACTTTAAATAAGAAGAAACGAGATAAATTGTGTGGGAAATGTTTTTCCTAAGATACTAGAGAAATCTATTGTATCATTTTTAATCTCAAATATGGCATGAATAAAAATGTTCCATAAAAGATGCTAAAAATTTAGAAAAACATATTTAATTAGGGACAACTCATGGAGGATAGTTATGTCAAAATGAGTTAAGTTGAAAACATTTAGAATAACAATATAAAAGTAACGTAAGGTTCACATGACAATAGAGTTAGTCATTCATTGTAATATAACAAAATAAAAGCAAAACATTTTGAAAAAAATGACAAATTGTATGAGAAAGCTGCATTCCAAAAAACTAAGATCATGTGTAACATCCTCAATGCTTAGATTAGGTATTAATAAGAAATGCTCATAAAATGATCCAAAAAACTAGAAACTAAAATATTTAAAATTATAAAAATGAATGTTCTATTAGAAAGAACTGATGAAGATGAGCCCAATGATGTTTATTTAATCTCAATCAGATCTCATTTAGAATTATTATGAATTACAAAAATAAACAAGAATAAATAATTTTAAAAAATTAATATAAAGAAATACGTATTAAGGAAGAGTAAGATATCTTGAATCAATATAGTACAATAAAATAAAAGCTATGTAATGTTGAATTAAGTGACGGTTTAAAGTTTCGTCATAATATAACAAAATGAATGCAAATAATTAGAAGAAATGAGATATGTTATACATTAATGTTGCAATCCTTGAACTAAGAAGATTGAGCTTGATATCCTTAATCATCAAATATGGTACGAATTGAAATGCCTTTTAAAGTGTATAAGATCCGCGAAAAAGTCAAATATTTTTGAAAATAGTAATTAGATGTTCAAGTTGATTGAGCTTTTGAAGTTGAGTCCAATGATGTTTGTTTCATCTCAATCAAACCTCATTTTGAATTATTATGAATTACTATATAAGTAAATAAAGAAATATTAATATGTTACTTTTTTAATAATAAGTAAATATATATATTAAATTTTAAAGGAGATAAATTATAGAAGTGTATATAACCAAATCATATTGACACAAAGATCACATGGGAGGAGATTTCGAGACATATAAAAATATAACAAAATCAATGCAAAATATTTGAATAATTGAGATAAATTATATAAGAAAGTTGTATTCCAAGATATAAAGAGATTGAGATCAGCATTCTTAATTTTCTCATTAAGAAAGAATCAAAATATCTTATGAAACATTTCGTAATACAAAAAAAATATAATATTTAAGATATATAACTTATTATTTATTATGATGTAGGTCATTAAGATGAGTACAATGGCATTTGTTTTGTCTCATTCTAAACTTATTCAAAATACTATAAATTACCAAACCAAATAAGCATTAATAACTAGAAATTATTTTTGTAATATTAAGTAAAAATTATATAAAAGTTGAAATGAGCAAAAATGATGGAAAATAATAAAACAAAATCAAAGAATTAGTGAAGCACCATCGAAAGAGATTTGGAGTTATGTAGTAATATAAGAAAATAAAGACAAACTTTAACAAAATGAGATAAATTGTATTTAAATGTTGAATTCAGAAATGCTAAGGAGGTATAGTGTGATATTCATAACCATTATGTTAGGTATGAAACAAAATGTCTAAAACAATATACAAAAATTAAAAACATTTAATATTATAGAGATAAATATTTCATTAGAAGGAGCTTATTGAGTCGTACCGAATGACATTTGTTTCATCTGGATCATACCTCTTTTGAAATAATTACAAAATAATAAATTAATTAAGAATAGATTTAAAAGTTATTATTTTAATATTTGTTATGTATTTATTAAATATGAACAAAGATAAATTAAAGCAAAGTTTTATAGTCAAATCAAGGCCCATGCAAAGGTTAAAAGAGAGGGGAATTTGGGTTTCATGGTAATATTATAAAATAAATGGCAACATTTGAAGAAATGTGCTAAATTGTATGTGGAATTCACTTTCCAAGTTATTAAGAAGATTGAGAATAGAATACATGATCATCAAATAAGAAAAAATAGTACTGTCTCATAAAGTGTGTCGTAGCCATTGTAAATAAATTATGTAAAATTTTCAAATTAAATATTTAATTCATAGAACTTGTTAAGATAAGTCCAACAATGTTTTATTAGTCTTGATTTGCCATGCTCCAGAGTTTCTATGAAACAAAATAATAAATACCCATAAATAAAAAAAAAATCTAAGAATCAAATTAGGTAAGAACCAAAATAACTGATAAAAGTTGACAAAGTAACAGAAAATAAAATATGTAAAAATTTTAAATTAGATAGAGCCCATTGAGATGAGTCTAATGACACTTGTTTTCATTTTGATCAGACCAACTTGTGAATTACCACACAATACCAAAGTACATAGGCATTAATCTAAATAAACATTTATTCAAATATAAAGTAAATATATGTTAAAGTTGAAATTAGATAAATTAAAAGAGTATAATATAATAAAAAAACAAATTTAAAGGCCACATGATAGATGATTAGAGTTTAATTATTTTATAATCGATCCAAAAAACTATTTAAAGAAGTGAGAAAAATTTTATATAAAAATTATAATCTTTGATATTAAAGAGATCTACTTTAGAATCCTTAACTATCAAATTAGTTAAGAAGAAAAATATCTTTTAAATAATTTAAAAGCCATATAAAATAAAATACATAAGAATGTCAAATTCAATATTTAATTTGACAGAGCTCATCTAGAGAAGTTGAACAAAACTTCTTTCTAAATTAGTTTGAAAAAAAAACTTAAGTTGGAATAAATAATAACAAATTATAATCTTAATATTTAGTAAATATATATTAATCCTTAAATGAAATAAATTTAACAAATCTAACATAATTGAATAAAGGCGATGTGATAGTTACAATGTGGTGATTTTGAATTTCATAGAAATATAGAAACATATAAGATAGATATTTAAACAAATGAGATAAATTATACAAGAAAGTTGCATTTCGAAATTCTTAAGAGAAAATGTGTAGCATTTGTTTATCGTCAAATCATGTAGTAATCAGAATGTCCTAAAAACTACGCCAAAAGCTAAGAAAATAAAATATTTAAAAACTTTAAGCTAAATATTTAATTTAATTGAGCTCATCTCCACGAGTCTAATGATGTTTGTTTTGAGTTGATGAAGCTATGTCCAGAATTACAATGAAAAAGAAAATAAATAAGCATAAATTATTATGAAATATTAATTTAATATTAGGTAAATCTAGATTAAAATTCATTTAAGATAAATTAAATTAATATATTATAATGAAATAAATGTCAAGTAAAATCATGAGAGAGAAGATTTAGAATTTCATTGAAGTATAACAAAATCAAAACAAAAAGTTTAAAAAATAAGGTAAATTGCATAGTAATGTTTCATTCCAAGATACTATGGAGACGAGTATAACATCCACAATCATCAAATAGTGTTCAGAATTAAATACCATGTAAAATATGTCAAAATAAAAATGAAATAAAATGAGTCCAACAATATTTGTTTTATATTGTTAAAATATCATTAGGAATTATTATGAGTTATCATAGATGTTAAGAATAAGTAATAATAAAATATAACTTTTACATTAGCTAAAAATAAATTAAAGTTGAAATAAGAGTATTATAGTAATTTAGCAAAATAAATGCAAAAAGGATTGAAGAAATGATATAAATTGCATGACAAATTTTCACTGCAAGATACTAAGAAGATTAAGTGTAACATACAACATTCTCAAATCAAGTTTGAATAAAAATGTCTCCCAAAGCTTCTCAAAACCCCAAAAAAACATTTTCAAAGTACATAAATAAAATTTTAATCAAATAGAGCTGATTAAGATGCATCTAATAATGTTTTTCAACTGGATTAGGCATCGATTTAAATTATTAAGAATAAAAAAATGTAAATAAAAACAAATAATATTAAATTATTATATTAATAATAATTTAAAAATTATTTTAAAAACTAAATGAGATAAACTGTAGTAATACAATATAACAAAATCAAAGTGATGCAAAGGTCATATAAAGGTGATTAAAAATTTAAATACTAAAATGACAAAAAAAGAAAAAAAATTTAAAAATTTAAAAAAATTATTTGAGAAAATTGATTTCCATGATGACGACGATATAATATTTAATGTCCTCAATCATTGAATAAGGTATTAATTAAAACATTCTAGTAAAATATTAAAATAATAAAACATAAAAAATATAAAATTATATAGATGAATATTCAATTAGAAATGGCACATTGAAGATAGTCAAATAAAATTTATTTCATCTTTATAAGACAACATTTGGAGTTGCTATGAACTAAAAAAGCAAACAAGTAATAAATAGAAAGAAATTACACATTTTAAAACAAAGTAAATATATATATTAAAGTTAAAATGAGATAACTTAAAGCACTGTAATATAACTAAAGCAAAGTAATATGAAGGCCACATGAGAAGACATTTGGTCTTACATAATATTTTAACCAAATGAAGAAACAAATTAATGAAATAAGATTATTATAGGACATCCCCAATCACCAAATCATGAACAAATCAAAATGACTCTTTAAATTATATATAAAAGTTGCATTCTTAAGCACTAAAGAGATCAAGTGTAACATCCTCAATCACAAAAAGGGTGCTAATCAAAATGTCTCACAAAATGCACCAAAATACACAAATAAAGTTATTAGAACTATGGAAATAAATATTTCATTGGGTATAGTATCCTGAGAGGAATATAACGACATTTGCTTTGTCGTGATTGGACCTATTCTAGACTCATTGCCAATTAAAAAAATAAATAAACATTAAAAAATTATAGCATATTACTTAAATATTCAGTAAATGTAAATTAAAGTAGAAACTAGATAAATTAAACAATATAACATAAACAAATCAAAGAAATTTAAAGGTCACATTAAAAGAAAATGATTGTTACACAATAATATGAACTAATTGAAGGGAAATATTTGAACAAAATGATATAAATTGTACGGAAAAGTTACATCCAAGAAACTAAGGAGATCAAACGTAACATTGTCGATAATTAAATAAAAAATGAATTAAAATGTCTTGCAAAGAACACCAAAACCATAGAAGATAAAATATTTTAAAAAGAAGTTAAAATTAATTTAAAAAAACTAATCATGGCAAGTCCAACAAAGTTTCTTGTGTATCAATTGGACCTTATTTGGAATGATTATGAATAAATAAATTAAATAAGAATAAACAATAATAAATTATTTTCTTAATATTAAGTAAATATATATTAGCAACGAAATGACCTAAATTGAAGCAATGTAATTTGTTAAAATTATAGTGATTTGTAGGACACAAGAGAAGTGATTTAAATTTATAGAGTATTATAACAAAAAAAATGAACATTATTTGAAAAAATAAAATAAATTATACAAGAAAAAAGAATTCTATAATATTAAGGAGAAAGAGTGAAACTTCCTCAATAATTAATTGTGCTATGAATCAAAATGTCTCACAAAACATGTCAAAGCCATAAAAAATGTGTTTAAATTTATAGAAATGAATATTATGTTGGATGAGGTTGATTTAGTTTAGTCCAAAATTTTTTTGTAATGATTTGACCTAATTTACTATTATTACAAATTAGCTAAGAAACAAAGCTCAAATTATAATAAGTTATTATTTTAAGATTCAATAAATTCATATTAAAGGTAAAATAAGGCAAACTAAAGCAATATAATATAACAAAATGATTGTGATGTAAAGGTCATATGAGTGGAGATTTAGGTCACTAAGAAATGTCCAGTAACCTTTGCTCTATTTGCATTAAACCTAATTCAAAATTACCATAAATTACAAAAATAAATAAACTTAAGTAATAATAAATAATTAATTAAAGAAAAATAAAATATATATTAAAGTTGAGGCCATGTAATATAGGTAAATAAAAGTAATGTGAAGTACATATGAGAGCAAAATTAGTCTTCTATAGTAATAAAACTAAATCAAAGAGAAACATTTTAAGAAATTAATTAAATGGTTTTAAAATGTTGCATTCCAAGATACTAAGAAGTTTGAGTGATACAAACTTGATAGTCAAGTTAGGTATAAATCAAAATGTCTAATAAAGCGTGCTAGAACAATTGGAAATGAAATACTTAGAAATATAATGATGAGTATTTAATTAGATAAAAGTTATGGAGATCAGTTCATGAATGTTTATTTCTTCTTGAGCAAAAAAAGCAATGAAATATGACCAAATCAAAGTGATGTAAAGATTACATAACAAGAGATTTATGGTAAAACAATTATATGGCCAAATCAAAGGAAGAAATTCAACTAAATGAGATAAATTATGAAGGACAATTGAATTACAAGCTATTAAGGAGATCAATTGTAGAATGCATAGTCCTTAAATTAGGTACTAATAAAAATGGCGCATAACATAAGTCAAAACTTTTGAAAATAAAATATTTAAAAATAAAAAAAAATTTAATAAGATAAAGCTCATCTACATGAATAGTGATGCTTGTTAGGTTTTAGTTGTAAGACATTTGGAATTTTTGTAATTTAAAAAATTTAATAAGTATAAATAAGTTTAAATTATTTATTCAATGTTAATTAAGTATATGTTAAAGTTAAAATTAAATATATTAAATTAATATCATATAACTAAAACAAAGTGATATAAAGGTCAGTTGGGTGGAAATATTGGTTTTATAATAATATAACCAAATAAAAGAAAAAAAATTTTAAAATATTAGAAAAATTATATATGAAAGTTTAATTCAAAAATAGTAAATAATTTGAGCATAACATCCTCTATTATTAAATTAGTTGTGAATCAAAATATCTTATAAAAATATAGAAATGAATATTTAATTGGATAGGCCATGTCTAGGGGTCTACAACATCATTTTATTCATCTCCCAAAATTATAAAAAAATAATTATAAGTAATAATAAATTATTTTTTTAATATATTAATAAATATATATTAAAGATGAAATAAATTAACTTTAGGAAATGTAAAATAACTAAATTTAGTTGTTATGATGGTCACAAAAATAATCATAGTTTCATAATAATTTAAAAAAAATCAAAGAAACAAATTTGAAGAAATGAGTAAAATATATGAGAATGTTATATTCTATGGTAAAAAGAGATGAAGTGTAACATTTTCAATTATCAAATCAAGTATGAGTTAAAATATCTAGTAAAATATATTAAAACCATAAAAACATTTAAAAGTTTATAATAAATATTTATTTGATCATAAAGGCAACTCTAGTAGCATTTTTTATCTCTATTGACGTCATTTGAAATTATAGTGAATTAAAAAATAAACAATCAAAGATAATAATAAATTATTATTTTAATATTAAAAAGGTATATTAAATCTAAAATAAGATAAATTAAATTAAAATAATATATAATAATTAATGTGATGTAAAGATTAAAAAAGTGTAAAATTATAGTTTCATAATAATACAACATAATTAGTCATGAATCAAAGAATAAGTTATGAATCAAAATATTTCGTAATTTATGCCAAAAAATTAAAAAAATTGAAAAATATAGAAACTAATCGAATAAAGTAGGTCAAGAAGTGTTTAATGACTTTTATTTCATCTCAATTAAACATCCAATTTAATCACTATGAGTTAAAAAAGTAATTAGTATAAATAACATTTTGAAGTTACAGAGTAATACAACAAATAAATTTTTTTTAAAAAGTAAGCTAAATTTTATGGAAATATGGCCTTAATAGATGTTAGAAGATCAAGTGTAACATCATCCATGGTCAAATAAGGTATGAACTAAAATGTCTTGTAATATGTCACTAAAAAATAAAATGTCAAAAAAAATTAAAACAATAAAAAAGAATTTTATGTTTGAAGGAGATCTTCAGAAAGAATCTAATGACACTTGTTTGTCTCTATTGGATAGCATTTAAACTTTTGTGAATTACTAAAGTAAAAAGTAAACATAAAAAAATTATTATTTTAATAATAAGTTATATACCTTTAAAAAACATAATAAAAATAATTTATTATTTTAATATAAAAGTAAGTATATGTTAAAGCAAAAAGAATGTAACTTGTAGCAATGTAATTTAACAAAGTCAAAGCGTTTTAAACTACTCATGAGACAAGAATTTTAGTTTTATTATAATATATCCAAATCAAAGTCAAATATTGGAAGGAATGTGTTAAAATATAAGAGAATGTTGTGCTCTTAGACAACAAATAGATCGAGCATAACATCCTCAATCTTCAAATTAATTATCAAAAAGATATCTCACAAAGCATGCAAAAATCATGAAAATACATTATTTAGAATTATAAAAATGAATATGTATTTGGATAATGCTCAGTGAGACGAGTGTAATGGCCTTTCTTTCTTCTCAATTGGTCATTTGGATTTGTTGTGAAGTAGCAAAGTAAACAATCATCATGAAGAATAAATTATTATTTTAATGCTAATTAAACATATGATATGCATAAAGTAAGTTAAATTATAGCAATGTAACATAACCATAAGGAAGCAATATAACAGTGACACAAAAGGAGATTTAGTGCTATGTAGTAATGTAACCAAATCAAAGATAAACTTTGATGAAATAAGATAAATTTTATACAAAATTTGAAATAAAAAATACTAAGGAGATTGAGTGCAACATCATAAGTCCTTACACTAGGTATTAATCAAAATATTACTTAAAGCATATATATTATATGAATATAAATAATTTAAAAATTCAAAACAATATTTAATTAGATGTTGCACAAATAAATGAGAGTAGTGTCATTTATTTCATCTAGATTAGAACTCCATGGGAATTATTTTGAAAAACTATAATAAATAAGCATAAAAAATAAAAAAAAATAATATTTTGATATAAAATAAATATATAGTAAAACTTAAATGAGATAAATTAAAGTAATATAATATATCATAATCATGGTAATGTAATGGTCACATGTTGGAGAATTAAAGTTTTGTAATAATATAAAGAAATAAAAAATTCAATCAGATAAATTGTTGTGGAAGGTTGCAGTGTGAGACGCTAAACAGATCAATTGTAACAATCTCGGTCACTAAATTAGTTATGAGTCAAATGTTTTTTTAAAACAAGCCAAAGTAAGATATTTATAAACAAAAAAATAAATAGTTAATTGGATAATGCTCATTTGGAAGCGTCTAAAAAACTTTTTTTCATCTTCATTGCACCTACAATTAAATTAGTTTTGATTAATAAAATTTTAAAAATTATTATTTTAATATTCAGTAAATATATACTAGAGGTAAAATGTGATAATTTTAAGTAAAATAATTTAACCAAATCAATGACTAATAAAAGTCATATGATAAGAGATTTAGGGTTACATAGCAATATAACAAAATCAATAAAACAATTTATAGAAATAAGATTAATTGTATAATCAAGTCACATTTCAAGAAATTTAGTAGATATGTTGTAACATCCTCCTTTGGCAAATATGGTACAAATTAAAAAGTCATGTAAAGTGCAACAAAATCTTTGTAAAAAGATTTGTAAAAATATGAAAACAAATATTTATTATTTAAAAAATTATCTAAATGAGTGAAATGACTTTTGCTTTGTGTCAATAGAACCTTGTTTTGAATTATTATAACTTTCAAAAATAAAAATAAATAATAATGCGTTATTACTTTTATATTTAACAAAAATATATTAAAGCTTAAAAGAGAGATTATATGGGAAAGTTGTATTCCACGTTACTAAATAAGTCAAGTGTATCATTCTTGATTGTCAAATTGCATAGGAATCAAAATGCTTCATAACTCATTCTAAAATCATAGAAAATAAAATATTTTGGAAATTTGAAATGAATATTTAATTAGATAAAGCTCATTGAAGTGAGTCCATCAACATTTATTTCATGTCAATTGGACTTTGTTTAAAAGTTTTACAAATTTCAAAAATAGAAAAAAATAAAGGGAAAAATTTAAGCAATGCAACGCAGCAAAAAAGTAAGTTAAGGGTCACATTAGAAAAGAATTAAAGTTTCATAGAAATATAAGCAAATCAATGTCAAAATTTTAACAAATGAGAAATAGTGTATGGTAAAATTTCTAGGAAACTAAAATCAAGTATGAAAATGTTTCACAAAGCTTTACAAATCCTTAGAAACCAAAAAATTACAAAAAGTAAAAATTAAGATTTAATTGGGTATTGCTTGTCAAGATGAGTCCAATGATTATCATTTCATAAAAGAGATAAATAATATAAGAAAGTTACATTTTAGAATACTAAGGAGATAGGCTATGACATCCTTAATTATTAAATTAGGTACGATTGAAAATCTCTAGTTAGGGTGCTAAAACCTTAAAAAATATATTATTAAAAAATATAGTAAATAATATTAATTCAATAGAGCCCTTCTAGATGAGTCCAAGATGATTTTTATATCTTGATCATGCCACATTTTGAATTAGTGTGAATTACCAAAACAAATAAGCATAAATAATAGTAAATTATTATTTTATTATTATCTAAATATAAATTAAAGATGAAATGAATAAGTTGAATGTAACATAACCAAATCAAAGTGATATTAAGTTCAAATGACAGGAGATGTACAGCTTCGTAGTATCAAACCCAAATTAAAATAAAAAGTTTGAATAAATGAGATTAATTATACATAAAAGTTGTATTAAAAAATGCAATAGAGATCATTTGTAACATTCTTGATCATCAAATCTTCTACGAACAAAACTATCTCATAAAGACTAACAAAGTCATTGAAAATAAAATATTTAAAAATATATAAATAATTAATTAATCAGATAAATCTATTCAAGATTAAGATAAAAAAAACTTTGTTAGATGCATCTCAAGAAGCTCTATGCACTAGACATTCCCTTTTTACATTTTTAAAAATTTTATTTTCTATGATTTTAGTTTACTTCATAAGACATTTTGGTCAACCTATTTTCACGTTCAAGAATGTTACACTCAATATTATTAGTATTTTGGGATGCATATTTCTCATACAACTTATCTTATTAATTTGATTTTTTCACTTCAATTTTGTTATGTTATTATGTAAATCTAAATCTAATTTCTTTTTATGCTTACATCACCTTGATTTAGTTTTTTTATATTAAGGAATTTCTCTCTTTTAGTTTTAAAAAATATTTTTAAATAATATTAAAATTTTAATTTATCACTATTTATGATTTATTTTTTTTTAAATTATCATTAATTCAAACAAGGTATAATTGAGATGAAACAAATATCGTTCGACTCATATCAATGAGCTCTATCCAATTAAAGTTTCATTTTTATATCATTAAATATATTCTTTTAATGTTTTTTGGCAATCATTATGAGTCATTTAAATATACTTCTTATTTTATGATAGTGACAATTGTACTTAATCTCTTTTGTATCTTAGAATGTAACATAGTTATATAATTTATCTCATTTATTAAAGGTTTTTGCTTATATTTGATTATGTCACTATGAAGCTCTAAATGTCCTCATATTTGATCTTTATAATGCCTTAATTTTTTTATAATATTAATTAATCTTAGCTTTAATATATATTTACATAATATTAAAATAATTATTTATTATTAATAATTCTAATTTGTTTTCAAAATTAATAGTGTTATCTAATGAGGTTCAATTGAGATGAAATAAATATCATTTAACTTGTCCCAACGAGGTTTATCCAATTATATATTTATTTTTTATTTTTAAAAAAGTTTTTTTATTATTTTTCTTTGGTATACTTTATTAGATATTTTTATTTGTACATGAATTGACAATCGAGAATAGTAAACTTGATCTCCTTGTTCCTTGGTATGAAAGTTTCTTGTACAATCTAATTCATTTATTAAACTTTGATTAGTTATATTGAAATCTAAATAAAAATGTCATGTAATGTGAGCTTTACATCACATTCATTTGGATATATTTTATTGATTCAATTTTTCTTATGCTTGTCTTAACAATAATTTACTAACTATTATATTAAAAAATATTTATTTTTTATTCTTTTTTAACTCACATATCTCAGAATTATTCCAAATCAGGTCTAATTGAAATGAAACAAATATTTTTGGGCTCATATCCATGATCTATTGAATTAATTAATAATTTTAATGTTTTTAAGTACATAAAGTTTTTGGGCTTCATCATGTTTCTTGAAGCATTATGATTCTTACCTGATTTGATAAGTGAAGATGCTACACTTAATAATCTTACCATCTTGGAATGCATCTTTCTTAAACAATTTTGCTTAATTCATCAAATAATTTTTACTAGTTTTACTGCTTTAATATACAACATTAAATCCCTTCTTGAGTGACTATTACATTGCTTAAATTTATCTGATATATTACTTAATAATAAAATGAAAATTTTCTCATTTTCAAGCTTATTTTCCCATGTAAGTTTTAGTAATTAAAATTCAGGTTCAATGGAGAAGAAACAGTAATAGCTAAACTTGCTTTAATGAGCTCTATCAATTAAATATTCATTGTTATATTTTCAAATATTTCATTTTTTAGAGATTTGGTGCACTTTATGAATGGAAAAGAAACAACAATTATAAGACATATTATAATGATCTCTTTAGTTAAATATTCATTTTTATATTTTCAAATATTTTATTTTATAAGGATTAAGTACACATTATGATATATTTTTATTGTACTTGATTTGATGATTGAGAATGTTATACTAGATCTTATTAGTATATTGTAATAAAAGTTTTCCAAATAATTTATGCCATTAATTCAAATTTTTTTTCTTTGGATTGTTTATGTCAGTGTTTTACTCTAAATCTCCTCTCCTGTAATGTTTACATCACTTTGATTTGATAGAATTTGTTTGTTATTTAAGCTTATCTTTATTAGTAACTCTATAATTATTCTGAATGGGTTCTAATCAAGACAAAATAGATGTCATTGTACTAACAATGATGAGCTCTATTCAATTAAATATTCATTTGTATATTACAAAAAACTTTTTTTAGATTTTGGAACACACTTTTCCTATTTTGATTTATGCATAATTTTCTTAACGATGTTGTTACACTCGATCTCCTTAGTTCATTGAATGTAACTTTCTCATATAATTTAACTTATCTTTCTCAAATTTTTCATTTTAAGTAGGTCATGATGCTATGAAAATCTTACTCAACTATCGTGTGACCATTACATTACTTTCACTAAGTTATATTAGGTTACCACAATTTATCATATTTTAGCTATAATAAATATATTGATCAAATAATAAAGTAATAATTTATTTTTTTATACTTGTTTATTTTTATAAATAGTTGTAATTTAGAATGACATCAGATTGAGACAAACATTGTCAGACTCACTTCAGTACGATCAATCTATTAAATATTCATTCATACAATATGAATTTATTTTCTCGAATATTAGCATACATTACTAGTAATTTTAATTCATCCATTTCTTTGATGATCAAGGATCTTCCAGTTGATCTCCTTAGATGCTTGGAATACAACTTTCCCATAATTTATCTTATTACATCAAATTCTTTACTTATACTTGTATTATACCAATTAAGATCTAATCAAGTCAAAAGAAGCATATTGGGACTCACCAAGACTTGTTGTATCAAGTTAAATATTAATCTTTATACTTATTAGCATTTCATTTTATAATGATTTTGAATGAGTTTAAAAATTATGACTCATAATTGAATTGACAATCAAGGATGTTATGCTCGATATCCTTAGCTTCTTGGAATGAAATTAAACTTTAAAATTCATCTCACTTTTTCAAATTTTTTTGTGTCAATTTGTTTATATTACAAAGCCACACAAAATCTCCTCATGTAATGTATAAATCATCATGATTTAATTATGCCACATTGCTTAAATTAACCATATTTTAGTTTTAATATGTATTTGGCTTAGGTTACATCCACAATTTATTATCATTTACAATAAATTCCTATTGTATTTCAAATTAATTCAAAATTAGATCCAATGGAGAAAAAACTTATCGTAGGACTCATCTTGTCAAGCCCAATTTATAAAATACCAATTTTTTTATCTTAAAATATTTTACATTCCAAAGTTAAGGCAAGCTTTAACAAACATTTTGATTTGTATCTAATCTAATTTTCAAAGATGTTACACTCAATCTCTTTCACTTCTTTTAATGGATCATTTTAGTATAGTTATCTCCTTAAACATTTTTTCTTAAACTTGGTTATATTACTATGACAACTTATTCCCTAGATGTGGGACCTTTGCATCACTTTGACTTTGTTATAGTACAAAGTTCAATTTAACTGATATCAAATTATATATATATATATACTTAATATTAAACAAATTAGTTATTTTTATTTATATTAATTTAATATTGTAATTGAAATTTATTCCAAATAAGGTATAATAAGGATGAAACATAAATCATTAAACTTTCCATAATGAGCTCTATTCATTTAAATATTCATTTTTATATCTTTAAGTTTTTTACTCTTTTTGATTTGACCATGTTTTTTTAGATATTTTTATTCATTCTTTATTTGAAGATTAAAAATGTTATGATCGATCCTATTGGTATTCTTAAATATAACTTTCACATACAATTTATCTTATTTTTTATTTTTTTCTATGATTAGATTATTTTGCCATGAAACTTTAAATATCCTATATGTGACCCTTAGGTCACTTTGACTTTTTATATTAAGTTATTTTAATTTATCCTGTTTTGCACATAATATGAATTTACTTAAACATAGAATAATTATTCATTATAATTTATTCTTATTTACTTTTGTAATTCACTACATTTCCAAATGAGGTCCAATTAAGACCAAAAAATGTCATTGGAATTATGTCTACATATGTTATACAATTAATATTCATTTTTAAAATTTTTTATTTTTATATTGTTCATGAAATTTTTATTTGTGCTTAAATGATTAAGAATGTAACACTCTACATTCTTAGTATTGGATTGCAACCCTCTTGTAAATGTTTTTCTCATTTTTACACATATTTTGCTTCCATTTTATCATATTGCTAAGAAACTCTAATTCTCCTCTCATGTGACTTTTACATTACTTTGATGTGGTTACATTACATTGATTCAATTTTATTCATTTCTACTTGGTGCATATTTCCTTAATACTAAGGAATATATTTGTTAATATTTATGCTTATTTTTTATTAATTTATGGTTATTTTGAATGCGTCATAATTGATACAAAAAACATTGTTAAGATCATTTTGGCAAGCTCTATCCATCAAAGTATTAATTTGTATTTTTATAAAAATTATATTTTCTTTGATTTTATTATATGTCACGTTTCAAATCATACATGATTTGACAAATGAAGATGTCACACATAATCTCCATAGCATCTTTCAATGCAAATTTCTTATACCACTTATTTAATTTTCTTCAAGTTTTTCACTTCTATATTACTAGATTATTTTAAAATGATTTTGCACCTCTGGCATAACATTTACATTGATTTAATTTAGTTATATGAAAATGCTTCAATTTATTAAAACATATATTTAGTAGATAGAATTACTTAATATTAAAGTAATTATATCAAGTCCAACGATGTTTGCTTCATTTTGAACGAACATTGTTGAGAATTATTAATGTTAAAAATGAGTAAATAACAATGAATTTGCTTGTAAATTTTAAGAATAATGATATTAAAAGCTAAATGAGAAACATTTAAACAATATAATATGCCAAATAAAAGCCATGTAAAGGTTACTTGAGTAGAGGTTTATAGTTAATTAGTGATATAATGGAATCAAAGTAAAATATTTCAAGAATTAAGATAAATTGTACATGAAAGTTACATTCTATAATACTAAAGAGATTGAGTATAGTAGCCCAGATCATGAAATCTAATATAAGTCAAAATGTCTCATAAAAGAAGAATAAAAAATAAAATAAATAAAATTATATGAATGAATATATAATTATATAGAACACTTAAAGATTATTCCAATGACACTTATTCTATCTAGAATGGACATCATTTGGAATTATTGTAAATTATTAAAGTCAATAAGTATAAATAAATAAAAAATACGTCGTTATAAATGAAAGCTAAAATGAGAAAAATTGAAGTAATGTAGTACAACCAAATAAGATTGATGTACATGGCATAATAAAGGAGTTTTCGATGAAAGATGCATTTTAATATACTAAAGAGTTCAAGCGATAAATTCTTGATCATCAAATAAAGTACAAATTAGAATTTCTCATAAAATATGTGAAATAAATAAAAAATATTAAAAATAAAGTTGAAAATTTAATTATTTATAGCTCATTGATCTAAGTTGAATGGCATTTGTAATAGTTCAAAATACTAAAATAAGAAAATATAAATAATACTAAAGTGTTACATTAATTGTAAATATACGATTAAATTGAAATGAGAAAAGTCAAAACCATATAATGTATCAAAATCAAGGTGATCAAAATGTCGCGTAATAGGAGAATTAGAATTTCATAATCATATAATCAAATGATTAAGAAAATAGTTGAAGAAATGAGAAAATCGTATTAGAAAGTTGAGTTCTTATATACTAATAAGATTGAATGTTGAATCATTGGACATTAGATAAGGTAATAATTAAAATGACTTGTAAAGAGTGCCAAAGTCTTTGAAAATAAAAGTAGTAATAAATTTTAAATTAAATATTTAATTAGATAATGTCGGTCTAGATGAGTCCAATGATATTTATATAATGTTAATTGGACCTTATTTGGAATTACTATAAATTTTAGAAGTGTATCAACATGAATAATAATAAAACATTACTTTAAGATGTTGAAAAAATATAGAGTTCAATTGAGATAAATTAAAGAAATTTATTTTAAAAAATCAAGGCAACATAAAGGTTACATAAGATTTGATTTAGAACAACATAACAATATATCTCAATCGAAGCAAAAAATTTGAAGAAACGAGATAGCTTATGCTTGAATATTAAGTTTCAAGGTACTAAAGAGATTGAACATGAGGTCCATGATCGACAAATATGGTACAAATTAAAAGATCTCATAAACAATGCCAATGTAATGGAAATTAAAATTTTCAAAAATAACAAAATGAATATTTATATTGATTGAGCTCAATGAGATGAGTGCAAAAAACTTTGTTTAATCTTGATGACACCGTTTTTGGAATTTTTACAAGTTACAAAACTAAATAAAAATAAAAAATTATTATGTTGTTACTAGTTAAAAAGATATTATAGATATAATGGAGAAATCATTGTATTCTAACTTAATCAAATCAAAGTGATAGAAATATCACAAAAGAGGAGATTAGAGTAGCCTAGCAATATGACCAAATAAAAGACAAAATTTGGTGAAATGAGAGAAATTGTATCAAAAAAATTTAATTCTAAGATACAAATAACATCGAGTGTAGCAACATCAATCAAGAAAAATTGTATGAATCAAAATACCTCACAAAGCTTATGAAATTAATGGAATATAAAATATTTTAGAATATAGAAATCAATTTATTAATAAGTAGAGCTTGCTAATAATAAAATAACAAAATCAGGGTGATGTAAAGGTTACATGAAGGAGATTTAGAGCTACATAATAAAATAACAAAATCAAAAGCAAAGCTTTGAAGAATTAAGTTAAATTGTTAAAAAAAAATTGCATTCCAAGGTATTAAGGAGACTGAATATTCTATTTTGTAAACTCTGGTTAGAATTAAAATGTCTCATGAAACATGCAAAAGAAAAAATATTTATGGAAAAAAATTGAATTTTAAAATATATAGAGCTTCTTGAGGTGTGCTTGACCAAATTTTGTTCATCATAATCAGACATCGTTAAGAATACTATGAATTACAAAATTATATATGCATTAGAAATAAATTAAATCATTGTAATATAACAAAATGAAAAGGTTACAAAGCTCACATGATAGAAGTTTTAAAGCTACATAATGACATAACGAAGTCAAAGCAAAAGAATTGAGGAATTCAACAAAATATTTTGGGAAACCTACATTTTAACATGCCAATAAGATTAATTATAAAATCATTGTTAGTCAAAGAAAGTGCAAATAAAATTACCTAATGAAAAATTCTAAAAAGTAAAAAAAAAAATATTTTGAGAAGAAAGAAATGAATATATATTTGGACTTCACTAAGCGAGTCGAGACCAATGGTTTTGTTTTGTTTATATTAGACATCATTCAAAATTTTTGCAAATTGTTAATGTAAATAAGAATTAATAATAAAAAATTATTATTATTATAAATTAGTTAATATTTTTTAAAACTAAAATAAGATAAATTGATAAAATATAATATAAATAGAAAATTTTGACGAAATGAGATAATGTGTGTGGAAAATGTTAACCATAAAATATCAAGAAGATCAAGTATCACCTTAAATTCTTGACTCAGGTTAAAATACAAATATATTAAAAATCTTGGCAAAAACATAAAAAATATATGAAAATATAGAAATAAGTATTTAAATGTACATAATACTTTGAGATGACTCTAACTCCATTTGTTTTATCTTAATTGGAGCTCATTTTGAATTATTACGAGTTACTAAAGAAAATAAGCATATAATATAGTAAACAATTATTTTGATAGAAAGTAAAAATATATTAATGTTGACTAACAGAAACATAATTGATCATCAAATTAGGTACAAATTGACTGTTTTGTAAAATTCTCTAATAAAAAATTTTTTAAAAAATAAAAAGTTAATCTTTAATTAGATTAAGCTCACTTAGATTAATGTAATGATGTTTTTGCCTTAATCACACGTCCTTAAGGCTTTTAAAAATTACCAAAGTAAATAAGAAAAGATAATGATAAATGACTATATTATTTTTAAGTAAATAAATATTAAAGTTAAGATAAGATATGTTGAAGAAAAATAATTAGAAATTATTATTTCAAATATAGATGAAATACATAACACACATAAAATAAAATAAATTTAGGCAATTTAATCAAACTAAATTAAAGTGATGTAAAGGATACATGACAAGAAAATAAGATTTTCAAAGTAATATAAAAACTCAAATCAAAGCATTTCATTAGTAAGATAAAATGTATGAGAAAGTTGCATTGCAAGTGTAGCATCCTCTATCACAAAATTTGATACAAGTAAAAATGCTACCTTTTTTAGTATGCCAAATCCTTTAAAAATAAACATTTAAAAATATAACACTAAAAATTTAATTGGATAATGTTCATTAAGGTATTAAGACATTGTTTGGAGTTACAATATATTGCTAATATAAAAAAGCATAAATTATAAAAACTATTATTTAATGAAAAAGAAATATATGTCAAAATTTGATAAATTAAAGAAAAGTAATGTAAACAAATTAAAGAAACATAATGGTCACATAATATAGAATTAGAGTTTCATATTAATATAACTAAATCAATGTGAGAGTTTTGAAATAAATCAGGAAAAGTATAAGAGAAATCTACATTTTAGGATACTAAAGATAACTAGTGTACATCCTCATTCGTGAAGTCAATTATGAATCAAAATGACAAGTAAAGCAAGGTAAAACCCTAAAAAATAAAATATAAAAAATAATAGAAAACAATATTTAATTTTTTAAAAATAATCAAAATGATTTCATTAATGTTTCTTCAAAATCAATAGAAGTTATTTTTGGACTTTTTTAGAATCACAAAAAAAAATAATAAATAATTATTTTTTATATAGTAAAAATATAACAAAGTTTGAAAAGATATTAATTGAAACAATGTAATATAAGAAAATTAAAGCAATATATTATTCACATAAGAGGTGATTTAGCATTCCATTAAAGTAAGGGCAAATTGAAGTAAAATATTTGAAGAAACAAGAAAAAAGTCATGAGAAAGCTGAATTTAAATATGCAAAGGAGATCGAGTGCAATACCATTGATCATTAAAAAGGGTACGAATTGAAGAGTCTAATAAAACAAATCAAAATTGTAAAAAAATATTTAAAAATATATAAATAATTATTTGATATGTAAAGGCTAAAGATGAGTATAAAGTTATTTGTTTCATGTCAATTGGACCTATTTTTTATTTACTACAAGTTATTGAAGTAAATAAGTATCACGAATAATAAAATTTTATTTTATTATAAAACAAATGTATATTAAAATAGAAATGAGACAAATTGAGAAAAAGTAACATGATCAACTAGATGTGATGTCAAGGCCACACAAGAATAAAATTAGAGGTAGATAATAATATGACCAAATAAAAAAATTGTTTGAAAAAATAATAAAAATTTAATAGAAAATTTGCAATCTAAGATATTAAGGACATCAAGTGCAAGGTCCTCAATCATTAAATTTGATATGAATTGAAATGTCTAATAAACTATTAAAAAACTATAAAAATTAAAATATTTAAAACTATAAATTAAATATTTAAAGATAGATATAACTCGTTGAGACTAGTTCAACAACATTTGTTTCATCTCCATTAGACCTCATTTTGCTTTATTAGTATAAAAAATATTTGGACATAAATAATAATAGTTTTTTAAATATTAAATAATTGTTTATCAAATCTAAAATGAAATAGATTGAAGCATTGTAATATAGACAAATCAATTCAATGTAGAGGTCACACGAGAGTAGAATAAGAATTTATAGAAATATAACCAAATCAAAGCAAAATAGTTTAAGAATTGCATTAAAATGTATAAGAATGATTCATTCCAAGAAACAAAAGAGATTTACTACAACATTTTTAATCATCAAATTAATTATCAATTAAATTACATGATAATATGTGCAAAATTTTAATAAATTAAGATATTCCAAAATATTATAAAAGAATATTTTGTTTGATAGAGGTCATTAAAGTTGGTCCAATGACTTTATTTAATCTTAATTAGATCTTGTTAGGAGGTTTTGTTAATTATATAAAAAATTAGCATAAATAATAATAAAGAATCATTTTAATAAATAGTTAAAATATATTAAAGTACAAATGAAATAAATTATGCTAACGTCATATTACATAACTAAAGAGATGTAAAGGCCAAAAGTGTGGAGATAAATTGTTATATTATAATATATCCAAAACAAAGCAAGAAAAATAAATAAATGAGATAAATTTTACAAGAAAGTTATTGTTCAAGATACTAAGATGATCGAGTGTAACATCCTTAATCGTTGTACTATAGACAAATTAAATGTCCCAAAAAGCATGTCAAAATCTTAAAACATAAAATATTTTGAAAAAAATTGAAAAGTGAATATTCATTTTGTTAACACTTATTAAGTTTAGTCAAATGACTGTTATTTTATTTCAATTGGATGTCATTTAAAATTATTGTGAATTACTAAAATAAATACCCTAAATAATAATAAAATGTTATTTAAATATTACATTAATATATATTCAAAGTGAAATTGATTAAATTGAAGGAATATAATTTAATTAATTTAAAGCAAAGTAAAGGTCACAAAATATGAGGTTTTGTGTTACATGATAATATAAAATAATATAACTAAAAAATTAAAAAAAATGAGTTGAATTTCAGGGGAATACTTCATTCAAAGTTACTAAAGAAATATAGTATAATATCATTGATCATTAAATATCGTAAGAATTTAAAAGTCCCTTAAATAATTTAAAAAACTTAAAAATTTTTTTTTAAAGATATTTAAAAAATAATAATTCATTGGATAGAGCTTGTTGAGACAAGGTTGGTGATAGTTTCTCGTCAATAAGTGCTCCTTTGAAATTTCCACTAATTATGGAATAAAATAAGCATAAATAATTGTGAAGTATTACTTTAATAGAAAGTATTTATGTACTAAAACTTAAATAAGGTAAATTGAGGTAATGTAATATAACAAAATAAAACTAATGTAAATGTTACAAGGGATGAGAAATAGAGTTTCATAGTAATTTGACTAAATCAAAATTATAAAGTTAAACAAATAATAAAAAATGTATAAAAAATTTGCATTCTAAGATACTAAAGAGATTAAGTGTAATATAATCAATCATTAAATTTGGTGCAGATACATATATCTCTTAAAGTCCTCCATATAAAAAAATAAAATATTGGAAAATATAAAAAATGAATATTTAATTAAATAGAGCACATCGAGATAAGATTAATAACGATTGTTTTGCGTTGATCTGCCATCATTCAGAATTATTACAAAATACAAATTTGTATAAGCATAAATAATTATAAATTATTTATTTAATATTTAGTAAATATATTTTAAAGTTAAATGAGAAAAATTATTGTGATATATTATAACTAAATAAAATTGATGTAAACATCACAAATGAGGAGTTTTGGAGTTACAAATTAACATTAATAAAAAAATTCAAAGAAATGAGATAAATTTTCTAGGAGATAGTATTACAAGACATTAAAGGGATCAAATATAACATTATTTAATTATTAAATCAGGTACAAATAAAAATATTTTATAAAACATACCAAAATCATATAAAATTTTATTTTTAAAAATTTAAAAAACTATTTAATTAGAAAAAAGGTCAATGAAGCATGTCCAACAATCTCAATCAATCAACAATTGTAGTTACTTCATTTTACAAAAAAGATTAGCCTAAATGACAATAAAATATTATCTTAATGTTAAATAATACAATATAATGTTGAAATGAGATAAATTAAAGAATGAAAAATAACCAAATGTAAGCAATGTGAATCTTATGAGAGAGGAGATTTAAAAAAAGTAATATAATAAAATCAAAGTAAGCTATTTGAAGGAAAAAGATGTATTATATGAGAAAGTTTCTTTCTAAAATACAAAAGACATGGAATGCAACATACTTGATAATAAAGTAAAGTACTAATCGAAATGCCTTGTAAAGACTTATAGTCTTTCGTTTTAACTTAATCAGGGTTAGCTTATAATTAATACAAATTAGAAAGTTAAATAAACATAAATAATTATAAATTTTTATTTTTAAAATGATGAAATTTATATTAATTCTAAAATGGGATAAAGTATACCAATGTAATATGATAAAATCAAGGCAATGCAAAGGTCATAAAAGAAAAGAATCAGAGTTTTATAATATATTAACAAATTAAAGAGAAAACTTTGAAAGAAAAAGATGAAGTGTACAAAAAAGTTCTAAGCCAAGATCCTAAATTGATCAAGTGCAACATTCTTGACAATCAAATTAAGTACAAATAAAAATATCTTATAAAGCATAAAAATATTAGAAAAGTAAAATATTTAAAATTGTAAAAGTAAATATATAGTTTCGTAGACCTCATTGGGAGGAGTCTAACTTTTCTTTCATTTTGATTGGAGATCTTTTGCAATTACTATAAATTAAAAAAGTAATTAAGAACAAATAATATCAAATTTCTATTTTAAAATTTTTAAAATTTACTAAATTGATATGAGATAAAGTGAAGTAATCTAATATAACCAAATCAAAGTGTTGCGAAAATAACAATAGATTAGAGTGAAATAGTAATATAGAAAAAACAAAATGAGAAAATTAATGAAATAAAATAAATTTTATGGAAATGTTGCATTCAAAGATGCTAAGAAGATTAGCATGGTATCGTTCATTATCAAAATAGGTACAAATGAACATTTCTCATAAAACATGAAAGTTAGTTAGATGTCATCATGGCCATTTTTATTTTGTTAGTTTTGTCTCAATCCAACCTCAATTTGAATTATTGCGAATTATAAAAGTAAAGTAATTCAAATAATAAAAATTATCACTTCAAAATAATGCTATATATATTGTCGATGATTTGAAATAAAAAGCATTAAGGAATATAAATAAATCAAGCTAATGTAATAGTCACAAGAGATTAAAATTAGACTTTCAAAATAACATAACTGATTCAAATTCCAATATTTGGATAAATGAGTTAAATTGTTTTAGAACATTGAATTCAATAATACTACAGAGATTCAGTGTAACATTTTAGACAGTGAAATCAAGTAGCTTTAATATCTTATAAAACATGTAAATATCCTAGCATTAAAATATTTAAAAGATAAAATAGATGTTTAATTTGATAAGGCTTGTTACTTTTGTTTTTGTTGGTGAGAACTCACTTGAATTTATTATTGACAAAAAAATTAAATAAGTTAAAGTAATAATAAATTATCATTTTAGTGCTCAGTGAATATGTATTAAAGAAAAACATTAGATAATTTGAAGTAATGTAATATAATAAAATCAATATGATTTAAATTTCACATGATAAGAGATTCAGAGTTGCATGGTACTTTAATTAAAAACCAGAAACATTTGGAGAAATATGAAAAATGGTAAAGGAATGTTGCATTCAAAAATAGTTAAGAGATTTAGTCTAATAGCCTCGATCACCAAATCAAATATGATAGAAAATTACTAATAAAACATCCAAATCCCTTAGAAAATATAACATCAAAAATTTAAATACGAATATGTCTTATGATAAAGCTCTTAAGATGACTCCAACAACCTTTATGTTGTCCCGATCAGATCTTGATTAGAATTACTATAAATTAAAAAATTATATAATCATAAATGATAAAAGAAATATTATTCTAATGTCAAGTAATATGTATTACCTCTAAAATAAGAAAAAATGAAGTAGTGTTCTATAAAAAAAATCAAAAGGGCATAAAAGACAAATGAGAGGAGATTGATAATTTTTAATGTAATATAAACAATCAAATAAAAAATAGAAGAAATGAGATAAATAAAGGGTAACCTCCTCGATAGCAAAATAAGGAATGAAAAAACATTCTTATAAATTATGCCAATCCCATTGAAAGTAAAATATTTAAATATATAAAAATAATTATTATAAAAGATAAAACACATTGAGACTTGTCTAACTAGTTATTTTCTTCTAAATAAAACCATTTTTGGAATTATTGGGAATTTTTAAAATAAATAAGCATAAATAAATATTATTTTTTATTTTTTATATTTGTAATTCTCTTAGTTCCAAACCATGTTTGATAGAGACAAACAAATTTCATTTGTTTCATCTTGAGAAAATCTATCCAAATAAATATTTATTTTTTAAATTTAAAAAAATTATTTTCTTTTATTTTTTGCATTATACGAGATATTTTCATTCATACCTAAATTGACGATCGATGATGTTGTACTAAATCTCCTCAATAACATGGAATTGAATTCTTTCTTATAATATATCACATTTTTAAAATTTTACTTTTTTTAATTTGGTGACATTACTATGTAACACAAAATCTTATCTACTTGAACTATTACAACTACTATATTTGGTTACATTACATTGCTTTAAATTGGGTTATTTGTATTTTGATATGCATTTACTCAATTTGAAAAGAGTAATTTCTTATAATTTATGTTTATTTAATCATGTAATTTACAATAATTCGAAAGAATTTTTCTTTATATATAATATACATCATTTTACTTGCCTTGTCTTGCTCTATCAACCTAAATTTTCTGTTATATAATTTAAAATATTTTTTATTTATTTTTTTTCTTCCTTTAGGAGAGAAATAAAATTGTATATAATTTGATGAGACTAAATTCAATCCTTATAGTGCATGGAATGCTACTTTCCTATACAATTAATATCGCTTCATGAATATTTTTGTTCTTCTTTTGTTAAGATTATGAGAAAATTTAATGCACCTCTTGTGAGAGCTTTGCATTGATTTCATTTGGTTACATATATATATATATATATATATATATATATATATATATATATATATATATATATATATATATATATATATATATGCATGTATGTATGTTTGTATGTATAAATATATATTGTCTTAATATTATAATCATAATTTATAGTTATTATTTCTTATTTACTTTTGTAATTAAAAGTAATTCAAAATGATGTCCCATGGAGATGACACATACATTGTTGGAGTCATCCCAAATTGCTTTATATAATAAAATATATTGATTTATTTTTTAAATTTTTTTGAGGCCATTTTTATAATTTATGATAGATTTCTGTTTTAACATTGTTTGATGATCGAGGACTTTCACTCAATCTTCATAGAATCTTTGAATGCATGATTGCCATGTAATGTTTTGTCATTTTGTAAGTTTTTTATTTTGATTTGGTTAGATTCCAATGTAATCCTAAATCTTCACTCAAGTGACATTTACATCACTATGAATTGGTTGTATTACTTTGCTTCAAAATATCTTAAATTTGTTTTAATATATATTTATTTTACATTAAACTAATAATTTCTTTTAATTTATGTTTGTATAATTGTATAATTCAATGTAATTTCAAATGTGATTAAATCAAGACAAAACATTATTTATTTGACTAATCTCAATGAGCTCTATCTAAGTATCTTTTTTTTATAGCCCAAAATATACTTTTTTAATTTTTGACAGGTTTTATTACAATTTTGATTCATCCTTATTTTGATGATTATGGATGTTGCATTTGTTGTTGTTAGTATCATGGAATGTAATTTTCTTAAACTATTTATATCATTTCTTCAAAGTTTTTTTTACTTAATTTGGAGATATTAGTATGAACTCTAATTCCTTGCACAAGTGGCCATTACGTTGCGATTATTTTATTGTAATACATGGCTACAACTTATCGTTTTATTCTGACATATATTTGTAAAATCTTAAATAAATAATTTATTATTACTTATGCTTATTTACTTTAGTAACTCATAATTATTCTAAAAAATATTTGTTTTAAACAAATCAAATATCATTAAAATTATCTCAAAGAACTCTGTCCAACAAAATATTCATTTTTATATTTCGTAAAATGTTATTCCTTTTGGCTTTATCATGTCTTAAAGGCTTTATCATTTATACTTTTTTTAATGGTAGAGGATGTTACACTTGATCTTTAAACTATCTTTTTTGTAATATATTTATTAAATTATGATAATGTATCTTTTCAACTTTATTATTTATATATACTAATTTTTTAAATCTTTATTTTTACTTTTTATTATTTTTTATTTTGAAAAATGAATAGAATTCCAAAACAAATTTTGATGGAGGCAAAAGAATCTTTGGTATCACCTCACTGAGCTATATTAATTAAATATTCCTTTTTACATTTTTGAATACTTAATTTTCTAGAGTTTTTGCTTACTTAAAAAGTTATTTTAATTTGTACCTAATTTGATAATGAATGAAGTTACATTCAATTTTTTAATGCCTTCAATTACAACTTTTACAAAACATTTACTTCAGTTTGTTAAATTTTTTGGTTTGATATGAATGTGCTATTATGTAACTATGAATCTTCTCTCATGGTATACTTACATCACCTTGATGTTACATTATTATATATCTTAAATTTAACTGATCTAAACTTTCATATATATATATATATATATATATATTCTTAATATTAGAAAAATAATTTCTAGTTATTTATACAAATTTTGTTTGTTAATTTTTAAAAATTCCAAACAAACTCTAATCAAGATAAAACATATGTTATTTGACCCATCTTAATGAGATCTATCTAAAATTTTTTTTTCAATGGGTTCAAAATGCTTTAATGACTTTTTTATTGTCACTTAATTTCTTGGTAAAAAATGCTATGCTCAATTACCCTAGTATCTAAAAATGTAGCTTCTCATATAATTTATCTCATTTTTTATTTCTAATTTTATGCTTTGATTTGGTTATAATACTATGTTGCTCTAAAGATCTTATCATGTAATCTTTATATCACCATGATTTTATTATCTAGATTGCTTCTATTTATGTAATTTTATGTTTAAAATAAATATTTAAAGATTAAAATAATACTTTATTAGTGTTTATGCATATTTATTTTTCTTATATTTAATAATTAAAAATAATACTTATTCAACATGAAAACCCATTATTGGACTCATCTTATTGAGGTCATCCTAAAAAGAAACTGCTTTTTATATCTTTGCACGTTTTACATTCCATTCTTTATGAAACTTTTTGATTCTTACCTTATTTTGATGATTGAGCAAGTTACACTCAACCTCTTTAGTATCTTTGAACATAAAATTTCCGCAAAATTTTGCTTACTTAAAATTTTTTATTATGTTTACGGTTATTAAAATGGAATTCTAATTCCTCACTTTTGTGACTTTGTGTCTCATTGATTTGGTTATATGACTATGTATCTTTTTTTCTCATTTTAGCTTTGAAATATATTTACTTAATATTAAAATGATACTTTATGATTTTTTGTTCTTATTAAATTATATAACTCATAGTAATTCCAAGTGTGGTCTTCTAATGTTAAAACAAACATTTTTGTACTCATTTTGATGAGATTTAAAAATGTAAATATTAATTTTAATATTTAAAAAACTTTATTTTTTTTATAGTTTTTGCATGATTTATGTGTTATTTCAAATTGTATCTAATTTAATGGTCAAGATTGTTAACTTGTGCTTCTTAATATTGTTTCATTCTATCTCTTAGATAATTTATGTTACTCTAAATCCCGTCTAATGTCACTTTTACTTGTCATTGAATTGGTTATTTTATATTTCTTCAATTTATTTCATTTCTTTTTAAATATGTATATACATGATGTTATATTGTTATTTATGGTTATTTGATTTTGACTTTTTTAATAATTTTGAATGAGTTCTCAACATGGCAAAAAAAATATTGTTATACACATCTTGATGAGCTCTATCAAATTAAATAAGCATTTAAAAAATTTAAACATTTATTTTTTTTAGAAATTTTGTTTGTTTTATTAGATATTTTGATAAGTATTTGACTTGATAATCAATGATGTTGGACTTTATGTCCTTCATATCATGAATGCAGCTTCCCATAAAATTTGTCTCATTTCTCCAAATTTTTTGCTTTCATTTTATTGTAATATAAGGAAACTCTAATTCTTATCTTGCTTGACCTTTACATCACATTGATTTGATTATATTAAATTACATAAATTTATCACATTTTTACTTTAAGATATATTTATTTAGAATTAAAATAATACTTAATTTTAATTTTTATTATATTGGTAATTCGTAATAATTCCAAAGGAGATTCGAGTGGTATCAAATAAATGTTGTTGGACCCATCTTGACTAGATCTATACAATTAAATATTGATTTTCAAACTCTTAAGTATTTTTGTTTTGAATTGTTTTAGAATTGTTTAAAAAACATTTTTATTCGTATATAGTATAGTGATGTAAGATATTACATTTGATCTCACTGTGTTTTGGAATACAACTTTCTTATAGAATTTTCCTCAATTCTTAAAATTTTGAACTTGTTTTTCATTATATTAAGTTAAAATTTTAATTCTATATTCTTATGGCCACATCATTTTGATTTGGTCTTATTAAATTATATTAATTTATCTTATCTAAGTTTCATTGTATATATATGTACTTAATATTAAATAATATTTTTTATTGTTTACCATTATTTAATTTTTGTAATAAGTAGTAATTTTAAAAAAGTTTGAAGAAACAAACAGCATTGGAGTTGTCTCGATTACCCTTATCGAATTGATTATTTAGTTTTTTGTTTTTAAATATATTAGTTTTTAAGATTTTGGCCAGCTAAACAAGAAATTTTGATATGTACTAGATTTTATCTTGATCACCTTATTATTTTGAAATGCAATTTTCTCATATAATTAGTCCCATTAATTTATGTTTTGGCTTGATTAATTAAATATTCAATTCGTAGCTAATATTGATGATGAATGTTGTCACCCTCAAACTCCTAGTAGTTTGTATTGCAATTTTTCGTAAAAATTTACCACCTTTCTTTAAATTTATCTCATTTTTTATGCAATGAAACTTTAATTATCTAGTGCAAGCTTTACATCATTTGATTTGGGTGTATCACACTACTTTTATTTCTCCTATTTTAGCTTTAAAAATGTTCCCATGACATTATATTAATAATTTATTATTATTTCTTATTATTTAGTTCCATAATTCAAAGTAATTCCAAACGTGACTTACTAGAGATGAAACAAATGTTATTGGATTACTTTTGAGGACATATATATAATAAAATATTTCTTTCATTAAACAAATTAAATTTTTTTGTTTTTTTTACATCTTTTTGTGTTTTTTATTCTTATGTTAATTGACAATAGTGGATGTTACACTTGCTTTCATTAAAATCATTTATTGTAAACTAGTTGTATAATTTATGTGATTTTTTAAATTGTCTTTATTTTGTTATTTTTTTACGTGACTCAAAATCACATCTTGTTTGATATTTATATGTTTTTTAATTTTTCTATATTACATTAATTTAAGTTATCGCATTTCTCATTTAATTTGAACTAAACATTTATAACATTTTTATTTATTTAATTGTATAATTCATTGTAATTCCTAATGAGATCTAATTAAGATGAAACAAATGTCAATGGACTCATTTCGATATGCTCCATCTAATTAAATATTAAATTAAAAAATTGTGAATATTTTTTTCTATGACATTGTTGTGATTTAGGAGATATTTTTATTTAAATTTTTTTTGATGATGGACATGTTACTCTAAAACCCGTTAGCGTCACGAAGTGCAACTTCTCCAAAAATTTCTCTATTTTTTTTTAATTATTTTTCTTTCATTTGATTATGTTATCATTAAACACTTTGTCTCTTATAACGTTTTTTTTAAATCACTTTGAGTTAGTTTTGCTACATTTCTCAAATTTAACTCATTTCATATTTAAAATTATTTACTTAATATTAAAAATTATATTTTATTTTATTGAAGCTTGTTTGTTTTGTTAACTCATAATTATTGTAACTAAGGTGTGATCACAATGAAGCAAATGTCACTGAACTCATGTTGATCACCTATACTTATAAATTATTAATTTTTTATATTTTTTTAAATATTAATTTTCTGGTTTTGGTATTCTCTACAAGTCATCTTTTACTTTGATGATCAAATTTGTTACCCTTGATCTCCTTTCTATCATGGAATGCGACAATCTTGTATAATTTATCTTATTAATTCAAATCGTTTTGCTTGATTTCACCATGAAACTCTAATTCTGTTTTTGAGTGTGCTTTATTATGTTTTTAGTTGGTTATATTATATGACCTAAATTTATATCATTTCAATTTTAATATATATTTATTTATTACTAACATAAGAAGTTTTTATTATTTATGCTGATTTACTTAGGAAATTGGTAGTATGTCTAAAAGATATCTAATCTAAATGGAAGAAATCCTAGAGTAGTATTAACGAGATCTATTTAATTAGGAAACATTTTTTATTTTTTTTGAAAATTAGCATTTCTTGAGTTTCTATATTATATATGGTATATTTTCATTTTTATCTAATTGGATGAACAAGGATATTACGCTCAATTTTCTTAATATTTTGGTCCAAAACTTTCCTGTATAATTTATCATATTTTTTTAGAGTTTTTTCTTTGATCTTATTATGTACTTTAATGATCCACTTGCCTAACCTTCATATCGCCTATTTTTGGTGAAATTACATTACTTATATTTATTTCATTTTAGTTTAATATATATTTACCTAATATGAAAATAATAATTTGTTTTTATTTGGTTTAGTTTGTTTGATAATAATTGGAAATTGTAAATGAGGTATGATGAACAAAAAACAAACATCATTTTGCTCACCCTTACGAGTTATATCCTACTAAATATTTATTTTTATACTCTAAGAAGTTAATTTTCTTATAAGATATTTTGATTTATACCTAATTTGTTAAATGTGTACGTTACCTAAGTTCTCCTTAATATATTGGAATGTATGATCCTTATAAAATTTCTCATTTCTTTATGTTTTTCGCTTTGATTCAGTTATATTGTTGTGTATCAAAAAATATCCAGTAGTGTGTCTTTTACATGACTTTTGTTTGTTATTTAACATTGCTTAAATTTTTCTTATTTACTTTGGTAATTTGTAGTAATTTGAAACATTGTCTAATGTTGAAGAAAAAAATACCATTGGAATCATCGATGAAATCTATAAACTAAAGATTCAACTTCATATTTTTTAAATATTATTTCTTACATTTTTTAATGCTTAACGAGACATTTCATTCATACCTTATTGGATCATTGAGAATATTACACTCAATCTTTTAAGTTCCTAGGATTTCAATTTTATTATTCAATTTATCTTAACAATTAAAATTAGTCACTTTAATCTAGTTAAAATATCATATAACTCTAAATCTCCCCTTGTGTGAAACTTTCATCACCTATAATTTATTTAATTGCAAGTCTTCAAATTTCCTCATTTCTACATAATGAATTTTATAATAATATTTTATTATATATATTTTTAAATATTTTATTTTTTACCATTTAAGCCTGATTTATGAGATATTTTTTGTTCGTATATTATTTTATGATCGAGGACATTACACTCGATCTTCATTGTAACTTGTAATGTAACTTTCTTGCACAATTTATTTGATTTTTTTAGTTTTTTACTTTTATATGGATATATCATTAAGAAATTCAAATACTTGTCTTATGTGAGCATTAATTCGCTTTGATTGGATTATATTATATTGCTTCATTTTTTCTCATTTTAATTTTAATATATATTTACTTATTGTTGAATAATAAATTATTTTTTGTTTAATTATTTTATACTCTGAAAAAATTTCAAACAAGATCTGACCAAGTCTAAACAAGCATCATTGGAGTCATCTCGAAATACTCTATATAATTAAATTTTTATTTTTTTTAAGTTTTTTATTTTCTAAGCTTTTTGAATGATTTTTTTATTTATTTTAATTAACACCAAATTTAATGATCTAGCATGTTACACTTGATCTCCATAGCATCTTCAAACACCAATTATATGTGTAATTTTTACATTTCTTCACATTATTTGCTATGATTTTATTGTATTACTATGTAACACTAACTCTTCCCTTATGTCACCTTATACTTCTCTTTCATTTGGTTCTTTTACATTACTTAAATTTTTGGCATTAATAAAAATTTACTTAATGTGAAAAAATAATTTGATGTTAGTTTTGCTTATTTACTTTTGTAATTCATCGTAATTACAAATGATGTAAGTTTAAATCGTGTAATTTTCTTTTGATGCAATTTTGACGTATTACTATGTAATTTTAAATCAAATCTTTTATGAAGCTTATATTAGTTTTATTTAGTTCTATTAAATTTCTTCAATTAATCTCATTTCATGAGAAATATATACTTGTATATATACACAATATTACAACAATAATTTATTATTATTCATACATGTTTTGTTTTATAATCCATTGTAATTCAAAACAAGTTTCAGTTGAGATGAAATAAATGTCGTAGGGCTTCCTATTCCATTGGAATTCAAATTTCCTTTACAATTTACCTTGATTCTTCAATTTTTTTTGTTATGTTTTATTACAGTGAAGTTCTAATTATCTTTTCAAGTGAGCTTTACATCAAATTAATTTGGTTATATTATATTTAACTTCAATTTTTATTATTTGACCATTAATAAATATTCACATAATATTAAAAAGTAATTTATTATTAATTTTTTCATATTTTAAATTTTCTAAATTGGGGTAACTCCAAAGGAAGTTTGGTTGTAACAAAAAAAATATATTTTTTCAATATTTCAATAAAAAATATTATTTTTAAATTTGTTTGTATGTTTATAATTTTTTTATTCATAGTTGATTTGATGATTGATGATGTTGCACTAGATCTTCTTTATACATTGGCATCCCACACTTCCAATTAATTTATCTAATTTTTTTTCAAATTTTTTGCATTGACTATGTTATATTACTATGAAAGTCCAATTCTTTTCTCGTGTGATATTTACATCATTTTTATTTTGTTACTTTACTTTGTTTCAATTTTTGTTATCATAGATTTGTTATATAGTAACTTAATATTAATTGAATAACATTATATTATAATAATAATAATAATAATAATTATTATTATTATTATTATTATTTATCTTTTTAATTTGTATTAATTACAAATAAGATTTGATTAAGACAATAAAAATATCAATAAAAATATCTTAATGAGCTTCATCATTTTAAATATAAATTTTATAATATTTAATATTTTTTAGGATTTTGTCACTTTTTTTAAATATTTTGATTCATATTTAATTTGATGACAAAAAGTTTTGGAACACTGCTCCATAGAATCTCGTAATGAATATTTCCCAACAATTGTCATGTGATCTTTAAATGCCTTATATTTATTATATTACATTGCTTTAATTTTTTTGATTTCAAATTTAACATATATTTGCTTAATAGATAAATAATATTTTATTGTTAGTTATGCTCATTTAAATTAGTAATTTATTATAATTCTAAACGATCTCTATTTGAGATGAAACAAACATAGTAAAAATTATTTCTACATGCTCAATGCAATTAAATGTTCATTTTTATATTTTTTAAACTTTTTGTTTTTGATTAGTTTAATATGTTTTATGAGAAATGTTTATTTGTACCTGATCTATAATTAAGGATGTTACACTTTATCTCTTTATTAACTTGGAAAGGAACTTTCTTGTACAATTTATCTTATTTCTTCTAAGTTTATGCTTAGATTTGTTATACCATAATGAAACTCTAAGTCTCTTATCATGTGACCTTCACATCACTTTGGTTTTGTTTTGTAAAGTTGCTTAAATTTGACTCATGTAATATTTATTTACTTAATATTAAAAACATAATTTATTACTATTTATGATTATTACCTTTTGTATTTCACAATAATTCCAAACTATTTTTGATATCATAAAACAAATGTCGATGGTCTCATCTCCATGAGTGCATCCCAATTCAACGCTCATTTTTATGCGTTATAGTGCTTCATTTAAAAGTTTTTATGCACTTTTTGAGTAATGTTGATTCAAATATAATTTGATAATTGAGAATGACACATAATTTATCTAATTTTTTTGAAATTGTTTGCTTGATTATGTATATTGCTATATACCCTAAATAATATCTCTTGTGCTCCATACATTAATTTGATTTTATTATAATACATTGGATACATTTATCTTTTTTAAACTGCATAATATTTTACTTATAATTAGCATAATATTTTTTATTATTTATATAAATTTTGGTTCATTTGTATAATTCTAAATAAGTTTTCATTGAGATAATAAAAATGTTATTAAAATTAACTACACGAGCTTTATCCAATTAAATAATTCTTTATATATATAGTTTAAATGTTTTGTTTATTTTTTATTATATTACCGCAACGTCTAATTCTCCATGTTTGTAACCATTGTATCACTTTGATATTATTATGTTATATTACTTCAATTTATCTCATTTTAGCATTGAAACCTATTTACTCATTATTACAATATAAATGTATTTTTATTTATGATTATTTGTATTATTGTTTCACAGTAATTCCAAAAATGAGGCCTTAATGGGATGGTAAAAAATATTATGAGGATAATGTAAACAACCACTATTTATTTAAATAATTATTTAATATATTTTTAAATTTTTTATTTTTTTTGTTTACATGCTTTATGAGATATTTTTGTTTAGACCTTATTGGATTGATCAAGGATGTTGTAGTTGGTTGCCTAAGTACCTTCGAATGCAACATTCAAGTATAATTTATCTAAGTTTTTGCTTAGATTTGGTTATATCATTATAAAACTCCTACTCTCTTTTCATTTGATAATCACATCACTTTGATTTTTTCGTATTATATTGATTCAACGTGTCTCATCTTAGCTTTAATACTTATTTTTTTAATAGTAAAATAGTAATGTATTATTATTTATGCATATTTAAATTTGTGATTCATAGTAATACCAAATGGGGTCGATCGAGATGAAACAAATGTTGAGAAATTAAACTTAAAGTGCCTTATCTAATTAAATTATTTTTTCTCTTTTTCAAAATTTTATGTTTTGAATTTTTGAATGTTTTATGAGAGAATTCTTCTTGTATATGATTTTTACAATAGGGTATTTTACACTGAATCAGCTTAATGTCTAGGAATAAAAATTTCATGTTCAATTTTTGAAACTTCTTCAAATTGTTTGTTTTGATTTAGTTATATTACTGTGTAACTGTTAGTCAAATCTCTTATTACAATTGCATCGCTCCATTGCATGACTTTGATTTTGTTATATTACATTATTTCAATTTAAATAATTTCAATTTTAATATATATTTACATTACCTTAAAATAAAACTTTATTTCTGTTTATGCTTATCTAATTTTTAAATTTTTCGAAAATTTAAAAGGACTTTTACCAAGATAAAGCAAACATCATTCGAATCATCTGAATGATCTTTGTACAGTTAAATATTCTTTTTTATAATTTTAATTTATTGTTTTTTTAGGATTTTGCATGCTTTTGAAGACCTTTTGATTCCTCCTTAATTTAGTGATTGAGAATGTTACACTCTATCTACTCAGTGTCTTCAAATGCAACTTTCACATGCAATTTACTTAATTTCTTCAATTTTTTTTATAGATTTTGTTATAAAATAATGAAAGTCTAGTTGTCCTCTCATTTAACCTTCACATCTCTTTCATTTTGTTATATTATATTTTTTTAATAATACTCAATTCAGCATTAATATATATTTATTAATAATAAATAATAATTCATTTTTGTTTATTCTTATTTATTTTACTAATTTATAGTAATTCCAAACTGGATCGAATAGAGGCAAAACAAAGAGCGTTACATTCATCTCGACAAACTCTTTCTAATTAAATATTGATTTTCATATTTTTTTAAATATACTAATTTATAAGGTTTTTTCATGCTTTGTAATTTTTTTAATTTTCACCTTAATTGATGATTGAGAATGTTAGCATCAAACTCATTAGTATAATTGAACTTGTCTTAACAAGTTCTATGTAATCAAATATTTATTTTTATTATTTTAAATAAATTTTCTATAATATTGGCAACCTTTATGAGGAACTATGATTAGTACTTGTTTTGATGGTCAAGAATGTTACACACTTTTTTCTTAGTATCATGCAATTCAAATTTCATGTACAATTGATCTCATATCATCAAAATTTTCTTTTTTCCTTAGTGCTTCATGTCATCAAGATGGTCCAATGTAGTTTGTTAGAAGTTTCTTCTCTTGGTTTCCAAACATTAGGTTGTGGTTCGACCTTTGGTGGTGTTAGTGGTACAAGTTTTCTAGTGTCTCGCTTTGGGATGTGAGTAACACGAGGCTAGTTTTAATGGTGTGATGGTCCTGGATGAATTCTATTATTCATATATACTACACTACCTCTCATCCTCCAAGGGGTACTTGATCTCTGAGCCTATACGTGCTTTTAATAGTCATACTCTAAGAGTTTGTTGGGAAAGAAGCATACAGATATCTTTTCATTTTGATGAGCAAATCGTATCATTGCTCTTTATCTTTCTTTTATTTGTTTAAATGTGATTCAAGCAGGCTTAAGCACTTTAAGAGTGTATCTACTAAACAAAATATGATGTCTTTGGCAAGATATTCCCTTCATTCTACCACTAGATTTTTTGCAATATCTAGTTTTTTTGGTTTTTTGTTGTTGGTTGTTTCTATTATATCTCTAATGTAGAACTAGACATAAGAGTTTTGTGTCATTCAGCTGTTTTGGATTGAAATGACTAGTTTGTAATTTTGTAGACACTATTTTCTTTCTTTCTATTTTATATATTCAAATTCATATAAGAATAAGAAAGGAGAATCACTACTTTCCTTTTGCACTGTTGGTTTGTTTGCATGAATTCTCATGCTTTGCCAAACTAAAATCATCAATAGTAGTCGCTATTATTCTTTCTAGCATATACATAGAAAGCATCGTCACTGGACATCGATGACTTCTCTTTTAACATCGGAGGGAACGGTGCTAGCTTTTCAATAGTTCTTGCTATTTGTCTGATCCCTTTTTTCGAGTGTACATTGAGCTTATCTTAGCTGCAAATTCTACAGCATTTTAGTTTGTTGCAAATTATCGTTGAGTTTTCTAAGCGCTTAGTTAAATAAAGCTTTATTGATGGATTTGGATATGTATGCTTAATCTCTACTAATGGCATACAGCAAAACTTCAACTTGTTGTATGGGCTCGAAAGTTGACAAGTCTAGATAAAGAATTGACTAGAATTTGTGGAGCTAACAAAAAAATGTAAAATGTGTACCACTCTCTAAGAATAAGTAAATACTAATAATGGGGGGACCTTAAAACTAGATTCTAGATTCAATTTTTTCTATAGAAATATTCGAAAATTGTTGCTTCACTGATCACCCCAACTTCTCCTTTTTTTCTTTAATTCTATGAATCAATTGTTACTTTCATTAGCTAATGGGAACCTATCTATCATAGCAAACACCCTTTTAATTTAAAAATTTTTGTTTGGATGAAAAAAAATTGATAGTGTAAGTCACCTCACTTCAAATATGGATTGCATAGGGAACTCCATTGTCTATGTCTCACCACTAATGCTGCACCCCTACTGTTCGATTGATTTGTTTTCTATTGTTTTTCCTAAATTGTCTACGAATTGAATATTTCTATTAGTGGGCTTGCTGATAATAAACTATAGCCAAATGTTTTGCTAAGTTTTGCTCCATGTCGCATAATCAAACCAACACCCTAATTTGTAATCTTAATTTTACATTATAGTATAACTTTAAATCTCTTCTTAAGTGACCTTTAAAATGTTTTATTTGGTTATATTATATTATTTCAATTTATCTTTTTTTAGTTTTAATACATATTTACTTAATACTTAAAAAAATATATTTTTTTATTTATGCTAATTTACTTTGGAAATTAAAAGAAAAGCTGAACAAGGTCTGATTGTGACATAACAAACATCATTATATTTGTCTCAAAATGATTTATCTAGTAAAATAATAATTTTTATTATTTTTTTATATAATTTTAATTTTTTGACATGTTTTTAAGAGATATTTCAATTTTTATATAATTTGATTTTGTTGTATTACATTACATTAATTTATTTCTTTTCAGCTTTAACATATCATTTCATAATATTAATATTTTTATTTTTTTTAAAAAATTTCCAATAATTCCAAATGAGGTCCAATCATAATGAGAATTTTTAAATATTTTAAAATTTTAATATTTAAAATTTTTTAAGAGTTTTGGCAAGTTTTAAGATACATTTGATTCATACATCATTAAACTATTTGCAATGTTACACTTGATTTCCTTAGTAACTTAAAATGCAACTTTGTAGTAAACATATCACATTTTTTTAAAATTTTTTTATATTTGGTTTTATTTCTATGAAACATTAATTCTCTTATTTAGTAACCTTGCATTGCCATGATTTAATTATATTACCTTACATACATTATCTCATTCAATATTTATTTTATATTTAAGGTTTATTAAGAAAAAAATTTCTTAAGATTTATTCTTATCTTATTTGGAAATTCAAATTAATTCTAAAATAAATATATGATTGAAATGAAACAAACATCCTCTAACTCATCACAACAAGATAATCAAATTAAATATTTATTTTTATATTTTTAGCCATATTATTTAAAGGTTTTGGCCTTCTTTGGGGAGCTTTTTTATTAGTCCATAATTCAGTGATAAAAATGTTATACCCTATCATTTTAGTATCTTAGAATGAAGTTTTCCCATAGTATTTATCTCATTTCTTCAAATGTTTTACCTAATATTTAAATAATATATTATTATTTATGATTTTTTATTTTACAAATTCATAGTAATTCTTAATTAGGTATGATAGAGATTAAAAGAATGTCATTGGACCCGTCCCAACGAGCTATATAAAAATGAACCTTTTTTTATAATTTTTATTGCTTTTTTGCCTTTAGAATGTTTTGTAAGATATTTAAATCATATTTAATGTTATGAACTTAGTACTATGGAATGCAATTTTCTTACATAATTATTCTCATTTCTTCAAAATTAATTTTTGATTTCTTTGTGTTTCATTACTTGAATTTACCCTATTCATACATTATTTTATATTAACTTAATATTAAAAATAATAATTTTAATTTTTTATGTTTATTTATTATTTTGATTTATAGTAATTCTAAATGAGATACTTTCATTTCATCATATTACTTTTCTTCAATTTCTTTCATTCCAAATTTACTATATATTTAGTTAATAGTAAATAATAATTTATTAATTTTGTCCTTGTTAACTTTTGTAGTTCATAGTAGTTAAGAATTTGACCTGATCAAGATAAAAAAGGTCATTTGACTAGTATTAGTGAGATTTGTGTAATTAAACATCCATTTTTATATTTTTAAATATTCTTTTTAAAGAAATTTAATTCATATTTTATGAAACATTTTTAATTCCTGCCAGATTTGTCGATCCATAATATTATATGCAACCAGATGATAAGGATATTAGAATGGATCTTTCATATTTTTTTTGTCTCATTTGTTCAAATGTTTTGCTTTGATTTTATTGCAAAATTATAAAGGTCTAATACTCCTCATATATGAGATCACTTTTATTTTACTTGGTTATATAGTATTATTTTCTAGTTTTATCTTTAATATGTACTTAATATTAAAAATATAATTTATAATAAATTATGCTTATTTACTTTGACAATTCGTAGTAACTCCTAAAGGGGTCCATTCAAGATGGCGCAATTACTGTAGGACTTATCTCAATGATTTTTATCAATATAAAAAATTCATTTTTATACTATTAAATATTATTTTATTAGTTTTCGTATGCTTTATGATATATTATAATTTGTACATAAGTTTTCAATTTGGAACATTTCACTTGACCTTTGTATTATATTTTAATGATAATTTCTTATAAAATTTGTCCCATTTGTACATTTATTTATTTTATTAATATCAAACTATAACTCTTCTCTCAAGTTACACTTATGTTATTTTCATTTAGTCGTGTTACATTATTTTAATTTATCTTATTTCAGCATCAATATAGATTTACTAAAGATTAAGAAAAATTATTTGTTACTATTTAGGCTTATTTACATTTATAATTGATAGTAGGTTCAACTAATGTTTGACCATGATAAAAAAGATATTATTGGACTCATCTTGACATCCTCTTTCTAATGATATTTATATATTTTATTTTTAAATATATTATTTTCAAGATTTTAACACATTCTATGGTTCATTTTGATTTTTACCTATTTTGAAGATCAATGATTTTACACTTGATCTCCTTAGTATCATAAAATGTAGCTTTGTAGTGCTATATATCTTTAAATTTTTAAAAAGATTTAATTTAATTTTGTCATATTACTTTATAACTCTAAATATCATCTCATGTACATTCAAGTTTTTGATTTAGTTATATTATATTACATCAATTTATCTTATTTTAGTTCCCATACATTTATTTACCTAATATAAAGAAAATATTTTACTATTATTTATGATTATCCAATTTTATAGTTTTTAACAAATCTAAATTATGTATAATCGATACAAAATCAACTTCATTAGTCTTCTATTGATGAACTCCATCAAATTAAATATTTATTTCAACATTTTTAAATATTTTTTCTTTTTTAAAAAAATTATAAGGAGATTTCATCTCACACTTATTTTGATAATCAAGCATGTCTTACTCAATTTCGTTAGTATTTATTAGTGTGACATTTCAATATAACTTATCTCAAATCTTCCAAATTTTGCATTGATTTTCTCATATTTCTATGAAACTTAAACTCCATTCTTATTACATGATTTAGATTTTGTTATATTACAATTAATAAATATTATTTTTGTATGGTATATTATAACTTTCAATTTGTGCTTCATTTGATGATCAAGGATGTCACACTCGATCCTTTCGGTATCTTTAAAGGTGATTTTCTCATAGAATTTGTTACATTTACTCGAGTTTATTTCTTTGATTAAGTATATTACTTCGTAACTCAAATTCTCTTCCCATCGACCTTTCCATCATTTTTATTTTATTATTTTACATTGCTTTAATTTATGTTATTTTAGCTTTACAACATATTTATTTAATATTTAAGTAATAACAAAAAGTGAATCAATGTAATATAACTCCATTGCTTTAATTTACACTTCATTTCCTTTTTATCGTTAGTAACTTATAATACTACTTTCCCTCACAATTTGACATTTCTTCAAAATTTTTTTTGATTTAATTATGCCACTAGATTTAAATCACAACTCATGTGATATTTATATTGCTTTACTTTTGTTATATTTTAATGCTTCAAGTTATCTCACTTTATCTTTAATGTATACTTTCTTGGTACTAAAATGTTAATTCATTTCTACTTATTCTTATTGGTTATTTATACTAATTCCAAATAATTTCTAATTGACATGTAATAAATATCATTGGGCTAGTCTCGTTGAGCAGAATCTAACTAAATATTTTATTTCTATGGTTTTCATATGCATTACAAAATATTTTTATTTTGTTATCAAAGACGTTGTGTATGATCTACTTAAAATCAAGGAATGCAAATTCCTCAAATAATTTATCTTATTTTTTATTATTTGTTTGCTTTGATTTAATTATTCTAATATCAACCATAATTCTCATCTCGTGTCTCTTTTAAATTATTTTTATTTTGTTATAACAAATTTCCTCAATTTATTTCATTTAATATTTAATATATATTAAAATAATAATAAATTAATAATTTATTAGTACTTATGGTTACTTACATTAGTTATATTTAGTGAATATAAGAGTAGTTTGATTAGAGATGAAATAAAGTTCATATTACTAGACATGGTGAGCTCCATCTAATTAAATATTAACTTTTATATTTTTTAAATTTTTTTAGCTTTTATTATTTTGGTAAACTTTATGAGAAATTTTAATTTCGACCAAATTTAATGATGTAGGATGTTCCACTTGATCACCATAGCATCTTAGAATATAACTTTCCCATATCATAAAACTCATTTCTTGAAATTGTTTTCCATTGATTTGCTTATATTAATTTGAAACACAAACTCCATTCTATTATAACGTTTACATAGCTTTGTTTTCGATATATAAAATTTCTTCAATCTATCTCATTTTAGATCTAACATATGTTTACTTAAAATTGAAAAACAATTTACTATTATATATGCATTTTTACTTTTTTGATTTGTAGTAATTCCAATAAGGTCAGATAAAAAAAATAAATATCATTGGATTGGCCTCCATTAGGTCTATTGAAGTAAAACAATTTTGTTTATTTTTAAATATTCATATGAGTCACCTTTACATTTCTTTAATTTTGTTATTTTACTTTGTTTCAATTTAACTCATTTCAATATTAATACATATCATTACATTTCTTTAATTATGCTTTATCATGCATTTTCATTGGTCCATAATTTTGTGATTGAAAATGTAAACTTTCATGTGTAGTTTATTTCATTTCATTAAATATTTTCCTTATTTCTCTTACGTGACCCTGTTCATAGCTTTAATTTTATTATATTTCAATTCTTCAATTAATCTTGCTCTAGCTATAACTATAATTACTTTATTATTAAATAGTTACTTATTATTATAAAAGCATATTTTATTTTGTAATTTGTATTATTTCTTAATAAGGTTAATTTAGGATGAAACAAATATTATTGGACACATCTCAATAAGATATATGGAATTAAATATTGTTTTTAATATTTTGAAAAATTTTTTGCATATGGTTTTTTCTAGCTATACGAGGCTTGTTGAGTTGTATTGAATTTGACAAATAGTGATGCTATACTTGATCTTTTTAATCTCGGTCAACCAAATTGTCATTAAATTTGTATTATTTTAAAAAAACATTCTTTGTTTTTGTTGCATTATACAACTTCAAATTATTTTATTTTAGCCTTAACGTATATCCAAATAATATTAAACAGATTATGTATTACAATTTATATTTATAAATTTTGGCAATCAACAATAATTGCAAAAAAGGTCCCATTTATAGAAAATGAATATTGTTGGACATATCACAATTAGGTTTAGCAAATTAAATATTTTTTTATATTTTTTATGCATTTTTTTGGAGGTCTTGACATTATCTAAAAGACATTAAGATAGTACTTGTTTTGATAATCAAGCTAATTTTATTTGATCGCTTTAGTATATATGGTATCTTGGAAAGCAACATTCCAACGCAAATTATGTCATTTTTAAAATTTTTTTATCAATATTTTACTTTAAATCTACACTCAAGCAACATTTATAATACTTTTATTTTGTTATATTACAAATCTTCAATTTAGCTTATTTTATGTTTAAATCATCTTTCTTAATGTTAAAATAATATTTATTATTATTATTTACCTTTATTTACGATGTTAATTCATAGTAATTATAAATGATATTCAATTGAGATGAAATAAATGGCATTGCACTCGCCTAGATGAGCTCCAAACAATGAAATATTTGTTTCTTTGTTTTAAAATATTTATTTTTGATGATTTTGATATATAATATAAAATATTTTGGATTTTATGATCAGAGATGTTATACTCGATGACCTTAATATATAAGATTGCAACTTTCCCAAATAATTCTCCTCTTGCTATAGTCATATAAATCTATAACCTTTTTCTCACGTGTCCTTTTTATTGTTATGGTTCAATTACAACACATTCCCTTAATTTTCTCGGTAAGTATTAATACATATTAACATAATAAGAAAATACTAATTTATTATTATTTATGTTTATTTATTTAATTAATTTTTATAATTACAAACACTGTTTGATAGAGATGAAACAAACTTCCTTTTACTTGACTCGATCAGTTCTTTCAAATTAAGTATTGATTTCCATAGTTTTGAAATATTTTATAATTTACTATTTGAGCAAGCTTTACAATAAATATTAATTCATACCTAATTTTTTGATGCAAGATGTCACACTTTATCTCTGTAATATTCTAAAATGTTAAATTTCTTATAATAAAACAAATTTCTTCAAATTATTTTTCTTCAATTTGCCTATTTATTAAATAGAAACTCTAATTTCTTACACATATGACCCTTATATTGCATTGATTTGGTTATATTGCATTGCTTATCTCATTTAGGTTTCATATATATCAACCTAATATTTAAAAATATTTTTTTTTATAAATATTTACTTTTGAAATTCACAAGAATTCCCAAACATGGTCTGATAGAGAGAAAACAACCATCTTTGTACTCACATCGATGATTTTTTTGCATATTTTTTAAGTATTTCATTATCTAAGATTTTATTAAGTTTCATGAGATATTGAATTCGTATCTTATTTGATTATCATTGTTGCAACACTTGAACTCCTATGCATCATAGAATGCAAATTTCTTGTATAATTAGTTTGATTTCTTTAATGTTTTTTTTCTTTCGTTTGATTAGAATACTATGAATTGTAAATCTTCTCTTATGTAAGCTTCTCATCATTTTGATTTTGTTATTTTATTTTTGTTAAATTTAACTCATTTTAGCTTTATTATATATTTACCTAATATTAAATTTTAAATTTAATATTCATGTTGGAAATTGATAGAAATTCAATGTGAGGTTTGATCATAATGAAATAATCATCACAAGACACCTTTCGATGGGCTCTGTCCAATTAAATATTTATTTCAAAAGTCTACATATTTTATTATCTATCTTTGGTGAGAATAAAAATAGATTTTGATTCATACTTTATTTGATGATAATGATATTATGCTCAATCTCTTTAGTATCTTAGATGACAATTTTCTTGTATGATTTATTTTGTTTCTTTAATATCTAACCTTTACATCATATGAAATTTGAAATATTTTATGAGTTTAATTTATCATAGTTTAGCTTTATTTTATATTTTATTATTTCTAAAAAATAAGTTATTTTTACTTATATTTATTTACTTTTGTAATTACAATATTTATTTTCATAAAAAAGCTGATATTATTTGACTCATCTCAATAAGCTCTATCCAATTTAATGTTTATTTCTATATTTTTATTTATTTCATTTTCTGTAACTTTGGTATGTTTTATGAGACATTCTTTTTATAGTTGGCTTATTGATCGAGGACATCGCACTCAAATTCCTTAGCATCTTTGAATGAAACATTCCTTTACAATTTTCCTTGTTTCTTCCAATATTTAGCATTGATTTAGCTATATTTCTACATAACTTGAAATGGGCTTTTGTGTGAGTTTTTACTTAGTTTTGATTCTATTAAATTATGTTGCTTCAATTAATGTTATTCTAGCTTCAATATATAAATAATAATTTATTATTATTTATGCATATTTATTTTGGTAATTTGTTGTAATACCTCATGAGGTTTGATTGAGACAAAATGAAGCCTTGACAAGCTATATGGGACTAAATATTCTGTTGCATATTTCAAAAGTTTTTAATATGCATTATTTTGTATCACTTTTTGAGATATTTTTATTTGTAGTTGATTTTTTAAATCAGGATTATATCGTCATTCCTTTTAATCCCTTACGCAAAGACTTTATAATAAAATTTATATAAATTTTCTATTTTATCTCTCCTATTTTACATTTAATTTCCTCAATTTATTTAATTATTGTTATAATACATATTTATTAACCATTAAAATAAGAATTTATTATTATTTATTTTTACATATTTATGTAATTCATAGTAATTCCAATTGAAGTCCCATTGTGATAAAACAAATGACACTAGACTCTTCTCAACGATATCTATCTAATTAAATATTTATTGTTATATTTTAATATAACTTATTTTCTATGGATTTAGAATGTTTTAGGAGGCATTTCAATTAGGACATATTTTGACAATCATTGTCATTTCATTCAATCTCTTTTGCATCTGTAGTACCTTGGAAAGCATCATTCCCTAAAAAGTTTTTATATTTCTTAGTACTTGTATCTTTGATTTAGTTATACCAATGTGTAACTAAGAAAGGTACCTTACATTTTACATTGCTATGATTTTGTTGAATTAAGTTGCCTTAATTGATCACATTTTTAAAATAAAATATACTTAAACATTGAAATATATTTTATTAATATAAATTTTATTCATAATTTATGAATATTTCATTTGTAATTTGCAATAATTTTAAATGAGTTCCAATTCGCACAAAAGAAATTTCATTGGTCTTGTAAAGATGGGCTCTGTCTAATTAAATATTTATTTTTTAATTTTAAATATTAAGTTTTTATAATTGTTAAATGTTTATCAGATATTTTTAGTTGCATATAATTTGAAACATGAGGATCTTGCACATGAACATAATATTTTCCTGGAATACAAGATTCCTTTAAAGTTTATCACATTTGTTCAAATTTTTTTCTTTTATTTAGTTAGAATACAATGACACTACAATTAACATCTCATATGACTTTTACATCTCTATGATGTTTTTATTTTAAATTCCTTCAATTTATCTCATTTTAGGTTTAATATTTATTTATTAATTAACAAAATAATAATTTATTATTATTTCTTAGTTTTTATTATTACAATTATTAGTAATTGCAAACAAGGTCTAATCAGGAGAAAACAACATAGTTGGACTAGTTTAGACATAAGTCTTTCAAAAAAAAAGATATTTCCATATTTTTAAATATTTTATTTTCTATGGCTTTAGCACAGTTTACAAGACAATTTGATTTACATCTAACTTATTGTTTAAAGATTTTACACATGATCAACTTTGTTTCTTTGAAAGAAACTTTCTAGTATAATTTATTTAATTTTTAAAATTTTTCATTTTAAATTTGTTGTGTTAGTGATGAAATATATGAAAATGAAAATGGCTCCCTCTTGACTCAAATCATATTGGCCCGACTCTCTAGATTTTGCTTATGTCTTTCCTTCATTTTTGCATGGTGTGAACTACAAAAGCTTTTCATCTATGTCAGCTAGTTCCATTCATTTTGTCCCATCTCTAAGAAACAAAGTCAACCCATGTGTGCCATTTGCCATGCACACCTTAGTGAATTCTCCACATGAACAATGCACAACTATTCAAGTCTAAGGATCAAAATCTTCCATTCTCTTATCCCTCATGGAAGACAAATGTTGGGTAGGAACCAACCCTCTCATTATTTCTATTTGTCAAATTTAAAATTCAATATATATTTACTGAATAATAAAATAATAATTTCTTATTATTCATGAATATTTATTTTTGTGAGTCAAAGTAATGGAAATGAGTTCAAAATAAGCAAAAATAACCGTCATTAGACTCATCCCAATGAGATTAATCTAATTAAGTATTTATTTAAATACTATTAAATTTTTTTATTTTCTATGATTTGGTAAGCTCTAAGAGATATTTTGATTTATGCCGAATTTGTTGATCGAAGTTGTTACACTCAATCTCTTTAGAGTCATTGAATTCACTTCTCTTTAACAACTTATTATATTTCTTTAAATTTTATATTATCATATTATTATATTATTGCAAAACTATAAATATTCTCTTGTGTGCACTATAAATAACTTTAATTTCATTATAATACATTTGTTCAATTTATATCACTTTAGTTTTAATATATATTTATTTAATTTTAAAATAATAATTTAATTTTTTTTTACTTATTTAACTTCAATAATTCATAGTAATTCGAAGTAGAGTTTGATCGATGAGAAAATAATGTCGTTGGGATTGTAATGATGAACTTTATCCAATAGAATATTCATTTCTCTATTATTAAATATTTTATTTTTGGGGTTTTGGAAAGATTTCTAGGATATTTTGATTAGCTATTGATATGATAATGAATGATGTCAATTGAGGTTCTAATTACCATTAGTATCTTAGAATGTTATTTTTTCATATAATTTATGTCATTTTCTCAAATAGTTTGCTTTTATTTCAAATTATCACAATCTAACTTTAAAAGTCCACTCATGAGACATTTACATCACTTTATTTTGGTTATATTTCATTACTTCAATTTATTTAAAATTATCTTTAAAATAAACATGCTCGATATTATATTAATAATTTGCCATAATTTATTCTTATTTACTATGGCAACTCATATTAACTTCGAATGACATCCAATTAAACATTTATTCTTATAGTTGAAATAGTTAAGGTTTAGAATCTTAAATTTTTATAATCCAAGATTTAGAATCTAAGAATTTGACTTTCTCGCACTAAATATTGCATTTTTCACAAAGTTTTACTTTTGTTTTATTATATTAATAATAAACTATAATTCTCATCTCATGTGATTTTTATAGTTTTTTTATTTGATTATAATACATTTCTTCAATTTATCATATTTAGGTTTATAGTATATTAATAGAACAATACATTAATAATTTATTATTAGTTATAATTTTTACCTTTTTAATTTTGACCAATTACAAACATGGTTTAATTATGATGAAGCAAGCTTTGTTCAACTCAACACGAAGAGCTTTTTCTAGCTAAATTTTAATTTTTATAATATTTTATTTTCCATGATTTTTGCAATTCCATGATTCTTTTTGGTTCGCATGTAATTTAATCATCAAGGATGTTACAGTTCACCTGCTTAGTATTTTATAATGCAATTTCCTATAAAATAAAGCTAATTTCTTCAATTGTTTTATTTTATTGGTCTATATTAATTTGAAACACTAGTTTCTTTTTCATATGTCTTAAAACATCATTTTGATTTGGTCATGTAACGTTTCTTCAATTTATCTCATTTTAGATTTGATATATACTAAACTTTTAAAATGTTGTTATCTTTTATGCTTTTTTATTTTTGTAATTCATAAATATTCGAAACAACGTCTGATGAAGATTAAACAAACATCGTTTGACTGACCTCGAAATGATCTAACCAACTATGTATTCAAGCAATTTCTATGAGACATTTTTTTCGTACTAGATATGACAACTTTTTATGTTAAACTTGATCTCCCAAGAATTATGTTATGCAAATTTAAAGCACAATTTACACAATTTCTTCAAATATTTCACTTTTCCTTTATTATAATATGAGAAAACTATTAATCTACTCTTATGCAATTTTAATACCTGTTTGATTTAGATATATTACTTTTGTTTAATTTAACTCATTTTAGCTTTAATAAATACTCACTTAATATTAAAATAAAAATTTCTAATTTTTAGTTCTTATTTAAAGTTGTAATTTGTAATAATTCAGAAAAAAGTTTTAATCAAGATAAAATAATTATTGTCGTATTCATCTCGATGAGCTAAGCCAAATTAAATATTTATTTTAAAATTTCCACATTTTTTTTTCTATGGATTTGGCAAACTTTACATGATATTTTAATTTATACACTATTTGGTCAATAAGGATTTTACACTTGATGGGTTTTGTGTCATGGACTATGCTTTCATTTTTCTTTTCTCAAATCGAAAGACCTTTACATCTCTATGATTTTTTTTCTTTCTTATTGCTTCAATTTAACTTATTTAAACTTTATTACATATTTACTAAATGTTAAAATAAAACTTTGTTATTATTTAAGCTTATTTTCTTTGGAAAATCAAAATAATTTTTTCAAAGTTGAAATATACATTATTGGACCAACATGATAAGATATATCTATCAAATATTCATTTTATATTTTTAAATATTATATTTTTTATGTGTATTGCTTTCTTTGATACACATTTGCATTTATACCTAATTTAAATATCATGGGTGACACGTTAAACCTCTTTATCTTCTTAAAATGCAACATTGGTTTGTTATTTACATCCTTTTTCCAATATTTACCTTTCCATCGTTTTTTCAAAAAATGGTCATATACAAAAATGTAAATCTCTTACCATGTGACCTTTTTCTGGCATTAATTTTGTCATATTGTATTGCTTAAATTAATCATATTTTAGCTTTTAGGTACAACTACTTTATAATCACATAATAATTATTTTTATACATTTTTATTATCGTAATTTGAACTAAATTCTAATGAGTCATGATTGGGTTGAAACAAGTGCTATTGGATATCTCTTCATGGCCAATATGGAAAAAAGTGAACTTTTCTATATTTTGAAGAACATTTATTTTATATGGTTTTGGCTCGTGTTACAAGCCATTTTGATTTGTACATGATTTGATAAATAAGGATGTTATACTAAATCTTTTTTATCTTTTTGAACGTAATATTATTATAAAAATATCTAAACTTCTAAATCTTTTATTTTGTTTTGATTATATTACATTGCTTCAAGATATCTAATTTCTATTTTGAGATTCATCCAATTAGCAATTAAAAAATAATTTATAATTCTTCATGCTTATATGATTTAGTAAATCACCATTATTCCAAATGGATACTCATTGAGATAAAACAAATATTAGTGGGCTCATATTGTGTAGTTGTATAAACATAAATTTTCATTATTATATATTTTTTTAATAAGATTTTATATTATTTAAAAAGCCACTTGATTAATATCTAGTTTGACAATCAAGGATATTATACTCGATTACCTTAGAATCTTTAGTATCTTTGAATACTACTTTCTTGTGTAATTTATTTAATCTAATAAAATGTTTTACTTTGATTTGGTCATGTCACTTTGTTACTCTCAATCACAGCTCACTTGACCTTTATGTTGCTTATTATGCTTCTTCAACTTATCTCTTTACTACTTTAAAATATTTTTTTATTTTAAAATATTTCCTTAATGTTGAAATGTTAATTTATTATTATTTATGTTTATTTATATTTGTATTTTACAATAATTCCAAATGAGGTTTAGATAAAATGAAGCAAACCTTGTTGCACTTGTAAAGATGATCTCTATCCAATTAAATATTTTTTGCATATTTCTAATAATTTATCTCTATAGTTTGTACATGCTTTTATGAGATGTTTTGATTCATACCTGAATTGACGATCGAGTAAGTTACACTTGATCTTTCTAAATAACTTGGAATATAACTTTCTCAGTAAATTTATCCAACTTGTTTAAGTTCTTAACTTTGATTTTTTTATCTTGCTGTGAAACTCGAATTCCCCTATCATCGACTACTGCATCGCTTTGATTTTGTTGTACAATATCACTTCAACTTATCTCTTTTTAACTTTACTGTATATTAACTTAATATTAAATTATATTTTTTTTTATTTTTTATTATATTTGCATTTCATTGTATTTTCAAATAAGTTCTAACTAAGACAACCAAAGGTGTTGAATTCATCTCCATATTTTCTTTCTTTTATTCTATATTTTTAAAATATATTATTTTCTTTGGCTTTGACAAACTTTAGGAGACATTTTTATTTGTACATGCTTTGTTGATTGAGGATATTATACTTGATCTCCTTAGTATCTTGGAATGCAGCCTTCTCAAATACTTTATCTAATTTTCAAATTCTTTTCTTTTAGTTTTCTATATCACTACATAACTATAAATGTCTTCTTACGTGACCCTTACATCGTTTTGATTTTATTATTTTATAATACATCTATTTATCTAATCAAAGATTTCGTTTATGTTTACTTAATATTAAAATAATAATTTATTTTTATTTATACTTATTAATTTTTGAAAATCAGAGTAATTCCAAATGATGCTTGATTTATCAAAATGAACTTCATTAGGCTCATCACAATGAGCTCTATCTAATTGAAAATTAATTCATAAATTTTTAAATATTTTATTTTCTATGATATTGGCATTATTTTTTGGGATATTTGTATTCATATTTGATTTGATAGTCAAGGTTATTATACTCGATCCCTTTAATATCATCGTTTTCCCAACATAATTTAACTCATTCAAGCCTATTTTTATTTCATTTTGTTATATTACTTTTTTAAGTCCTCTCTTTTATGTCCATTAAATTTCATGATTTCAATATATTGCATATTTTTAATTTTAATCATCTTTCTTTTAATATATATTTGTGTTGTATTAAAATAATAATTTGATATTATTTTTATTTATTTAATTTTGTAATTTTTAATAATTGTAAATGAGGTGCAATTGTTATAAAATAAATGTCTTTCGACTCATGTCTATATGCCCCACATAATCGAATATTCTTTTCTATTTTTAGTGCTTTGTCAAGGTTTACATCATAATTTAATTATACATAATTTGCTAAACTTGCATGATACACTTGATCTCCTAATTATCTTTAGTATTTTAGAATGGCAAGTTTTAGTGAAATTTATCTCATCTCTACAAATATTTTTATTTGATTTGGTTATCTCACTACGTTAGTGAAACTTTTTAATCATGTGACTTTTACATCACTTGCATTTGGTTATTCCACATTTTTCTAATTTATCATATTTTAGATTTAAAAGGTAATTGCTTAGTTTTAAAATAATATTTTATTATTATTTATGATTGTTTAATTTGGTAATTAATATTAATTCCAAATATTTTTTTGATCAACATAAGATGAATTCCATTTGAATCGTCTCAATAAGCTTTATCTAATAAAATATTAATTCTACTACTTCGAAATATTCTTTTTTTGTTGGGATAGGCTTTACAAAATAATTCAATTTTACCATCTAGAACTACATAGTTAATCTCATTATTATATAGCAATATGACATTACTAAAAAATTTATCACATTTTTTAAAATTTTTTACTTTACTTTTTTAATGTCAATATGAAATTATAATTCTATTGTCATGTGACCTTTACAATTTTTGCCTCAATTAATCTCATTTCTTCTTTAATATATATTTAATTAATAAGAAAATAATAATTTATTACAAAATATGTTTTTTAATTTAGTAATTTATAAAAATACAAATATGGATTGATTAAGAAGAAAAAAAATTAATTCAATTGGAAGAAATGAGTTCAGTACAATTAGATATTAATTTATATTAATACTTCTAGAATTTTTACATTTAAATATTTTGGAAAGGTTTGGAAGATATTTTGACTGAAAGTTATTTTAATGTTTGAGTATGTTATGCTTAATACTTTTAATGTCTTAGAATGTAGCTTTCTTGTTCTACTAAACTCATTTCTTTAAATATTTTGCTTTTGATTTGTTTGTAATAATTTGAAACTCTAAGTCCCTTCAAATGTGACCATTACAATACTCTGACTTGCTCATATTATATTACTTTAATTTATCTATTTTTAGATTAAAAATATATTTACTTAATATTAAATTTTTTTTATTATTATTTATGTTTTACAAGTTTTATGATTCATTTTTAATTATAAACAATGTCTGATTGATATGATATGAACTCTGCTAGACTTCTCTTCATGCAGTCTATTTCACTATAAAATGTTTTGTATATTTCTACATATTTTTTTTCTAATTTTTTATAAATTTTATTAGGTAATAGATTCATACTTAATTTGATAGTCGAGGATGTTATACTTGATCTTGCAAAAATTTTGGAATGCAAACTTTCATATATAATTTATCCTATTTTATATCTTTTTTGAATTGATTTTATTATATTAATATAAAACTCTAAATCTACGATCTTGTGACCTTTGCATGTTTTAATTTATGAATATTACTTTCTTTAATTTAAATTGTTTATGCTTTAATATATATTTAGTTACTATTAAAATAATTATTGTTGTTATTAATATTTGTTTATTTTGGCAATATGATATAATTCTAAGTGAGTTCTAATCAAGAGTAAAAAAATGTTGTTTGACTATTCTTAATGCGCTCTATCATATTAATTATTAATTAGAAATTAATGCGATTTTTTTCTATGGTCTTAGCTCGCTTTAATAGATATATACATTCGTACCTTATTTAATAGGATGTTACATTCAGTATTCTTAGTATTTTGAATAGCATCTTTCTCATAACGTTCATCTCATTTCCTTAATCATAAGACCTCTTACAATTCTTTCATTTTACTAAATTTTATTGCATCAATTTACCTTATTTCAAAAATATTATACCTTTACCTAATGTTAAAATAATTATTTATTATTATGTCTTGTTATTTAATTTGGCATTTTAGAGTCATGAAAATGTGGTCTAACGAAGACGAAAGATATGTCATTGGACTCATTTTGATAAATTCAATCGAAGTAATTTTTTATTACTATTTTTTAAATCATTTTATGTTTCATGATTTTAGCATGCATTGTGACATGTTTTCATTCACACTTATAAGATAATTGGGATGTTATATTCAATCTGCTTAGCATCGTGGGATGTAACTTTCCTATACACTTCTCCTCTTTCTTCAAATTGTTTAGTTCGATTTTGATGTTTTAATATGCTACAGCAAATCTCTTCTCTAGTGACATTTTTTATCCTTTTGACTCAAGCTTTAAGATATATATGCTTAATTCTAAAATGATAATTTATTCCTAATAATGTTCGATTGAGATGAAATAAATGTCGTTTGACTTGATTTAGCAAGCTCTATAGAATTGAATATTTTTTGTATATTCTAAAATGTTTTATTTCTATGTTTTTAACTCAAGTTTTGAGACATTTTAATTCGTACTAGATTAAAAAAAGGATGATGTTACTTTTGATCTTCTGATTCTATTGAAATATAAATTTGCAAGTAAATTATCTAATTTTTCAAAATTTTCACTTCATTTTGTCTATATTAAGTTGCTTTATTTTATTTAACAATTTAATTTCTGTTTATGTGATGTTAGAATAATAATTTTTTATTTTTTATGCATATGTAATTAAATGTAATTCCAAAGGTGGTGTAATCAAGACAAAACAGAGGTCATTTACTTTTCAAATGAGCTATATCCCAATAAATATTCATTAAAATATTTTATAATATTTTATTTTTTAAGCTTAGACATTATTTATAAGAAACTTTGATTAATACTTAAAATGAAAATCTAGTATGTTAGGCTCTATCTATTCGTTAAATTTAGTATCTTTGAAAGCATCTTTCTTAAAAACTTTATCTAAATTTTTAAAATTTTTTATCTTGTTATATCATAATGTAACTCTAAATCACCACTTACGTGACCTTTAAATAGCTTAGATTTAGTTGTATTACATTGCTTTTGTTTAACTTATCTTATGTTCAAAATCTAATCACTTAGATATAAATGATTAATTTATTATTATTTATGTTAATTTTTTTATTACTCACGATAATTCTAAATGAGGTCTAATTTAGATAAAATATATGTTGTTTGAATTATAATGATGTGCACTATCAAATTAAATATTTATTTATATATTTTAAAGTATTTTATTTTCTATTATTTTGATATGTTTTATAAGGCATTTTGATGTACATTTTATTTGATGATTATAGATGTCACACTTGACCTCCTTAGTGTCTTGGAATACAATATTGCCAAAAATGTTATACCTTTTCTTTAATTTTTTTAATCTTTTATAAATGTATGTTATTATGATACTCTAATTCCCCTATCTTTCAACCTTTAAATTACTTTAATTTTATCATATTACAATGCCTCAAGTCATATCTTCTTAAAGTTAATATATATTCCAAACAAGGCTCAATGGAGATAAAACTTGCATCATTTGACTATTCTTGATGAACTCTATTAATTTAGATATTTATTAATATATTTTTGTATGCCTTTTTATTTTTGTTTTAATGGTTTGTGAAATATTTTTATTTTTACCCAATTTGAAGATCAAGCATGCTACACATGATTTCCTTAGTATCCTATAATGCAACTTTCCTATATAATTTGTCATTTTTCTTCAAATGTTTTCTTTTTTTCTTGATACATTATAATGAAACACTAAATTTTCTTTTATTTGACCTTTACATCACTTTGATTTAATTATATTCCATTGCTTTAATTAACCACATTTAAAGTTTAATACATATTTACTAATATTAAAAAAATAATTTTTTATTGTTTATTTATTTTTAATATTTGTTGTTCGACAAAACTCCAAAAGAGGCTTGACCGAGATGAAAAAAACTTCATTAAAGTTGTCTTCATTAGCTCTATCCTTTTGTATGTTAATTTATATTTTTAAAAGTTTTATTTTCATTAATTTATGTAAGCTTTATGAGACATTTTTATTTGTACATTTTTTAATAATCAACAATTTACACTAAATGTCCTTAGTGTTTTGAAATGTAACTAATTTCATAATTTATAAGTTTTACTCCAAACTTTTCTCTTTGATGTGGTTATAATTCTTTAAAACTCTAATTCTTCTCATAGGTGACCTTGCATCACTTCAATATAATTTTATTACATTCCTACAATTTAAATAATTTAAATTATTATATAAATTAATTTAATGTTAAAATAAGAAGTTCTTAATGCTTATGCATATTAACTTTGATAATTCACAAAAAAGTTTAAATAAAGTCAGATTAAGACAAAAAAATTCAATTGATAGAATTTCATATACTTATCCAATTAAATATTCTTTTCTAAACTTACAAAAAAATTTTTCTATGATTTTTCCACACTTTTTGAAATGTTTTAATTCATACACAATTTCATGATCAATGAAGCTATAATCTAACACCTCAATTTCTTGGAATGCAATATTCACTTTAATTTCTTTTATCTTATCAAAATTTCTACTATGATTTAGTTATACTTTTATATAGCTTCAAAAAATTACATTTGTGATAATTAAATTATTTCAATTTGGCTATTTTATATTACTTCAATTTATCACATTTTTAATATGCATTTACCTGATATTTAAATAATAATGTATTACAATTTAAGCTTTTGACTTTTTTAATTTACAGTATTTCTAAGCAAGGACTAATCAAGCATAACAAATGTCATTAGAATTATCTTTGTTAGCTTTATCAAACTAGGTACTCTTTTTAATATTTTAAATATTTTACTCTTTAAGGTTTTGGCAAGCTTTACAAAACACTTTTGATTCAACTAGGATTTTAGGATTAAGGATTTTACACTTGATCTCCTTATTGTCCTTGAATGATACTTTCAATATACGATATATTTTTTATTCTTTTATATGACTTAATCACGTAGTAACTATATAGCACCTATTATGTTAGCTTTATATTACTTTTATTTAGTTACATTGCATTGCTTCAATTTATCACATTTCAAATTTAAAATATATTTATTTAATATAAAGATAATAATTTGTTATTATTAATATTTATTTCCAATGGTATTTCATAGTAATTCTTAACAAGGTGTAATCGAGACAAAAATTATCATTTGACTAATGTTGATGAGCCTTGTCCTACTACATATGCCTTTGTTTTTTTTTAAATATTTTCTTTCTATGGTTTTTTCCTATTTATAAGACATTTTGATTTGTACCAAATTTGACGATTGAGGTTATTACACTGGATCTCCTTAGTAACTTGGAGTGCAACTTTCTAGCTTAATTTGTCTCATTTTATTAAATTTTTTTCATTGATTTGTTTATATCGCTCCATGACTCTAAATCATTTCTAATGTGACTTTTATAACTCTTGGATTTGATTCTATTACAATACCTATATTTATCACATTTTAGCTTTATTGTATATGTATGTAATATTATGTGAGTAATTTATTGTCATTTACACTTATGTAATGTTGCAGTTGATTGTGTTTTTAACTTTTTTATTTGAGACAAAAAGCATCATTACATTAATTTTGAGGAGCTCTATGGAACAAAATATTCATTTTTATATTTTAAAACATTTTATTTTCTAATAGTTTTGGATTATTTATGAGGTATTTAATTCTTTCTTAATTTGAAAATTGAAAATATTACACATGATATCCTTCATGTCCTAAATTGCAACTTTCGCTTACAATTTATGTCATTATTTTGAACTTTTTACTTTGATCTTGTTATACTGCAATATAACTCTAAAAATTCTATTGTGTGAAAATTACATTGCCCAGATTCTCTTTTATTATATTCTTTCAATTCAACTCATTTTTTTTTAATAAATATTTAAATGATATTGTAATGTTAATTTCTTATCGTTTATATTTATTTACTTTGTAATTCCCTAATCCTACACCGAATGAGAGACCATGTTAAAGCAAATATTGCGGAACTCACCTCGACAAGTTCTATCTAGATAAGTATTCCTTTTTATATTTCTAATATTACATTTTTGATAAGTTTGTAGTCTTATGAAAGGAATTTCTAATCATTCCTAATTTGAAGATCAAAGAAATTACACTCAAAGTCATTAGTATCCTTTAATGCAACTTTCCTACATAGGTTATCTTAATATTTTACTTTGATTTGATTATATTACACAAAATTTTTAATTTACCTCTCATTTACATGCTTTAATTTTGTTTTATTACATTGCTTCAATTCATTATATTTCAACTTTAATACATATTGGGTTAATTTTAAATAAAAATAAGTTATTATTTATTCTTTTTACTTTGGTATTCTATTATAATTCCAAATGATGTATGATAAATATGAAAAAACTTTGTTGGACTTGAACCCAATGAGTTTTATCAAATTAAATATTCAATTTTTTCTTTTTCGATATTTCAATTAAAATGGTTTTATGTGTTTTATGAGAAATTTTTATACATTGCAAATTTGACTATCGAGGGTATTGTACTCAATCTCTTTAGCATGTTGGTGTGCAAATTTCTTATATAATTACCTCATTTTTTTAAAAAAATTTTATCTGGCTTTCTAATTTCACTATATCACTAAATCTTTTATCTTGCAACAATTACGTTGCTTTGATTTGGTTATATTGTATTACTTCAATTTATCAAATTTTAGCTTTTATATATGCTTTCTTAACATTATGTCTACAATTTATTATTATGTATGCTTATTCTTTTTTGTAATTCACAAAAATTCGAAACGATGTCTGATCGAGATAAAACAAACATTACTGGACTAGGTTTGACAAGATCTTTCCAACTAAATATTCATTTCTTTATTTCTAAATATTTTTTTTTTATAACTTTAGTATGCTTTATGAGACATTCTCATTCATTCATAACATGGCAATCAAAGATGTGTCACTTGATCTACCATGTATCATTGAATGTAACTCTCTCTTCAAAATTATCTCATTTATCCAAACATTCCGCATTTATTTTTGTTATGTTACTATGAGAATTTATTGTCTCTTTTGTGTGACATTTATATTTTGTTTATTTTGATAAATTGATTATTTTCAACATATCTTATTTAAGCACCAATATATATTTACTTAATATTAAAGTAATTATTTATTATAATTTAAGCCTATTTGTTTTGGAATTTAGTAGTAATTAAAAATAAGGTCTAGTCTTGACAATGCAAAAGTCTTTAGACTAGTCATAAGAGCCTTTATCTAAATAAATATTTTTCTATTTTTTCAAAATTTTTTATTTTCTAGTAGTTTGGCACACCTTAAGAAACACCTATTTTGTACCTAATATTATCATCTAGTATGTTATACTCAATGCCCTCAGCATATTAGAATGTAATTTCCTATATAATTTGATTTAGTTTTTGAAATGTTTTGCTTTGATGTGGTTATATTATTTAGTTCCTCTTGATCACCTTTCATGTTGCCCTGAGACCTCTTTAATTTGGTTATATTATAATACTTCAATTTGTCTTTTTCTAACAATAATATATTACATAATATTCAAGCATTAATTTATCTTTATTTCTACATATCTAACTTAATAATTTGTAGCAATTCAAAATTACGTTTCATCGAGAGGTTGCAAATTAATTGGACTCATTTCTTTGAGTTTTACTTAATTGCATATTCATTTTAATATTTTTAAATCTTTAATTTTTTTAGGTTTAATCCATTCTTTATTTAGCATTCAAGGTTGTTTTACTCAATCTTATTAGTCTCTTGGAACACTACTTTCTATTTTAGCTTATTTAATCGTTCAATGTTATTTTGTTGTATTATTATATAACTTTAAGTCTATCTCATGTGATGCTGACATCTCTTCAATGTTTTTAGATTATATTTCTTCTATTTATTTAATTTAAATTTTAATATATGAATATATATATATATATTAAATATTAAGATAATCGTTTTTTTATTATTTATATCCTAAGATGAGGTTTAATCAAGGTAAAATAATTGTCATCGAACTTTCCTCAATAAGCTCTATCCATTTAGATATATTTTTTATATTTTTTAAAATATTTTATTTTTTTTAATTAATTATACTTTTTATGAGATATTTTGATTCAAACCTAATTTGTTAGTCAAAGGTGTTGTATTCAATCTCCTAATTATCATGGATGAAACTTCCTCTTAGAATTTATCTTATATCTTCAAATTATAGAAATTTTTTATTTTCTTTGGTTTTGGCATGGTTTACAAGACATTTTAAATCATAAATTATTTCATGGTTAAGGATGTCACACTCACACTTCTTAATTTCTTTAAAAGCAACGTTCATGTAAAATTTACTTCATTCCTTCAAAGTATTTGTTTTTATTTATTTATATGACTATGTAACTATAAAACTCCTATCATGTAACCTTTATTTTAGTTTGATTTGGATATGTTATATCTCCTCAAATGATCTATTTTTAACTTCAATATAAATTTACTTAATATTCAGATGATAATTTATTATTATTTATTCACATTTACTTTTAGAATTCATAGTAAATCTAAACATGATCTTATGGAGATAAAACAAATGCAATTAGACTATAATCGATGAACTCTTTTCATTAAACATTAATTTTTTAATTCTTTCATATTTTATACTCTAATTTTTGCAACACTTTAAGAGTCATTTTAATCCAAATCTTGTTTGATAATCGATGATCTTACACTAGATTCCTTAGTGCCATTGAGTGCAACTTATCATAGAACTTGTCGGTTAATAAAAGCTTTTTCTTTGATTTGGTTATAATATTATATAACTCTAAATCACCTCAAGTGTGACATTTACATCACATTGATTTTATTATATTATGTTACTTTAGGTTACCTTATTTTAGTTATAATATGTATTTGTATTATATTGTAATAATCATTTATTGTTATTTATATTTATTTAATTTGTTAATTCATGGAAATTACAAATATGGTCTAATTGAGATGAAAGAAATGAAATTAGACTAATCTACATGAGCTCTACATCTAATTAAATATAAATTTATATATTTTATAATATTTTATTTTTTAGGGACTTTGGCACTTTTTACATGACATTTTGATTTATGGTTTACTTGGTACTAAAAATGACTACGTTAAATTTCAAGTATCTTTAGCATCATACAATACTAATTTCTCATAAAAAATAAATCCAATTTCTCCAAAAGTTTCTCTTCAATTTGGTTGTACAACTACGCAACTAAAAATATTAATAAATATTTGTTTAATATGGAAATATTAAATTGTTATTATTTATGGTTATATATTTTTGTAATTTTTAGTAGTTCCAATTATGGTCCCATCGACAGCGATAAAATGTTATTGGTCTGAACTTGATGAGCGTTACCCAATTAAATATTTATTAATTTGTATTTTTAAAATTTTTTCCAATAATTTTTGTACACTTTGTCATACATTTCTTTTTGTACTTAATTTGACCAACAATGATGTCACTCTTTTTATCTCTTTAGTCTTTTGGAATATAGTTTTTCCACATAATTTATCGTCTTTCTTCAAATAATTTTCTTTTATTTAGTTATATTCTTATATAACTCTAAATCATCTCTCATGTGACATTCATATTACCTTCAAATACCAATATTACATTGCTTTAGTGTATCTAATTTTAGTAGTTTTTCATTTCTGTCGAGCCTCATTCCAAATCATTATGAATTCTATGTTTTTTATTGCTTTACAAGTTATTTTTATTAGTTCCTAATTTTATGATTTATGATTTTCTTTTTGATCTATAATCTTCCCATACATTACATCTCAATTATTAAAAGTTTTTCCCTTTGATTTTTTTTGTCACTATGTCACTCTCAACATCCTCTAATGTGACAATTAAATTACATTTATTTGATCATATTACATTTCTCAAACTTATTTCCATTAAGGCTGAACAAATATTTCCTTAACATTAAAATAATGACTTGTCATTATTTAAGTTTAATGATTTTTTTAATTTGAAATATTTTAATTAATGTCTAATAAAGATGAATTAAAATTTTGTTTGGCTCATTTTAACAAGTTCATTATAATTAAATATTCCTTTGTATGTTTTTAGATATTTTGTTTTATTGAATTTTGTCGATCTTCACTAAAGATTTCCTATAATTAATAGATTTGAATTATTTCAATTTATCAATTTTGTTATATAACATTACTTCAACTTATCTCAGTTTTTCTTCCATATATATTTTATTACATTAAAATTCACTAATATTTATTATTATTTACTATGGTAATTAAAAGTAATTTCAAAGGAGGTCCGATCAAGATGAAATAAATATCAATTGACTCATCTTAATAAGCTTTATATAATTAATTATACATTTCTATATTTTTGAACTTTTTTTTTTGTATGGTTTTTGTATTATTTAGAAGACATTTTGATACCTACCTGATTTGAAGATCAAGAACATTCCACACAATCTCTTTAGCATCTTATAATGCAAATTTCTAATATAATTTATCTGATTTGTCTAAAGTTTTCTCTTCTCTTCTTTATTAAATAATCTCTCATCAATCTTCATCACTCCTTCCCTCTTTATTTTTCTCTTATCAATTTGTGATGTTCTCTCTCTTACAGAATAATTATACCCATCTTTATTATCTTATTTTCAGCCAATCAATTAAAAACATTTAAAAATTTCTCATGGTTCATTATTGAATAAATAATATTTTTGAAAAATAATTATAATTAGTATTTAAATAATTACTTATTAATAATAAGTTTATATTTATTATGTAATTTAATTTTTTTATTTATGAAATTGATAACATTATTAAAGAAATCTCACATATTAATGTTAACATTATCAAAAATGCTAGTTTAGTAATTTTTTATGAACTCTACTTAAATAAATTGTTGATATTAAAATATATTATGACATACATATTTAGCATAATTATTTTTAAAAGTCCATATGCTTGATAATTTTTAAAATTTTAGAAATAATTCATTATCTTTGAAAATAATCACACAACAATAATTGTTTTGTTTGACAACATGAGAATTGTGGCACTAAATCTCAATAAAACTCCAAAGTGTGTAATTTATTTTTTTAAATTTATTAAACGATAACATAATTTAAGAAAACCTTATATCTTAATGTCAACATTATAAAAAATATTAGTTTATTATGGTTTTTATAAATTTTATATAAATAAATTATTTATGTTAAAATATATTATGACATATATGGTTAGCATTAATATTTTCATTGTCTTTGATAAAATAATAATAGAACCATAATTTTTTTCTATTATGTGCTTACGTGACTGCATGGGCATTATGGACCTAGATCTCATTAGAACTCAAAAATTAAGCTAGCATGGGCAAGGTTACTGTTGGGATGGGTGACTTCTTGAGAAGTTCTAATGAGACAAATATTTTTATCATATTACTTTGTCTAATGGTAGATAACATATTTTAATAATATGCTAATATTTAAAAATTAAATTATTATAAAGAATAATTATAATTAGTATTTTAATAATTAGTTATTAAGAATAAGTTTGTAACATTACTATCAATTTCATATAATAATAAATATGTGATATCTTGTATTATAATAAAATAATAGCTTTATCATAGTTTAATATTGAGCAACATAACTTATATCGATTATAATAAATTAGAATCAACTTACATTCATAATAGTGTATATATAATGTGCATAAACTTTTTAAAACATAGTAATATTATATTATAGAGTACAAGGAACTTAAAATTTTACCATAAATATTAAATATCATTTATATTTGTCATTTGAATTATATCAGATAACCAAAATATATTAGAATAATTATATTATTTATTATTTAGTAAATTTATTTTATTTTAAATATGAAAAAATAAATACTAATTCAATAATAAAAATATTTGTTAAATAACTACAATGTTTTAGAAAATAATAAACCTTAAATATTTTTTATATTTTTTTTTTATAATAAATTATATTTTATTAACTTATTATATTGAATGAATATTATAAGATTATTATGATTTAAATTTATTTTAATATTTTTGATCATTTTTTCTTATTTACCCTGATGCTTCTCATATTCTGTCACTACCTTCTCTCTTATTATCATTCTCTATCTATTAGTTCATCCTTTATTTCTTTTTTTCTTGGCCTCTCTCTCCTCTTAGCTTCACTAATTTCTCTTTTCTCTTTTTTTTATTTATTTATTCTCTCAATCTTTTCTATGTTCTTTCTTTTTTTTTCTCTTTATTAAATCCTCTCTCATCTCTATCTAATATTATTTCTAAATCTATTTTGCTCTTATCAATGTATGCCTCTATCTATCTTTTAGAATAGTTATCACCATCTTAGTTATCTCTTCTTCATCCCAGCAACTAACATTATTTATGAAATCTCTCATGTTGAATAGGTTACTATATAATATTTAAGATAAATTAAAATTAAGTTTTTTATATTTTATAAAAAACTTAATTTTTCATTTATGAGAATCATAACATAATGAAAAAAAACTTTTATATTAATGTCTATGTTGCCAAAAGTAATTGTTTATGTAATTTTTGAAAAATTTTATGTAAATAAAATAATTATGTTAGAATATATTATAATATACATAATAGGAATAATTTTTTAAAGAGCATATATTGAAGTGATAATGAGAGTGCAAGTAGAAAAAAGAATGAATTATTGTTTTAAACTATTTTTTGCTAAAAATCCTTTGTTTACAAATATTATAGTTTCTAATTTTTATAATAAAAATATATGATGAAATAGTACAACAAACTTTGTAAGCTATTCAGTTCAAACTAAAACCTACGTCAACCACAATGAAGGCAAGAAAAATGTTCAAAGTAAAAAAATTACAACTTGAGATTTTTTCTTAAAGTTCACCTATTACCTACTGCATTTTGTGAGTTACTCTACAACATGGCTTTTACAACCTAAATCTTATCATGCTACCCAACCCAAAAGAAAAATGAAACCACATCAAGAAAAAATTTCTTATAAAAATGTCAAAAATATTTTTATGTTTATTGATTAATGTAAAAATTGCAAGAAGACCTCAAATTGCTAAAAATAATTAAGAAAATTTAATCTAAGGAGAACTAGAGTTAGTTAAAAGAATATAATGCTAACTAGTGGAAATTTATGTTAATAAAATATAATGCAACTCTTCTTTGAGATGTTAAAATAATTTTCATAACCATGACTCATTTCATTCATAATGGTTAGGTATTATGGAAAACCTTTTGTCATAGTTGTTAGAAAGTGATTGAAAAGTTGTTACAAAAGTAACACAAAAAAACATAAAATGACCATAAATTATTCCTTAAAAATGGCTTCTATAATGGCATAATGATGGCTAGTTATTTAGATGTAGGCCTAAATTGATAGGATTCATTGGTTCAATAAAGAGGTGATCTCAACCATCTAATCAAACATAATAAAGGCAATTAAGTACTGGATGGTTGGATAAAGCTAGATTTCATCGAAGCCATTCAATTATGTAACATGAAATCTACATTGCATGATTAGCCAATGGTCAAATCTAGATTAAATATGAACTGTCGTATTCAAATATGAGAGATTTAGGTAATTGGATCAAGGATATATTATTTCGAAAGAAAAAATAAAAAAAGTCATCTGATGAAGTTAGATGAGGTCACAACCATTGAATGGACCGGACCAATCATTTACAAATAAATGAATCAGTAATCATCCGATTGGCTTATCAAATGGATGATAGGATCAGTTAAGGCCACTATTTAAAGAAGGAGACAATATCTACCATGTGATCACAAAAATTGCTTGATCAGATGGTGTTAATCACAGCAAAGTTTGGGTGGAGATAATCACAAGGGACATTGTTCCACATTAACCAACAGAAAACTTACTTGGTCTTCCGAAACATATTTCTAGATAAACGTTTCGAGCCAGATATTAGTTGGTTCCCACTTTGTGCAGTTAGGTTTAATCACCTGGGCAAACTAGTAATAGGCCAGTTTATTCGGATTTGACCAAACCACTAATTATGCTTAGCCCGAATGCTTCGTAATTTGACCCAATGCCTTTCACCATTTTGCTCAAGAATTTTTTGCAAACTAGAACTAGTTGACTCGATCAAGATGTCACTATTTTTCTTGTCCTGATTCTTTGGCTTAAGCACAGCTTAAGACTTTTAAATTTGAGCATAGCTTAGCTTATGACATAAAACTTTTTTATTTATTAAATTATTAAAATTTTAATAAAATTATTTTTTAATGTGATCAATGTTTAACAATTATCCTAACAAAAAACATTGACCAAAGCACAAAAATATGATTTAATCAAATGAAGAGTTATTAAAAAATAGAAATATGTTAAACAAAATAAATTTTTTAAGTAGGATTTGAACAAAGGTAAGAATTAAGAGATTATAAAATTGACTCCTATTCATCAACAAAATAATGAGGATAATTAAAAAATTTAGATGCCTTAACATGAATTCAATTTGATATGAAAAGAGATTGTTTTAAAATCAGTAAGATAACATTCTATTTCATGATAAAATAAGCTCTTATCAAAGCTGATATACATGTCTTTAGTACATGAAACTTGTCGAATACTCTCAGGTGGTTTTAAGACTCGTTATTCACCATGTTAAAAGTGCATAACTTGTTCTTTACTTGTAGACCTTTTTCGCACGAAATAAGCCCATTAGAATAAAAGCTAGAAATTTAAGACATGACCCATTAACACATGGGTGACCCAACACATATGTCTGATAATATTAAAAATTTTAGAAATAGTTAATCATCTTGAAGGCTAATCACATAATCATGATTATTTGTAATTTGTTTGCATTGCAACCACACCAGTATTATGACTCAAATTGTAGCTTCAAATTTAATCATGCTTGGGCGAGAGTAGTATTTGGGTTAGGCGACCACTTGAGATGTTCTTGTACTACACTTATTTTCTATAGCATTTCTTTTTTTAATGAATGATAATTGATTTACTAACATGCTAAAGTTAAAAAATAAAATTATTATAAATGGTATTTTATAAATATTATTTTAGTAATTAATTATTATAAAAAATTTATAACATTATTATCAATTTAGTATAATAATAAATGTAGTAAATTATATGGTATACTAAAATAATAACATAAATATAATTTTAAATTGAGCTAGATAGCTTATATCAATTATAATAAATTAGAATTAATTTATATTTACAATAGTATGCATATGTTGTGTAAATGATTTTTTAAATATAGCAATATTTTATTATAAAAGATTAGAATTCAAAAATTATTCTATTAATTTTTTTCATTATTTATATTTATTATTTATTTTATATTATAAAAGAGATAATCTGTTTGAATATTTGTAACAAATATAAGATATTTATTATCTATATCCTTGAAAATTTTGTAATGTCAAAAAATAATAATAAACATAGAATACTTTTAATTTAATATTATTATCAAATATTATATATTATTAACATATTATATTTATTAAATATTTTTATTTTTAATTAATAAGTTTTAAATTTTATTAAATTATTTTTCACTTTTTTCTTTATCTCTATGTCCCTCATATTCTCTCTCTTATTATCATTTTTTGCTAGTTTCTTTATTCTCTACCTCTATATATTACTCTTGGCCTCTCTTTGTCTTCTAGCCCTCTTTATTTTCTCGTTTTTCTCTCTTTCACTTAATTATTTATTCTCTCTATTGCTTCTATGTTCTCTTTTTTTGCTCTTCATTAAATCATCTGTCATCTCTCTCTATTACTATTTTCTTCTCTATTTTTCTCTTTTAAATTTGTCTTTCTCTCTCTTAAAGAATACTTATCTCTATCACTTTCATCTTTTTTTAAGCTATTAATCAACAATATTAAAGAAACAACTCATGTTTCAAATCTAGTGTATAACATTTTTAATAAATATATATTTTATTATTTATATTTGTTACAATATTTAATGTTTTATTTATAAAAATGATATTATAATGTAGGAAAATCTTATGTGTTCATATCTATGTCACCAAAAATATTAGTTTACATTAATTTTCCTTAATTTTTTTATTGATAAATTATTAATATTCGAATATATTATGTGATATATTTAGACAAAGATTTTTAATATTGCTTAGGCTTGATAATTTAGAAAAGTTTAAGAAATTATTCTTTATCGTCCAAACAATAATAATGGTACTATGCTTGTTTTTTTTTTTGAATGCATGTGTGACATCACCAACATTATAGCTCTAGACCATATTGGAACTCTAAACTTAAGCATGCTTGGGCAAAAGTGGTACTGTGATGGGCACACACTTGAGAGGTACCATCATTGCATAGATTGTTTCATAACAATCTTTTTTCTAATGAACAAAAATGATTTTAAGATGTCAATGTTTAAAAATTAAATTATTATAAATGATACTTTACAAACATCATTTTAGTAATTAATTGTTAATAATAATTTAATAATAGTATTATAAGTTTCATAAATCAATAAATATTACAAATCTAATGTTATAATAAAATAATTACTTTAGTATAGCTTAATATTGATCATAATTACTTCTATCAATTATAAAAAATTGTTTTTCATTTATTTTCATAATAGTATATACATATTATGTAGAGAATTATTTTAAAATAATAATATTATATAATAGAATATTAGAAATCTAAAATTGTATCATTAATGTTAAATATTATTTATGTTTATTATCTATATGGCATCATATGAAGATGGTATATTTGAATAATTATATTGTTTATTATTTAGTAAACTTTTTACATTTTATGTACAAACAAAATAACATAATATTAATAATCAAAATATTGTTGAAGTATTTATAAAATTTCAAAATTATAATAAACATCAAATAGTTTTTGTGTTTTATTACTATAAAAAGTTATATATGATTAACTTGTAATATTTAATAAATATTACAAATTTAACAATCAATATTTTACATTTATTTAATCATTTCTTTCAATATCTCTCATGCTATATCACGTCTTACTCACTCATATTATTATTTTGTTATTTTTCTCATTATTATATATCTCCTTATATTTTTCTTGGACTCATACTCGCCTCTATTATTCTTTACTTTCTCGTTTCTCTTTCTCTTTCACTTATTTATTTATGCCTTTTATCTCCTCTATGTTCTCATTTTTTTACTCTTAATGAACTCATCACCCATCTCTCTTTGTTAATATTTTCCTTTTATTTTTCTCTAATATATTCATATCTCTCTCTTACAAAATAATTACCTGCATCCCAACTATCTCTCTTTTCCTATCCATCAATTAAAAAAATTAGAGAAATGTCTTATGTTTTGCAGTTTAATTTCATATAAAGATAATATATTAGAATAATTATATTATTCATTATTTATTTTATTTTCTTAAATTTAAGTATGAATAAAATAATATAATATTAATTAATAGAATATTCTTAAAATATTTATAATATTATAAAATAATAATACAACCAAAATATTTTTATATTTTATTATTATAAAAGATCATATATGACAAAAAATTTATATTTAATAAATATTATAATTTTCATTAATGAGATATAACTTTTAGGTAATTATTTCCTTAATTTTTTTCTTTTTATCTCAATACCTAGCACATTAACTCACTTTTTACTATTGGAGTCTTCATTTTTTATCTCTTTATATTTTTCTTGGCCTCCAACTCTACTCTATCATTTTTTACTTTGTGGTTCCTTTTTCTCTTTACTTATTTACTTTTTTATCTTTTTTATGCTATCACTTTTCTTTTCCTCTTTATTAAATCATCTCTCATTAGTTTTTATTATTTTCCTCTCAAATTTGCTCTTATCTTTCTCTAACATTCTCTCTCTCACAAAATTAATCACCATCTTTATTTTCTCATTTTTAACAAATCAATTATCCATATTTAAGAAATCTCTCATGTTGCATTGTTTAATGTATAATATTTATAACAAATATAAATTTAATTATTTATATTTATTATGTTATTTAGTATTTAATTTATAAAATTTGGTACAAAATTGATGAAATGTTATTTGTTAAAGTAAAACTTATAAGAAAGTAGTAATTTATGTAATTTTTTAAATTTCCTATGAATAAAATTTTGATAATAGAAGATGTTATAACATTTATAATAAGAATATTTTTTTTAAAGTTGATATGCTAAAAAATTTTTAAGAGTCTACAAATTGTTTTCTATGTTGGACATAATAATTAAAAAACAATGTTTTTTTTTATATGCATGTGGAATGAAATGAGTATTTTGAGAGTAGACCCATAAGAACTCCAAAGTTAACCTTGCTTGGGTGAGACTGATATTTGGATGCTTGATTCTTGAGAACTCTTCTTATTGAAAATATTTTTTAATATTCCTTTTTCTAACGAATGAAAATGTATTTTAAGAATACGTTGATGTTAAAAAATTATATTAGTGCAAATGAATATATATAATTGCCATTTTAGTAATTAATTGTTAGTTATAACTTTGTGACATTTATTTTTTCATATAATTAATGATAAATTTGATATAGTTTAATTTTAAGCAAAATAATTTAATTCCATTATAATAAATAATATTGAATTTATATTTAGAATAGCATATATTTCATGTGTCTAGAGTTTATATTTAATATTATTGGTATTTATTATAAACATTACATCACATAAACAAAATATATTAAAATAATAATATTATTTATTATTTCATTAAATTTTGTAATTTTAAATATGAATTAAGTAATGTAATATTAATAATCCAAAAACTCCATAAATATTTTCAACATTCTAAAGTAATAATGAACCTTATTAAGTTTTTTTAATTGTATTAATATAAAATATTATATATGATTAATTTGTTATATTTAAAAAATTGTATAATTTTAATTATTAAGATTTAGCATTTTTAACTATTTATCTCCCTTATCTCTTTTTATCTTAATGTTTCTCGCATTCCAAAACTTCTAGCTCTATGGTTATAATATTCTCTTATTTGTTTCTTCTTTCTCTATGTTTGTATATTTTTCATGGCCTCAAACTCTCCTCTATCAATGTTTACTTTCTTATTTATCTTTGTCTTTCATATTTTTATTTGATCTTTTTCTTCTCATCAGTGTTTCCATTTTTCTTTTCCTCTTCATTAAATCATCCCTCATCAATTATTATTATTATTTCTTCTCTATTTATCTCTTATCATTTTGTGACATTCTATCTCATAAATAATATATATATCTATTTTCATTGCCCATTTTTTAACCCTTCAATTAAAAATTTTTGAGAAATCTCTCACATTATATAATTTAACATATAATAGTTACGATAAATATATATTTTATTTTTTTATATCTATTAATTAATTTAATATTTAATTATTAAAATGAAAACATAATGAAAGAAAATCATATGTATAAGTATCCATGTGTTTTTGTCTATTGTATGGTTGTGGGACTACACATGCATTATGGCATTATGACTCTTTAGGACAACATTGTTAAGCTCACTTTTTTGAAAGAGGTATTAGCATTTATGACCTCTTTAGAAGTCATCCTATTGTAAATATTTTTTAGTATTTTTTTCTAATGAAGAACAAGTTATTTTTATCATAAGATAATGTTAAAAAATTAATTTATTATAAATAAATAATTCAAAATAACTAGTTTTTTAATTAATTACTAATATTAACTTTATATAATTTTTATTAATTTTATACAATAATTAATTTGGTAAATCATATGATATAATAAAATAAAAAATTTAATATAATTTAATAATAAGTAAATAATTTATATCATATATAATTAATTAGAATTAATTCGTAATTATAACAATTCAAATATCATGCTTATAGGCTTTTCAAACATATTAATACTATAATATACAATATTAGAAATTTAAAATTATATCATTAATATAAAATAAAATTCATATTTATAACCCATATTATGTAATATAATGGTAATATATTTTGAATAATTATATTATTTTTAATTTAATTTAATTTTTTTAATTTTAAGTAAGAATTAAATATTAAACTATAAATTATAAAAATATACTTTAAATATTTATAATACTGTAAAATTATGATAAAATTGAAATATTATTTATACTTTTTACTATAAAATATTATATATCATAATATTATTATATTTAATAAAAATTATAAGATTAAGTATTAAGATGAAAGATTTCATAAATTATTGATCTTGTTTTTTGTTAATATCTTAATTTCTCTCAAATTCTTGCTCACTTCTCTCTTCTGTTATCTTCTCTATTTGTCTTTCCATTATGAATCTTCTTATATTTTTCTTGGCTTCTATCTCCTTTATTCTTCTCAACTTTCTCATCCACATCTCTCTTTTATTTATTCATGTATTCCCTTCTTCTTCTTTGTCTTTTCTTTTTTCTTTTTCTCATAATTAAATCATCTCTTATCTCTCATTATTACTTTTTTCTTATTTACTTTTGTCTTGTCAATTAGTATCATTCTCTCTCGTACAATAGTTATCTCCATCTCCATTATCTATTTTTTAGCATATTAATTAACAATATTAAGGGATTCTATCATTTTTTATTTTAATATATAATATTTGCAATAAATATATATTTTGTGTTTATATTTATTACATAATTTAATTTTTTTCTTTATAAGAATGATAACATAATAGAAAACATTCTCATGTATTAATGTCTATGTTATAAAAAGTATTAGTTTAAATAATTTTTTGTTAATTTTATATAAAAAAATGATATTAGAAAATATACAAGAAAAAGCTTTTTGTAAAAGTTCATATGCTTTATAATCTAGAAAATGAATAAAATGATTCATTATCTTCATGACAATAATCACACAACTATGTTTTTCTTCTTTTGTGCACATGTCTGATATTGTGTGCATTATAACACTAGATTTTATTAGAACTAAAAAATTAAGCTTGCTTTGGTAAGTGTAGTGTTAGGATGTGGGACCTCTTCTGAAGTTCTTATTTTGGATATAATATGTCATAGCAATTCTTTTGAGTGAACAACAATTGATTATAATAATAGGTTCATTATAAAAAATTAAATTTTTATCGAAGATAATTTATAATAACATGTTAACAATAACTTTATAATTTTTTTTCAAATTTCCATAACATAAAATATGGAACATCATTTGATATAATAAAATAAAAATATCAATATAATTTAATATTGAATAAAATAACTTATATCACTTATAATAAATTTTAATTAATTTATATTTATAATTGTTTATGTATATTACGTATATAATTTTTTAAAGTAATATTGTATTATAAAATATTAGAAATTTAAAGTTATATCATTAATGTTTGATATTATAGATATTTATTATGTATATTATGTTATATAAAGGTAATATATTATAATAATTATATTTTTAATTATTAATTTATTTTTTAATTTTAAATTTTAATAAAATAACATAATATTAATCAACAAAATATTCTTGATGCATTTATATTATTCCTAAATATTTTATATTTAATAAATATCATAAGTTTAATTAATACAATATAACATTTATTTAATTATTTCTTACTTTTTTCTCTTTACCACAATGACTCTCACATTATCTCACTTCTTAATATATATTATTTTCATTATCTTATTTAGCTCTTCAGTCTCTATTGCATTATTTTTTCTTAGTCTTATGCTCTCCTCAATCATTCTTTAAATTTTTTATTTTTCTTTCTCTTACATTTATTCCTTTATTATCTCTATGTTAACTATGTTATCGCTTTTCTTCTCCATGTTTTTAAATTTTCTCTCATTTGCCTTTACAATTTTCATCTAAAATTTTCTCTTATCATTATTTTGCTTTCTCTCTAAATTATATAATAGTTATCTTTGTCTCTATTATCTCTTTTTTAGTAAACCAATTAACTTTATTAAAGAAATCACTCATATTGCATAATAAAATAAATAATATTTATGTTATATATATATATATATATTTTATTATTATTTATATTTATTAAATTATTAAATTTTATATTTTTGAAAACTATAACGTAATAGAAGAAAATGTAATGTTTGGAATGCTTGCTGAGAGTGGTATTGGGATGATTGACCTCTTAAAAAATCCTCATATTTAAAAGTTTTTCCATGTTTTATTCTAATGAAAAATAATTTATTTTAATGAAATGTTGATTTTAAAATATTAAATTAGTATAATTGATATTTTATAATTACAATTTTAATTAGTTGTTAATAATAACTTTGTGGCATTATAGTTAGTTTCACATAATAATAAATATGCAAATCATATGATGTAATAAAATAATAATTTTGATATTGTTTAATATTGAGAAAAAAACATATATAAATTATAATAAATTAAAATTAATTTATATATATAATAATATATATATGAAGTATTTAGAAATTTTCAAATATAGTAATATTATGTTAAGTAATATTAGAAATGTAAAATTATATCAATTATGTTAAATATTGTTCAGATTTTTTATCTGTTTTACATCTTATAAAGATAATATATTAAACAAATTCTATTATTTACTATTTAATTAACCTTTTTAAATTTAAACATAAATTAAATAATATAATATTAATAATACATTTATTTTTTAAAATATTTACTAAGATTTAATTTAATTTAATTTTTTCTTACTTTTTTATTTTATCTTAAATTCTCAAGCTTTCTATTCACTTATGTTATTGTTATTATCATATTTGTCACTTCAATCTATATTCTTATATTTTTCTTAGCCTATAACTCCTGTCTATCAATCTTTAATTTCTCATTTCAACTTTTTTAGACTTTTCATTTATTCTTTTTATTTACTTTATGTTCTCTATTTTAATTTCCTCTTCATTAAATCTTCTAATAAAAATCTTTTTTTGCTATATTCCTTTCTATTATACTTTTATCAGCTTGTGGCTTTCTCTCTCTTATAGAGCAATTATCTCTTTCTCAATTCTCTTTTTTAGCTTATCAACTAATAATATTTAAGAAATTACTTATTTTTCATAGTTTAATGTATAATATTGGAGATATATAAATATCTTTTTATTTATCCTCAATATGTAATTTAATTTTTTATTTTAAAAAAATTATAACATAATGGAAGAAAACATTATATATTATCAAAAATATTAATATATCTAATTTGTTATGAATTTTATATAAATAAAAAACTAATATTAGTATATATAACGACATATAATAATCATATGTTTTTAAAAGTGCTTATGTTAGATAATTTGGAAAATTTTATAAAATTCTTTATAATCTTCAACACAATAATCACACAACTATGATTTTTTATATGCATATGAGAATGCACGAGCATTATAGCACTAGAACTCCTTAGAACTCTAAAGTTAAGATTTCTTTGGGGAGAGGGGTATTGGGATGGGTGACCATTTGAAATGTTCTCATTTTGCAAATATTTATTCAAATTCTTTTTTCTAATGATGGATAATTTTTTTAATATATTAATATAAAAAATTAAATCTTTATAAAAAAAGCATTTAATTAAAATTTTAGCAATTAATTGTTAATAATAACTTTTAATATTATTATCAATTCGATATAATAATAAATATGACACATAATTTGATGTGATAAAATATTCACTTTAATACAATTTAAAGTTCAGTAAAATAACTTAAACAAGTTATAATAAATTACAATTAATTTAAACATTGTAATATTATATTATAGAAAATTTGATATTTAAAATTATATAATTCATGTTTAATATTATTTATACTTATTAAATCTTAAGACAAATAAAGGTAATCAATTAGAATAATTTTAATATTTATTAACGAATTAATGTTTTAAATTTTTTGAATGAATAAAATAATATTAAGTTAATGGTCAAAATATTCTTTAAATATTTAAAATATTCTAAAATAATAGCTAACATCAAATTATTTTTTATGTTTTATTATTATTAAATATTAAACATGATTAGTCAATTCTAAATAATAATTATTATATGTTTAAATATTATGATTTAGCTTTTATTTAATTATTTATCTTACATTTTTTTATTTTTTTAATATCAGTCATATTCCCTCTCTTTCTTCTCTCTATTATTATCATTCTCTAATTATCTCATCATTCTCTATGTTATATTTTTCTTGGCTTCTCTTCTCTATTTGTCTCTATTTTCTCATTTCTCACTTTTCTGTTCTTGTTAACTAAATAATTCTCTCATCTCTCTTTATTGTTATTTCTTTCTCTAATTTGCTTTTTCTCAATCCATGCATTTCTCTCTCTCTCTTTTAGAATTCTTATCTCTATCTGTATTATCTCTTTTTTAGCCCATTATTAATAATGTTTAAGAAATCTCTTATGTTGTATAATTTAATATATAATATTTATGATAAATATATATATTTTATTTATTATATTTCTTCTTTATTTAATTTTTACTTCTATGAATGATAACATAATGAATGAAAATCTTATATATTAATGTTTGTGCTAAAAAAACAATAGTTCATGTAGTTTTTTATTAATTTTTATATATAAATATTTATATTAGATTATGTTGTTTCATATATAAAAAGCATAAATATTTTAAAATAATGTAAATTGAAATGAAAATGATGGTGTTAATCAAACAAAATGTTGTAAATTATTGTTTTGAATAATTTTTTTGCTTATTTTTTATTGCATTTATTTTCAAAAATTATTTACATTCATAATTTTATTTTTATATAAAAGTATGATTTAGAAATATAGAAATTTATAATTTTTATGATTAAAAAGAATCAAATGGCGCAACAAAATTTTTATGTGATTCAATTTAAACTACAACTAAGTCCATGCTCAATAAAGATAAAAAACTCCACAAGTTAAAGGATTACACCTTTAGATTTTTCCTTAAGGCTCATCATTAACCTACTAGCCTTTGTTTTTTCAACTATAACCATTGCATTTATTATCGAAACTGTAACTTGTTGTTTGGGAGATAAAATAAAACTTAGCCTTTCATAAATGTTGGGTAGCCCATCCAAAAAAGAAAGACAAAAATAAAGTAAGGAATAAATTTTTGATAAAAATGTAAAAGTATTCTGATGCTTATTGATGAATATAAAAAATAATTAGGAGCTCATAATTCTGAAAATAATTGAGATAATTAAAGCTTAAAAGAATTAAGTTTAGTTGAAATTTTTTTAATTTCAAGTAATCGTCAACCATTGGTGCCATTATGCCAAATTTAGTACAATATTATGTAGCCTTCTTTAAGATGTTAAATTCTTGTTCTAGTTTTTTGCCATTTCACTAACAATGGTTAGATATTTGTTAAAAACATTTTCTCATAGCTGTTCAAAAGTGAGTGAAATCTATTATAAAAGTAGCTTCAAAAAGCTTAAGAAGGCCTAAAACTTTCCTCCAAAATGCCTAGGATAATGGTCTAATAATGGCAACTTATTTAACTATTTTGTAGGATTCAATTGAGCCCTTGGATTAGCATAGTAGAGAACTGAACAATCTAATGAAGGCTAAAAGGTGGATGAATTAATGACGAATGGATAAACCTAGATTTTTTGGGCCAATAGATAAAGTCTGATGAGATCTAGATCATTAGATTAGTTAATGATAAAATAAAGATTAGATTTGGATCATCGTACTCATATAATAGAGAAGGACATGATTGGATCAAATTTTGAAATTCATGGCTTGATCGATTAAGATCCCTTTTAATGGTGGAGGCAAAATCCACTATGCGATCATGAAAATTCATGATTAGAAGTTTAGTGCTACCAGTTTGGGATGTAGATCGTCACAAGGTGCATAGTCCTACAATGTTGGAGTGCAAAACTATTGGTCTTTATAAGCATTCATTTGGGCATAACTTGCAAACCTAATATCAACAAGCTCTCAAATTGTGTTCTTGGGATTTAATCACTTGGGTAGACTCGTATTGTACTTGTTTATCTAGAATGAACCAATAAGATAATTAATCTAGTTCAAATTCATCCCAGTTTGATGAAATGCTTATGCTCTACCTAAGACTCAACCTCAGAATTTTACATTCAAGAATAGCACGGGTTGTTGCGTAAACTAATTATTATGTTGATGTAATCAAGATTTAAAAATCAACCTAATAGAGAAATTTACAAAAATGAAAAATTCTTATGTTTGAGCTTAAGCTCGGCCCGAGACTTTTTTAATTCGGCACAACTTGGGATGTTGCATAAAATTTTTTTACTTGCTTAATTATGGAAATTTTAATAAAGTTATCTTTTATGTTATCAAAATTTAATAATAAAGCAAATATAAAATTTGACAAAAATATAAAACTATGATTAAACCATTGAAAGAATGATACAAAATAGAATTATATTAAATTAATGAATGATTTATGTAGGATTTCAACAATAAAAAAAAAAGATTCAAAAATTTAATCATATTCATTAGCTTAATCGTGGGGATAACTAAAAAATTAATTGCTTGAACATGATTTTAAATTGATGAAAAAATAGAGTGCCTTAAAAATAATAAACTAAGTTTTTATTTCTTGATAAAATAAAACCTTATCAAACTTCAAGTATATGTTATATATACGTGAAATTTGCTAAAGACTCCAAGGTGGTTTGAAGATCATAGTTTAATAAATTCAACATGCATACCATGTTCTTTGCATGTAAACCCATTTTATACTAAACATGCCCATTAGAATAAAAGGCTAAACAAGTAAGGATTGTTCCATTAAATAAAAATAGTTCATTATCTTTGAAACAATAATTACACAACTACTATTGTTTGTCTTTTATATACATGTTAGACCACACGAGCATTATAACACATAATCTCAATAGAACTCTAAAGTTAAGCATGCCATGGCGAGAGTAGTGTTGTGATTGGTGACCTCTTTAGATATCCTCATGTTCTACCAACTATTTCTTAGAATTCATTTTTCTAAGAAGGGTGAACTCTTGAGTAGTTCTTGTGTTGCAAATATTTTTCATAAAAAAATCTTTTTTCTAATGAATGACATTTGATTTTAATAAAATGTTTATGTCAAAAAATTTAATTACTACAAATGATACATTATAATAACAATTTTAGTAATTAATTATTAAAAATAACTTTATGATATTATTATAAAATTTATATAAAAGTAAAAATGTTACATCATAGATATGATAAAACATTAACTTTAACATAGTTTAATATAGAGCAATATAACTTACATTAAGTATAAAAGTTTAGTATTAATTTATGTTTATAATAGTATATATATATTATGTATTGAAGTTTTGAAACAAAATAATTTTGCATTATGGAATATTGGAAATAAAAAATTGTCATTAATGTTAGATATCTTTTGTATTTATATCTATGTTAAATCATATAAAGATATCATATTATAAAAAGTATATCATTATTAAATTAAATTTTTTAATTTAATGTACGAAAAAAATAATATTAAATTAATATTATAAATATTCTTCCAATATTTACAATATTATAAAATAATAATAAACCTTAAACTATTTATTAATATTTTATTATTAATAATTATTATATATGATTAATTTATTATATTTCATAAATATTATAAATTTAAATGTTAAGATTTAACTTTTATTTTATTATTTCTTTCACTTTTTTCCTTTATTTCAATGCCACTCAAATTCTTTCACTTCCTTCCCTCTTATTATCGTTCATTTTGTTTGTCTCTTCATTCTCTATCTTATTTTTTCTTTGCCATTGTCACCCTTCGATTGTTGTTCACTTTCTCATTTCTCTCACTTTCATTTTTTTTGTTATTCTCTTTGTCTTCTTTATATTCTCTCTTTTCTTTTTCTCTATATCAAACAATATTTTATCTCATATCTCTTTCTATTACTATTTTCTTTTTTATTCTTTTATCAATCAATGTAATTCTCTCTCTTTTACTTAGTATTTATCTCTATCTCTATCACCTTTTTTTAGCTCATCAATTAATAATATTAAAGAAATCTCACATGTTGCATGGTTTACTAAATAATAGTTATAATTTTTTATTTATTAAAAACATGGAATATTATAATAAAATCTTATATATTCATGTTTATATTATAAAAAATAATAAATTATGTAATTTTTCTTAATTATATATATAAAAATAAAAAAGTTAGATTATATTATGGCATATATATAAGCATAACTTTTTTTAAATGTGCATAATGTTGATAATTTAGAAACTTTTAGGAAATGGTCTAATTATTTTAATGGCAATAATCACTCAACTAGGATTTTAAATTTTGCATGCTTATGTGGCCATATTAATATTATAGCACTCGATCTTTTTAGAACTCTAATGTTAAACATGCATAGGTGTAAGTAGTATTGGTAAAGTTGACCACTTAAGAAGTTTATGTGTTGCAAATATTATTTCATAGTAATCCTATTTTTATTGAATGACAATTGTTTTTAGTAAAATATTGATGTTAAAAAATTAAATTTTTATAAATAATATTTCATAATTATCAGTCTAGTAATTAACACATTATAATAACTTAACAATATTTTTTTTAGCATCATATAACTATAAATGTGGCACATTATATGATATAATAAAATAATAACTTTAATATATTTTAATATTAAGTAAAATAAATTACAAAAATTATTATAAATTAGAATGAATATATATTTGTTATAGTATATATGTACTTTGTATAAATGTTTTTTAGTATAACAATATTATTTTATATATTATTAAAAATCTAAAATAATATCATTCTTTTTAAATATTATTATTTTTATTTTCTATGTAGCATAATATAAAGATAATATATTAGAATAATTTTTTTATTTATTATTTAATTAACCTTTTTTGGTTCTAAGAATTAATAAAATAATAGAATTTTAATAGTAGAAATATTCTTTAAATGATTGAAGTGAGTATTAGAGACGAAAAATGTATCCTTAGTTTTCAATGATTGATCACTCTAATCCACTCCACTTAATATCCTTTTCAAGGGTAGAGCAAATGCAACTTAGGTACATAAATTGATTGGTATATAAGGATTAATGCTAGATCCTCAACTACAAATGATTTGTTTTCCCAATCAAGAAAATTTAAAAGAAGGGCTTTCTTTGGTAGAATATATTATTTCTTGTTAAAGAGCTTGCAATGGAATTGTATAAACCATGGCATGAACTTTAAATGCTCGATATCTCAGGCATAGACTTGTTGTAGTACTTCAATATGTTCTTTACGTAAGACAAATTTTACTATTAAAGGTATATCCATGAGTCCTTATAATGGGATACAAGAGCAAATTTTTTGCAAACACTAATGGCTGTGTATTAATAGATAATAGATATATTATTCCTTGATGAACTACTACTTAAAATCAAGATATTGGAATTGAGCTTGTCAATTAATCAATAACATTGTGAATACACCCAATACATGTTATGACCCCTTTTACATGCAAAAAATTTGTGTTAGAACTATCAATTATGTTATGATGGGAGTCCCACTCATGTGGACATTGTTGAGCTAGAGAAGTTGTAAGCATTATTATGGCTTATTCAACTTGAGAACCATATACTCAAATAACACTAAGAACTTTTCATACTAGTAGAATATTCACAAGTCGTACTATAAAAAATATAAAAGCTCTCTTTAATGGAAAATTCAAATTTAATGAGAATTTTGTTCATCCCACGCATACATGTTGTGGACACCATAGTTTTATATATTTTGTAGACTTGTATTAACTAGAGAGTTAAAATATTCTACATTATGTAAATATTCTAACTAAAAGTCTGATTTTAGTCCAAAATGAAAAAATATGTAGAATCAAGACATGTGATTACAAAGTTTTGTGGCTGAATGTATTTTTCACATTAAGAGGGTTCAAAAACATTATTTTTCTAAGTTAGTATGAGAAATGAATAGGCTAAGTAGTGTATAACATGTGCCAGTATATCCAAATAGTAATATTTATTTGTTATCAAAAACAAGTCATTTATGAAAATTAATAAAAGGTATATACAAATAAACCATAGTGTCATTTTGCTTTCATAATGATCAAGTTCCAAAAGAATACTAAAAGAAAGAAACATCTTTGCTTCCAGACTTAATAATATTCAAGCAAGACATAAATTTTTGGATACTTTTTGGAAAAAAGATAAGGAAATCCTTAACTATTCAAACTTGATCAAATCCTATCCAATATTCATAAGAATCTCATAAATTATTGTATTTGTCTAGATAATTTATGTTATTATTTAAGGAAAAAGAGAAGAAATAGAGAGACAATGTCATAATTAAATGATACCTAATAGTTTGGTGATCTTTTCTTGAGTATTGGATAATTTATTATACTATTGACCCATAATCATTGTGCTTTACTAGATCATAACAAACTCTAATAATTATTTGTAAAATTGATTGAGTGAATTTTTAGATTTTAAATAATTGATTCTTATGTCATATGGAGAATTTACAAAAAAATGAGTTAAAATCTCATAAAAATCATCTTGATTGGAGTTATAAAGTTTTGATGTTATCTTGATTGTTCTAATCATTATTTTTTTCTTGATCATATATTTGGAAATCCTTTTTCAATAACTTATTACAAAAAGTATATTTTAATTTTAACAACAAATTAGTAAAAAATAACTATTTAATTAAAATAGAAAAAAAGAAAAACTTATTTGTAATAAGAACAAAAAGTCTCTAGTCAAAGCGCAATGCCAAAATTTATTTATCTACACTTATCGTGCCAAGAATATAACTCCCAAATTCGTTGAACAATTTTGGGTTGATTCATAACTCAAGAATTTGAACATAGCTCTTTTTTGTAGCAAATCGGGGGGTAGGCATCCCCAAAAAATGCACAAGATTCATAATGTAGGATAACTCACGTAAATACATAATAATCCATAATTCATTTAATGTGGCTCTAAAATTTATACCAACTTCACATGAATGTAATCAACATTGACAAATTGATTTCTATAGTCCAAGAATTTCATGGTCAAATAATCTTAATGTCATCTGCCATTTTAAAAGACTTATTTTAATCCAATATTCATTCACGCAATTATGTGTTCTCCAAGTCGATCTTTTATTCACACGTATGAACTGAATCTGGATGTAAAATATCAATTAAAATCAAATGATCCAAATCAAATCCTAATTTTAAAATAGTGATTATTCAATCATATTCATCCAATAATGAAGTTTTCAAGATCTAATGTTCTAAGAACCTTTCAATCAACTAGCTCTCATGCAACTGCTCTTTTAGCACTTGCTTCAAGCCATTGGGATTTTTATAATTTATTAATTAAAATCATATGATGGACTTTTTACTTAAACTATTAACAACTAATTGGTTAGTTTAGCAAGTGTTTTTAGTCATTAAAAAATTCCGATAAATATGTGAAAATTTTAACACGATTGACTGATAAAAGTTTTACGAAATCTAAAAAAGATATTTCAAATCACGACATACATGCCATTTGTAGTAAATGCTCATTATCGCTTTCTTATGATGCATTCTTCACTCATTAAACTAATAACCTTTACTTTCTTCTCAAATAAGCTAAGTTCTAAATTGTTTTTATTTTTAATGGATTTAAAAAAAATACTTATGCCTCATCAAACTTTCATCAAGCATAACCTATTTATTTATATTAACTTTAATTTTTGCATCACAAATGTATTTTATTATATTGCTAATTGTTTTCATTTAAACGTCCCACTAACCTATTCTTATTATTTAGTTATGAAGATTTAGTCTACTCGTCTTTTGGCAAAATGATTCATATTAGTTGTGGATTTGCTTAGTTTTTTTTAAGAAAGATATAAAATTTATTTTAAGTCAAGCAACCCAAAAAGTGCTTGTGTACATTTTATATTTTTGTTAATTTTTCCTTTTCACAAGTTTCATAAAATTTTATTATTAAAAGAAGCTTAATGCATTCGAAAGTAAAATTGCATTTGCTCAAAATCACTTTTAATTATGTGCTTAAGTTTATTAACAAAATTACTTCAAAGAATTTTCATTAAATGTTCTCTAATGATCCAAAACTTTTATTGTTAATATTTTTGCCACTTCTTGTGAACTCTTGCGAAACACATTTCAAATGGTGTAAGAAAAAAATTTCTAACACGAGGAAATTGTCTAGTTGATCCATAACTCAAATTAATGTTTTAGAGAGTTTGGGTGAAATTACATCTTCTAATAGACCACCATACTTTTTTGACAAGTCCTATCTCTAGGAAAAGATTACGATGACTACTTTTTTAAAATTTATTGATAAAGAAAAATGAAAAATAATAAAAAGAACTTTTAATTTTTCCAATAAAAAATAATTTTTAAAAAAAAATTCTTTAGCAAAATAATTGAGAAACAAAAATACAACCTATAATTAAATGATAAAATTATAAGTATTTTATACTGTTGATGTAGGACAGATTTAAATTTCTATTAGGATGTAAATTATAGCCTACAATACTAAAGATACTTAATCGATTATTAGAGAATACAAAAAGATATAATATATTGATTTGAGTTAAGTAGCACATGTTATTTTAAAGCTATTCAAAGTTTGGAATTTCAAGGTTGTGTAGATTATTAAATTGGGTAGGAAGTAACATCGCAAGCATTAAGTGTTAAATCTTGTAAAGGAATTTTTGTCATATTCATTTTCAAATATGTAAAATAGAGATTTTAAGGCAAAATCTATGTGAAGTACTTTAATAAAAAAATAACCCTAACTATAGATTACTACCTAGAAAATAAAAGTTACTAAAAGTGCACATCCTTTTGGGTGATGATGCCTTTTAATTTTTTAGGCATTAGTATTTGGAGTACCAAAGTGACAAAAGGGTGACTTAGGAGCAATTTGGGATGATACAAAAGCTTGGGTGAATTAGTGAAAGAAAAAATTTGTTTAGTTATTGACTCTCCAAATAGAAGGTCTATTAATTTCGATCCTTGTCTCTCACAAGTGATTTGGATGTCGACTATCTTGATGGAAAGTCTCTCACCTTAGATCATTATCTCTCACAAATGAAGTTTGAATCTATTCAACTGAGATTAGTACACATATTTTTTTCATTAAAGATGTAGAATACAAAAAAATAATTGTATTTCATAATTTTATAGCACTTATAATTTTGTGAGCATTCCTATTTATATAGACCTCAAAGGTTCATCAATAAAAGTTTTGTAAAAAATTAAAATAATCACAAAAAATTAATTGAATTAAGACATTCCAAAAGTAACTATGCATTGAGTGATGGTAATGTTGAGCGAAGAAACGGTGAATGGTGGAATGATAAGGAGAGTAACGCACAATAGAGAAGTCGATCTAATTTTTAGGTAGGCACGAGTCAGGTAGAAGAGAATCGGTTGATGGGACTTTATGGCTACTGTGGGTCTTTGCAGGATGCCATGGGTAACAGATACATGCATGTCGAGCATAAGTCAAATGATGTAGTTTTTCAATTGTGTTCATGTAGGTGCATGAGTTAGCTCAGGTAGTGAAAGTAGTTGTTGAAAGTTTTAGTGATTAAGGTCTATCATAAAGTGGTGTATGACATAATGTCATAGTCTTTAATTCATAAATAAAGGAATAAATATTTTTCTTATTTTTTAGAATCATGTCCTTATGAAAAAGCCTTGGTCTTCTAAAAATAAGATGTCATACTTGCTTAGTTATGACATGATAAAAAACTATCGTTATACCTACCCAATTTCAATGATATATAAATTGTTGCATAATAGGATAGAGATTTTATTTATCAATCACATAGAGTAAGGTCTTGGATGTTTCAATAAAGAAGCTACTTTTTGTTTAATAGTAACAAGAGATATTACATTATTACAACAAGCAATATCAATGGTCATCCAAAATGGTTGTTTCTTAATATCTATGCTGGTGTTAAAGATATTGGTGCATTTTTAGTCGTCTTACGATTATGGGGCTGTAAGGGTGCATATAACATGAAATTTTTCTTGTTTTCTAATTCTTTTTTAGCTTTCTCATCAGGTATTATGTCTTCTTCTTATTCTAATTGTTAATATTAATTAACACCTTCTAGGTTCATCATCAAAGATCTTTTTGGATAGTCTATAGCTATATGTTCCTTTTCATGATACTTAAAATAAGCGATTCCCCATCATGTGGGTTAGGTTAAAGAAGGGTGCAAAAAATTGGATGGTAATGTAGGTTTGGGATGTTTGGAAACTATGTTAGATGGGGTAGATGATGTGTGAGTGTAAGTATTTGAGAAATGGGCGTGTGGTCCTTCGAGAAAACTACCTTATGGCATCTCAAAATAGAAATTCTATTTTTTTCAACATTTCTAGCTATGCAATAGGTTTTTTTATAAGATAGTAATATTTCTAAAGTTAAGCTCTACCAATATGTATTCCTTTAAACCAACCACAAAATAGAAAAAAGTACATCTTGGCCTCATTTATATTATAGCTAAGTTTAATCTTTAAACTTATTAGTGCTCTTTTTAATGGATCCATCATATTAGAAAACCTTTGTTTTTTTTTCTTTCATTTTGATATTAGATTATTAGAATAAACTTATTGTACATCCTAATCTTAAGATTTCTTTCTGTTTAAGATATCTCTTGATCATTGTTAGTATACTATTCCTCTTTGTTGTTAAGGAACTTATGGGCAATACACTAAGTTAGTCTTAATAAATTGATATTTTTTGCTCACTTGTTTGATGCTAGTAAAACTAATCATTCATAGTAGTGTGTCAATTAATATAATCCTTAGGATTAAAATTACCATTAAAAGTTAGGGCACATAGTTCCATATTAGGGATATGCTCTGATCTTAATGACTCTTAGGTCTTTCCTCTTTCTTGAATATATCTAAAGCATCATTTTAATCTAACTCATTAGAAGGTTCAGTGTTTCTTATACTATCATGGTATTTCTTATGGATATCATAATCAAATTTGTCACAATGTTTATCATGTCTTTTTTAGCTCCTATGTCTCTAGAGTTTTTTCTTTTAAATCATTGGTGTATCTCTTCTTCTCTTATTATCCTTTTTTCTTTTAAGATTTGGGTCATATTGTTGGTTTTAGAGGATTTTTCTGATCATCTCAATGAGTTTTATTATTGATTAGGATATTTCTATCATAGGATCTTAATTTATATTGTCTTTGATTTTGAAAAAGTTTTATTTTGATATATCATGTCATCAGACCTATCAGATCTTTTAGACATAGATAAGTTTGCCACATAAGTAGATATCAAACAATATAATGTGGGAATTTTTTTTAATATCTAATTTGTAAAAGCAAGAAAACCACATTTATAGACCAACAAACCTAACATAAGGTGTGCTTCCAAAAAAATAGTAAGTTATCAAGGTCTAGCTTTTACTAGGTGTTAAAAAAATGACTCTTTGATTTACATTTTAAGCCACACTTAAGAGCAATTACCAATGCTCGCTAATCAATCTTCACAAGTGAATTACACCATGTAAAACTTGATTGTGCATTCTAAATTTTTAATTAATGTTTGATTTTGTGATGCACGAATTAAAAAGCAATCCAAAAATCATTATTAGCTAAAATATGGCAGTTTTGTTATCATCAAAGTGTTGCACAATCAAGTGCTCAACAATTGGAATTATTTCTATTTTACTCTAAAAAACTTACTATATATAAACAAATTAATTACTCAAAAATATGTTTCATTAAAAAGTATAAAACTAATTGAAAATATCATGAATGATTTATTGTAAGTAAAAGAGTCAATTTTTCAAAAAAGTATAGTTGTGTTTTTTGATAATTAACTACAAAAGTTTTAGAATGGAAAATGTAACAAAAAATTTGGAAACCTAAATAAAAGAAATCATTATTATTGCAAACTATTTAACATATTTCAAATATTTTCAAAGAAAAATAAGAATTTCATAATAATGGAAAAAGCATTGCATTAGAAATAAAAGAAAATTAATTGTTATAAGAATACAAAAAATAAATAAGATAATGGAATGCTTAACATATTAAAAGCTATGTGCAAAACATATTTATTGGAAAATGTTCTCAAGTTGTAATGTTCTCAAGTTGTAATGTTCTCAAGTGCATAACGAGTATGTTTTGTGGGCATGCCTTATATTGGTACAACACCTCTTTTATAGAATTATAAATGCTCAAGGTGGATGTGAGGACAACTTATGTACTTGTGGGAAACTTTTTTCTTCTCTCTTGCTAAATCATAATTATCATATTTCCAATTGGTGTGCCTAGACAACAAGGTTCATTTTGTAGATTAGAACCTTGTTTGTATTATTAGTAATAGGTTAGATTTGATCCATCATGTATGTTGACTTGGATAGTGTTTCTTTTTATTGTTGTATATTTTTTATCCTTTGCATAATAAAATTATCTTACTTTGTTATTTGTAAAAACACTTTTGTCTCGTTTCAAATAGCAAGAAATTTCATATTAATATTTTGTAAAGTTATTTTTCATAATTTTAATTTTATTTATTATTCTCTAATTTATATTTTTTTTCAATTTATCAACATTGTTTAAAAGCTATATGTAATGCATAATATTTATTTTTTTAAGTTTTTATTTTCAAAAAATTTATATAATTATTATTTTATAAACATTTGTTCTTATCATTACTTATCAATGTAAAATTTTGAATACTTTTTAATTTTTTAAATTTTTATTATTTCACATACTTTTACTTCACTTTTTCCTTTATGTTCGCTTTTTCCCGAAGTTTGGAATAGCACAACTTTTTTTTATCATTCCATATAAATATTTTATAAAAATTAAACACTCAATATTAAATAATGCAAATGATTTTTGTTCTATAGTACATAGTATTTAGTTAATTTCGAAGATATATTACTTACTTGAAGTAAATGTTATTTACTGATTGTTGAATTTTCTTTCAAAATTGCTGTTAATTTAGAAATTTTTTTAGAATGTTCACTTACACTTTTTACTTTCTAAAATACTAAATTAAAAGTTAAAAAAATGTTAAAATAAAAATTTAAAATATTAATATATTATGAAAATATGCAAGTACAAGCAAAGCAGCACGAAGAATAAAAATAGAGAAAGTTATTAAAAAAAGAAATCTAAAATATTTAGACATATTTGAATAATTAAGGTAAGAGCAATTCCATTATCTACATGTAAATAATTTAAAGAATAAGAAAAAAATATAACATTAATGTATCAAACTTATAAATTATTTCATATATTTACATAAAAAGATTAAAAAATAAATTTCGAAATAACTTAATTTAGTAAAACTTCACATTATAATAAATATAAAAAAGTTACAAATACTAGATAGCATAACAGGATACTAAAAATGTTAAAAAAATTTTCAATAATGTAATTACTAAATTATTTTGATAAAAAATATCATGCAACTAATTAATATTCAAAAATAGATAAAAAGTAAATAAATTGTGTGGGCATGTAAAAAAACAAATAATTCCACTTAATTATGACCATTATTAATTTGCATTTCCTCCTCATTGTAACATATCAATTTAGGTATTCAGAATATTTTGCTTTAAACATTTCAAAAGCTAAATATTTTAAATTATTGAAAATATGAAATAAATATTTGCTTTCTAATTTTTATTGTTTTAAATATTTTATTTAATAATTACTTCTATTTCTTTGTTAAAATATTTATGTTTATATTTACTTTAGAATGAATTTGACATTACTAAATCTTTTTTTTTATAATTTATGTCTATTGCTATATTGCTACAAATTATTAACTACATTAAAATTTTAGATATATTTATGCTTATAGTAACTTCCTATTATTTCAACAATATTAATTAAATTTTAAAAAAAATTCATTAGCAAATTATATGCTATTCTTTATGAGTTTAAATTCTTTTATTATATTCGTAAAAATAAAGTTAAATTTTTTAATTTAAGTAAAACTAAACCACGATGAAAAACAAGTAAATAATTTCAATAGTAGAATATTTATATTATTAAAAACTAATTCTTGAAAAATAAGTTATTAAAAATTAAAAATATAAAAAAATAATTATAATACTTGAACAAAAACAAATAATAACATTTATAATTTCCATTGTTGTATAACATTGTATAATCATAATATGATGTATTTAAAGATTTGAATAAATATTAAAAAAGTTCAAAAATAATAATTATTTTAGAGAAAAAGAAAATACTTATCAGGCTAATCAGATTTTCAAAATCACACAAAATTGATGTGATACATTTCATTTGTACATGTCATTCGCAATAAAAAAAATTGCCATACTTTTATTGTTATAAATTTGTTTCTAATATAAGTCAAATTAGTCTTATCTATTGAGTTTTTAATACTTTATTTCATTATATGTTTATTTCTACAATTTTCTATGCTTTTTACTTTTGTAAATTTTTTTGCTAAATTTACATCAGAATAAATTATGCAATTTGTTTTAAGAATTTTAGATATTTACAATAAAACTCCCTAAAAACTTTTATTTATAGTATTTTTTAAAGTATATTTGCTTATCATAATATATATTTGTTGTTTTTCAATTTTTTAATATTTTATGTTTGCTTTGTTTTTCATATCATTTTACTTTACATCATAAATTTTTATTTTGTAATTGAATTTTTTTGGACATTAGAAAATTTATTATGTTTATCATGAAATAAACTTAAATTTATAGAAAAATAATTTGTGCAATTGTCAAGATAGGTCATTTTTAAATAACAAATAGCACATGAAATGAAAAAAATATAAAGTTCTTATAATTAAAAAAAGTTCCTTTAAAAATTTCAAAAAACATAAAAAAATGGATTTCAAATAAATATTTAAAATATTTAATATTTTGTAATATAAAAAAAATTTATTTTTCATTGGAATTTACAAAATAAGTTACTTTTCATAATTAACAAAGCATAACTTAAACATCATAGTTCTAACTAATGGTGAATAACAATGAAAATATCAAAAGTAAAAATATATTAAACCTTAAAGAATAACATCAATATAATAAACTATTAATAAACTAAATAAATATTAATTATTTTCACTATACATAAATGATAAATCTCTTCTTACTATAAGCTAAAAAGAATCACAATGTAAATAAAAGATGTTAAAAATTAAAAAAAAATATACTAAGAATTATAATATAGTTAATTTTTAAAATGCTAAAAGTTATGCTAGTAGAAGATGTAGAAAATTTTTAGTGAAAAAAAATATAAATGTTATTAAAAATCCAAATGTTAAGAAGAGGTCCACAAAAAAATAAATAGTAAAAAAAAGTTAGAGATTACACTTGCATGTGAATTAACTATGTTATATGTGATGGATAGGGGCTCATGTTTATACAATTAATGTCTACTCTAAAATTATGTTAACCTAAATTAGATTTTGTAAATATGATTTAAGATTGCAATGGTTTTTTTGTTATATCATTTGATAATTAAAAATTGAGATATTTATCACATTTTTATCTGAAATATCTTATTAATCATTTATTTTTTATTTATATTTTTATAGTATAACAAAAACAAGTTCATTATATTTTAAATTTTAGAATTATTTGCTAACGTAATGTTTTTATCATGCCATGAAATTTAATATTTTATGCATTTAAGTGCTTTTTATGATAATTCCTATTCTTTTGAGTAGTTTAAACATTTTATAATGTTATTCATTTTCTCTTTTCTTTTTAATTAAAAAAAAAGATTTTACAATATCTGCTAGAACATTATACATATAAAGCTGTGCTCATTTTTATATGGAATGTAAATAATAATTTTTGAAATTTTTTGTGTTACATGTTATTACAGGTATTTTCTATTTGTTTTAAAGGGTTTTATATTTTTTTGTGATATTTTCAAAGTTTGGAACGATACATCAATTTTTCTTTAAAATTTATATGAATAATTTAAACATTTTAAATATTTGATATTAAGGAAGTCGAATTTTTATTCATTTATTTTTTAAATATTCTATATAATTGATTATTATGTAAATCATGTACTCTAGATTTGTTAGCAATTAATTTACCAATGTTTAATGTTAGATATTTTAAGTTTATATTTTTTTTATTTTAATGTCATTAGTTTTTAAATTATCAAATAAAAATTATAAATATTAAAAAAACAAAATATAGAAAGTTATATCTTTTGGGCAAGAAACTTTAAAATGTTTTAGTTTAAATAAAACTACTCAAATAACAAAATATTGGAATAGACTTTTTAAAATTTTAAACATTTTGGCATATTATGTAAAAAAGGTCTTTCTTTATAATACAATGATACAAGATATATTATTATAAGTCAAAAAATATAACTCGAAACAGTTAAACAATACACTATACTTTAAAATGTTAAATGTATGTTATACCATTAGTGTGTATTTTGAAATAATTTCAACAAAATATATTTTAGGATTGTGATGTCGTATTTCTCATATGTTTTAATCTTAGAAAAAAAGACATATTAATCACATTTTTATTTGAAATATCACATTAATCTTGTTTTTGTTGGCTATTTATGTTTTTGATAATATGACAAAAACTTTTTTATTATATTTTAAATATTAGGACTTATTTCTTATCATAAATCTCTTTATAATCTTGTAATATTTTAGATTTTATGCACTTAAGTGCTTCTTATATATTGCTCATTCTTTTAAATAACTTTGTTATTTTATGCTCTTAACTATTTTTTATTCTACCCAAAAAAAAATTTCTACAGTATTTGCTAGAACATAAAAAATTTATCATTGTAATTTGTTACAAATTTTTTAAAATTTTTATCATTTTTTAAAAGTTTAGTGGAATTCATCTATTATTTTTTTAAATTTATATTTATGAGGTTTAATTTTTAATTGTTTGTCTCCTAATACTCTATATAGTGGATGTTGTTTAGTGTTAATGCCCAAGCTTACAAGTATTTTAAATGTTTAATATTAGATTGAGAATTTTATTTGTTTTTATGTTAAAATTTTTCAATTATTGAATAAACCTTTTATGAAAAGTACATATAAACAACAAAAAATTTGAAACTTATATTTTTATAGAAGAAATTTAAAATTGTTTTAGTTTAAATAAATTCGCACAATTAAGAAAAACATTAATGTAAGACATTATTTAAAGTTTTCAAAATTACATCACACTATGCAAAAGAAGGTTATCGTAATGGTAGAATGATTGAACATATATTATTATAAGTTAATGAAATAAAAAAATATAACTTAAAAATGTTGATCAAAACACCAGATTTTGTATATTCAAAATTTTCTTTATTGTTACAACTGCAAGCAATTTGTTATCATATCGTACTTTTCAAAAAATTGACAAAACATTAATTATTATTGAAATTTGAATTTAAGATTTTAATTAATATGTTAACATTTTCATGAAATAACATAGTGATATATTAAATATCAAAAACAAGGCAACAAATACAAATTGTTTACAAATATAAAAATCACAAAAAATACAATGATAACAAATAAATAAATTTTTAACACTCTAATGCATTAAGCAACAACAATAAAAATGATTTAAAAATAAGCACTTAATGTAGCAAAACTAAATTGTTTTAAACAATATCTAATTGGATAATTTTTTATTAAAATAACAATGGTTGATGTCCTAATCTAAATAAAAATTTTTATCAAATATTTTTTTAAAAAAGTAAAATGTAAAATATTTAAAGATTATCACCATAATGAAAAAATTGGGAAATGCAAAAAAATGCTAAAATCTTAGTATTTTAAAAAAAGAATAAAATTAATAAAATTAATGCTCATATAACCTAAGATGAAATGATCATAATATTTTAAATTTCATTGAGCATAATATACATAAAATTTTATATTTATGAAAAAAAAATTTATCTAATATTTAATAAAAAGGGTACCCGTAATTTTCTACATTGATGTAATGTGATGAGAATAGAAATTATCATTTTCAAAAAAAAGTTAAAATTATTCATATAACAAAATTATAAAATGCAATATTTTTAGTTAAAGAACTTAGCATATGTAAAATTGACATAAAATACACAAAATATAAACCATAAATAGAAAATAAATTAGAAATAAAATTAAGCATTTTAAATGTTAATATAAACCATTTATTATAAAGAAATTTCCCTAATGGTTTATGAAAATAATCTTTACGTCATTAACCAAAACCTTTTTATATTCAAAACACAAAAAATCCTAAGATTGTAGAATATCTGATATGTTGTAAACTATATGATTTAAAAATTTATAAAGAACAATATTTTATAATGAACCAACCTTGCATACCATTTGAAGTTCATCTGAGTTCTTTTCTTCTTTTATTTGTAATGATACATATTAGTTGTAAACTACACTTAGTTACCATAACCTAAAATGAATTATAATTTTTAAATATTTTACATAATTAAATATTTCTTATTACTATAAACTTTTATTTTTTTTATAACTTATGCATTTATTTTATTTTGTAATATTTTTTACATTTCTTTTTTGCTAATAAAATTTTTTTTTTGAATTATTTCATAAAATAAACTTTCTTACAAACTTTAATGGAACATTATTTTGCAAATTTTTTAATATTTGACTTTTTCATATTTGTTTTATTTAGTTTTTTACATTTTCATGTTTCACTCATTTTGAAGGTTCTATTATGATATTTTTAATATATAACATATATTGTGAGCATTTCTAATGACCAAGAATCTCTACTTCTTATTCATGCACTATTAAACTATTTTTTCTAATAGTCTTTTTAATTTTTACGCTTACATTTTCTTATACTGACATACTTACGAAGCTCACATTATTATGAAAAAACTTTTTGATAGTTATGTTGTTTGTTAAAAAATTAGAAACATTCAGTTATCTTAAATATTTTTTATAGTTTACATCTCATATTTATTATACTTTAAAACAATTAATTTTTTCAAATTATAAATTAGACTTTAAATATTTAAATGTAAAATATCTTTTATATAAACAAATATTTCAAACAAAGTGTGCGATATAAAGAACAAATCTATAGCTTAAAAAAAGATGAAAGGAAAAAAAATACATAAACACATTTTTTTAATTGAGATATTTAACTTTGTTTGTGTACCATGTGATTAAAAGCTTTCATTTTACAAAATCGAGATGAGAAATAACTAAACATGACCAACAATAAATTTATAGTATAAAAACAATGTGTGTTACTCTAGAAAATTGATCCTAGAAGTATAGCAATATTAAATATCATATTTTGGAAAATGAACAACAAAATGGACAAAGAATATAAAATCATTTTTCATTGTTAAATTACTTGTACATTAAAACATTTTTTAAAGCAAAATTAAACATAAATTTATTTTTAATTCTAAAAATTTCAAATGTTTAAAGCAATGTTCACAACATTTTAATAATACTTTATCTAACACTATAATAACAAAAATAACTTGTATGTACTAAAAAGTTTATAATTACAATGACTACTCACATAATAAAAATTAAAAAAACTTTATAATTTTTATGTAACTTGTATTTATAGCATCACTTCTAAAGTTCTTATTTAATAATTATCACAATAAGGTAAAAAAATATTCAAAAGTGTAAACAAAATTTAGAAAAAAATTAAAATCTTATTGTTTACATGTAATGAGATAGCTTCCTTGTTATGTGGTAATAACACTTAATTTGATCAAAATAACAAAAAAATGATGTTGAGAGATTATTAAAATAGCTAGCATTTCTTAAACATTTTCAAATTTAAGAACACAAAAAACTTAAAAGAAATTTTATAAATTTTTTAATGAATGTAAAATAGCAAATATATCAAATTATTAAGAATCTTAAAAAATATTATTTTAAGGTGTTAATTAATTAGCTAATGATATCTATAATTAACAATTAGTATCATTATTGCTAAATAAAAACTTAAATATTTTATAAAACAAATTCTACATGACTAAACTTTTAAATGTTCCAAATCACTTACATTATATATTAGGGAATTTTTTTTGGAAGTAGACAATTGCAATTTATAACATATCAATGTAAAACATCATAATAACTAATGAAAATAATTTGGAACCTAGGTAAAAAAATATAAAAATTTAAAATATTATATTTCAAATAAATAATTTCTAATTTACATTATATTAGATAAATCATCTTAACAATTACCTAAAAGCACACTAAGTAAGGTAGGTAAGAAAATATTAAATTATTAAAATATTTATGATAATAAAAATTTAAAAACTTCATACGTAGGTGAAATAATTTGAAATGAAATTTATATAGAATAAAATAAAAAAATATATTTAAGAATAACATGGTAGATTAAAAATGCTTAACACTTACAACTATTTAAAAATTTTTAAAAATTATTTTTTTATATAAGATTGATAAATATTAAAAAATATATACACAGAAAAAAATTTTAAGTTCAAATAATATTATGACATGGCTACTAAACCATGAAAAGATTTATATTTTAAAAATTAATTTTAACAAATAGTTAACTCAAAGTGTAGTTTTAGAAAACATTGTAAGCACATAAAAACATTAATTTAAAAAAAATAATTAACTAAATGAAAAACTATGAGAATTTCACCATGCAAAAAAATGTGAAATAAAAATCTTATTATTTAAAAAAAGGAAAATATTAAATATAATGCATAATGAAAGAGTTAATCTATTAATTTTAGTATCACAAATTAGTTGCTTAAAAATTTAAAAGTCCTAGATTTTAAAAAAATTAAATAAATAATTAACTCAAAAAAAATTACTTGCACAAAAAATGTAAATACATGAAGAAAGATAATTATTATAATGAAATAAATTGATTATTAACATAGAAAAATATCAAAAAACTTTTTATGATATTATATGTTAAACATGCATAATGTTACCAATGAAACCTTTTCAAAATTACAAATTTAAATAACACAATCATGATGATGGAGCGGTTAAAAAATTAAAAGTTGTCAAAAAAAAATATTCTGATCATGTAAAGTATAACAAATTTGAAAGGAAAAAATGCAAATTATTAATTTATTTAAAACAAAAAAATTTTGTAATCTAACTATTCGAAATTTTAGATGAATAATTTAAGCATGAAACAATGGAAGACCATTACTTCCCTCGAAAAATTTATTTAGTTCGACGTAGATGATACATATTAGTCTTGTCAAGACTAATCTATACAATAAGAGATGCATGTCAACTATTAGTGCATGATTCACAATAGTGAAAATTATGTTTAGATATGAAGATTAAGTTGAAGGATGATTTAGATAGTCAAATAGTTCATAAATATTAAGTAATACGTAAGCTTATAATAATTGATCATAATAACTGAATACTTTGTTCTTACACAATATTTTGATGATAAGAAATCACTATATTACTTATTAATCTTTTTCATTAAGTGTTTCAAAACATGTGTCTCATGATCTAGTAGATGTGTCCGTTATACATCTTAATTAGTTGATTTTTAGGTTAATGAAAAATTAAAGACAAGTGAATAAGTGTTGGAGACATTGCTTTAGAATTGTTGAACTTTTAAATGTTGGAGCTAATAAATGGAACTCTAAGAGTAATAATTTTCCATCTAGAGCTCATCTTCTACATAATACATTGATTTAGAACTATTACACCAAACCACTTGATACTCATATGGCACATAGGTTTTCTTTCATCATACTTATAGTGAGGGGCATCGCTTTCCATAATCTTTATGTAAGATGTTCACAAGAGTACACATTGAAACATATCCATTAATAAAAGTGAATAGTTAAAATTGAAATAGTTTAATTATCCATAGGTTTAATCTTAAAACAATGAGACTTGAAATCATTTTGACCCAAGGTATTGACTTAAATATGCCTATAAATCAAATAATTGCATGCCCTTTAATATAATAGTTATGGAGTTGAATACAATTATTCTGCTTTGTTTAATGATAATGCATAAGTATTTAAAATATATTTTATTAAGAGAATTTTATGATTTGGAAAGCTGATGTTTATGTCAATCGAAGAACCTACATAAGAGAAAACGTTAGATCCCATGAAGATTCTCTTCGTTAAAGTGACAAACTTCTAAGAGATTAATTTTTAATTTGATTTTAAAAATTTCACTTTTATTTTATTAAAATATTAAGCAAGAATAAAATTATTTTTACAAGGTGTTAAAATTAAACTTCATCATCACTATAATTTTTGCTTAATTTAATTATCCAAAGAAACAAAAGACTCAAAACTTTGATCATTTTACAAATCACATAATCTTGATGACGAATTTGGAGGCCTTTTTCCAAACATGGAAAACAAAAATTAAGAAAAAAAGATCTTGTAATAACTAACTTAAGCCTAAACATTTATGGCATAGAATTAAAACGTGACTCTTGAACTAATATGCTATATACTATATAATCACATAATCACTATGAAATATGTTATGTGCTTATTAGTAAGCAAGAGTCTTGATCTTCGAAGAGAACCAAGGGAAAGCCAAACTAATATTCTTGGCAAATTGTATACACACAATCAAGCCTTTCTGCAACTATCTCACATCCAAATAAATAATGTGTGACAAAAATTCCTAGTTTGTTTTGCATATATCACTTCAAAAATGTAGAAATGGATGTCTACTATTTGATTTTATGGTCACATTAAACAATGTAAAATTCATTTTCCTCTCTAAAACACACTGTTCCAAATCTATTGCTTGATCACACAATTTTGGTTATTAAACATTCAAACCATCATCCATCTTTCAAAAATGTATAACTTCAAATCCAATCATCTCGTCATACAATTTTCAAAATTTAATGATTCATATTTTATTCCATTTCTAAACTATGTAGATTTAAATGTATCCATCTAATTATTATATTCTTGCAATATAATTGTCTTACTTAAAATCAATCATGCATCAATCTTTTACCTTGATTCAATCAAATAAGTTTTTAATTTAATAGTCTAGATTAAAATCTATCACGTTGCTATCATTAACTTATACTGACAAAAAAATTTTCATTTGACAATCTATATTAAAATCAATCTTACAGCTCTTATTTATCATGATTTATCCTAGACTTGCAAATTCCCAATGATATTTAATGAGTTGTTATAGCTATTTTACGAGCACCATTGGGCCGCCTAAACCTATTATTTATTGTAAATTGCTATTTTCAAATACTTATTGAATTCAAGTCATTATACTAATAACAATTTATAGGAATGTTTGATAACTATTTTTAGTCAAAATATTAAATATTTTTTAATATTAAATTATTGGTGAAAGACTAGAGAATTTGTTCGAGCTATAAAAGTTAAGTATGAGCAACTATTATTAATTATTATTTCTACTCATTGTGTCCCTCATTCTTTCATCTCCAATTGTAATATCTTTTTTAATAAGGTAATTTGTTATTCTTTTGTCCTTCATTCAAGTAAAAGCATAATATATTAATATTTGCTTAATATTTTATAAAATATAAGACTATTATGAGAATCAAATTGAAATGTGCTTTTGCACTTTTTGTATTTCTACTTTTTTCATTTCATTGAAATGCTATTATAGCCATTTTATTTTATAATTATTTTGCGACTGTTGTCAATTTGTGAATTGCTTATACTAATTAGTTCGATTTTTTTGTCCTTTGCATGGACTTCATGTAAGCTTTAATTTGGGATAAATCATCCAAATTTGTTATACTTTTTAAAGTATTAATAAATTTTCTAATTTAAAAATTTTCTTTTATCATTAAATATAATTATTCTATAGTAAAAAATAGAAATTTATAAAAAAATATTAAAAAAGATTTATTGGAGCTTAATAGGCAACCTAAAATAGTTACTTTAAAATAAATTTTTAAAAACTTTATTCAAAAGCCTATATTTTTATTCCTAATCATTTATCTCTTTTTATGAAGCACATTTCAACTAGCATCAACACAAAGTCCCTTTTTGATGAGAATAAATTCTTCAAAGAGAATATTGTCTCAAAATGATATTTCCACAAATTTTATTAAGAGTGCATTCTTGAATAAGCCATAACTCTTTTTTGGTCATTATAATCTTGGTTGGAATACTAGGATTGTCAATCACTTGATGGTAGTAGGTAAGGAATCGTTAGAACAACTACAAATTTCATTGAAATTTCATTTTAAAAAAGTTTAAAAGGTGTAACAATGCACCTAGAATTTATCAAAACTTAATAAGGTTGAATAAAGAGTGCTTAAGGAAGGTGTTAAACATGTTTTAACTAATGACACACTTTTCTCTCTTCTTTTCAAGTTGGTGTTCAAGAATTTGAAGGTGATTCTAGTGGGCTTTCATTGTTTTGATGTTGTTTTGTCAAAACAAAGAGAGCACCAGTTCCATTTAAGTATGGTCAACTTCTCCATTCCTATCTGGCCACTTTTCATTCTCTCTCAACCAATCAAAATGATATCTTAGTGCAAATTTATCTCTTTTTGCCAACCTGATGGGGGGTTTCACTACCGAATGCCCATGGTGGGTGAAGTAATGTCTGATCTATGACCTATGAAAAAATTCTGACAGTTACCTTATGAAATAAATGGCAACTTCTATCAAACTTGGCACCTGTTTCGAATCAATCAAAATCACTTCCACAATCAAACAAGTTAGGAGAGAATCAATGGATTCTTCTTTGGGATGATTCATCCTTCCTGAACAACAAGATAGACGTAACATAGAATGCTACATTTATTATTAAATAATTTAAAAGAAATATGATAACACATAATAATGAGTTGTTTAGAATTCTTTTCACTGAATTTATTAAAAGAATAAGAGAAAGCTTACTCTAATGAAGAATTATCTTAATAATAAACTTAGACCAATAATACAAAATATTACTTTTAAACAAATTTAAAAAAATAGGAAATATAACATGATAGAATAATGCAAAAACTATAGTGCAACTATAAATATAATTTTCTATTTTTTATTCAATTTTTTTATTGACGTAATTTTTATGCAATTTCATAAGATATGAAAGTTTTCTAATTTAATTATTTTTTTTTATAAAATATCATTAATTATTTGCTGAGATAATATTTTTTGTCCGCTAAAATAAAAATAATTTTTAAGATTTTAAAAGTCCTTTAAATCTCTAAAATTTTATTTTTCGTGATATTTAATTTTTTTTTTTTTGAATTTGTGTTTAGAAGATTAAAATTTTTGTAAACAACATATGCACATAGTTTTTAACATTTTTAGTGTTGAGTTAAATAATGACATATTTACATGTTAAAATTCATAAAATTTCTATTTACAAAATTAAGTTTATTTAGCTTATGTTAACAAAAAAATGTACATGTGTATTTTCAAGATATTCAAATATTTTGTTAATTTGATTTCGCCTATGTTTTAAAATAAAATTATCATATTTTTTTAATGAATTTATTATTTCTTGAAATAATATAATTTAAATGTTTAAGTCTTTTCTATTTGTAATAATAAGAAAAATCATTTTGTTGATGCACAAGTCAAAATATTATCTCATGAATATATTAACTAAATAAATTTTATAGGTATGTTACCAACTTCTAAATATTTTATTCAATTTTTTATTTTTATAGCTTGAGAGATTTTTCAGCCACAATTGTTTTGAATGTCGTGCTTAATATCATTCATTTATATCACATAACATACCAACTTCTAAATAAATAAGCAATTAATTCATATCGTATATAACACGAAAGTAAACTTTTGCTAAATATTTTATTACAACATCATGTAAATTATTAACTTTTTGATAATTTTCTCACTTCATTTGCATAAACATTTTATGATTTAATATAATCTATTTTTTAATTGTTTTCTTTTTTAACATAACATCTTTGGTCTTTGAACATTTGTTTAGACTTAAATATTATGAATATTGTTTCATAAATCTATGTACACATTATTTTTTTAGTTATTTCATTATTGTCATATTTTTTCTACTTTTCATCTTTCTAAATTACTTAACTTACAACATGATGTTTATTTTTCTTGCATTATTAACAAAACATTTGGTTAATATACTATGTAGATACTTTTATGTCCATGAATGTTTTAATATTAATTATATATATTTTATGATTTTTTAAAATTTCTTTTTAAATCTAGTATTAAAGATAATCTTTACATAAAATGCTATACGCATGTATTGTATTTCTGTAATACAACAAGAAAATTTTGGTGCATAGTTTCTTAAATTTTTTAAATGTCAAATTTCTTAACAATATTTATTATATTTAATATTTCATTGTAAAAACTAATGAAGGTGACTGTGTTGTAATTTCTTAAGATAATATGTAGTAATTGTTTTTTGAGCAATTATGAATATGTAGTAATAACTAGTGAAAGTGTGAAATTGCGATGGAGTATGGTGCACATGCACCTTAAGTTTTATTAATGATTGATGGCTCTATTTAATGTCTTGATTGACTTTTTAATGGCTTGATTAACTTGAGTTTCATTTGTCATGTTTAGCTCTAGAACACATGATATTAAATTGAAAATATCATAGATTCAAAATATATGATATAAATTGAGAAAATAAGTTTAAAATAAGCTTAATTATTTTATAGTTTATGATCATGAGGTATGATGACTAATGTTACATACGTATGACCTAGTTTTTGTATTAATTTAATAGAACAAATTAGAACTACAAATGGGTCACATATTTACAATGATCTCATCATGTATACATGATTATCATTTGAGATAGAAATATAAAGTGTGAACAATGGCTTACAACTTATCTATCTTGCCATATTATTTTTAATGTTATAAGAGATAAGTTCTTCTACATATAATATTTATACAAACTCTTTTTAATAAGTGCAAAATTTTTATTTCTTATGAGTATCCCAAGTCTTGATTAAACTATAATTGAGTTGAACATGTATGACATAATTTGTCATATTGATATGATTCTTTAGTTAATATTGAATGACAAACCTCTTCTTGTTAGTCAGTTGTGTCATCCATAAAAGAGTAAACATTTTCAGTTATGTATTTGCATAACTTTTATATGAAATAGTACAAAGTAGAATGTTCTACTTATGTGATTCATTTCTTTTCATTCATTGCGTAGAGGACTAAAGAAAAAAAGTTACAATATTATTATGGAAATCTCATATTCTCTTTATGTGTATGGCTTTTTTGTTAAGTTAACATTTCATAACAAAAATAACACCATGTTATTGTTAACATATATGGTAGAAAATAATCATAAAAAATCTACATATTATGGAAAAATTAATTTTATAATTGTGTATTCTTTTTTATACATGTACTACCCTAAGCTTAATGTAATAAATTTATCATTCTTGTATAATCTGAGTGACCATTTAAAACAAAAATTGAAAACATAAAAAACAATAAATCTTTTCATTGTATTGTTTATTCAATTTTGTCGTACCTGCATGATAAACTTATGCTACAAATACAAAAGTTTGAGATAATTTGTTTATTAGGGCTATTAGTTCTATCTACCTATTGCCCTAGAACATTCTATTGTTTGTAAGTTTATAAACAATTGCTAAATTGATAATGGCTAGTTTAATCACCCTAAGAAAACAAATAAAGTAATGGCTACTTTAATCAATCTAGGAAAACAAATTAATCTATTCCACTTACTTTCAAAAATGAGGGATTCATCAAGAATATAAGTATGACTTCTTTTCAATCTTAGAATAGATGGATGAACACATTTCATTTTATTCACTTTATTTAGTTGATTCTATGTATATTAATATCTTCATCTACATTTAGATATTTTGTCACTTTTGTCAAAAAGGGATTAAGGTAAAAGCTGTAAAAAGTTGTCTGTGTTATAAATTTTGATGTTTCAAACACCATAATTATTGTTGTGTTATGGTCAAGGTTGGCTAATCACTATAAGCCTATAGGTGTTATGTTGAACCAGTGATTGATGAAGCTGTTGCAAGGATTTCTTGAATTTTCCCCATATGGCAAATGTTGCTTGTTTAGTGGAAGCCTAGCTATGATGATTGTGGTTTAATGAACACTTTATGTTCGTTGTACACCCATTTGAAATCATTATATGCTTTATGTTTTTCTTTTATTTTTTTAAATTATTGTTTATTCAATAATAGTACGTTTATAAATGTAACGAAAGATTTCAAATGATCAAAATAATTGTTAGATAGCAAAAATCATTTATGGTAACAATTCAAATAGACACCATTCCCCTCCCCTTATGGCAAGTGTAGTTCCTTCAACTATTATCATAATGGGTTTTTTGAAATGTAGAAGTTCCTAATACAAAGTCATTCTCTTGTATTTCTTATGGTGAATTGTTTCCAATATCTATTAACGCTGTTGATTATCCTCCTTTATTTCTTTGGAAACACTATGCATTGTGGGAAAATGCTTTTAAAGTTTTTTTTTGAATTGTAAACTATACTTTTCTTAATTTTGTTGTCCATCCTAGCATTATTCTTGGTGATAAGGGTCATAGCTCATGTACAATTATTCAACTTAATGCAAGAGGAGAAAAACTTTTACACTTTTGTTTCTCTAAAAGTGTACAACTTTTCTTCTTATTATGAAGACATGCAAGATTTAGGTAGGTTACTTGAAGATAAATTGTTTCAAAACACTATTTTATAGCAGGAAGAGAAGAAGCAAAAGAAATAGAAAAGGAAAGTAACATCATATACTCACAAACTATGTTTATCAATCAAAGGTGCAATGTTTAATTGATGTCTTGTGATATCTCACTTGTTGAATGCAATGATACTTTATCTAAATGCATTAATTACTTAGTAAATAAACAATTAAGTTAATCAACATTATGCTAATTTAAAAGTGAAAAGAAAAAAACATGAACAACATATTCATAAGTTATAAAAAGCATGAATTTTTTTAAGTAATAAATCACTCAAAGAGACTGTATAGTCACATATCCATTTTCTAAATGACCTACAAGACAAACATGCTTATTCTGAAAAAAATTATTTGTGAGTAATTTTTACATTGAAGCTTTGAATTAATAGAATATTCAGTTAAGAAAAAAATGTAGATGTAAAAAAAATTATTCACTTATTTAGCAAAAGAAAGTTATTAAATCGAAGGAAAATTTTGTAAATCTCGCCTAACATGTTTCTTCATGCACACAAGCTATAAAGATTTTAATTTGAGTGATCATTTTAAGACTATTAATAGTCCAACTCATTTATGCATGGCTTTTACCCTTTCTTTCAACTAAATTTTGAACAATCAACTGTGTTGGAACACAACAAAGTACCTGTCAATTCATTGTTTTAGTACTTCACTTAATAATGTGAATGACTAGGTCCTTTGAAGGTAGATGTTGCTACTTTAAATCTCACACATCCTATAATTTCTTGAGTATGTATTGAAGGTAAACAATGGTTCTTGTAAAAAAATTTATTATGATAAATTACCTAAACTTGACAAAGGATGCCACAAAAATAAGCATGAGTTAGATCAAAGCAAATATTAAAAATAATTCGATAACTCTTAGGATCATCTGGTTGTTTCTATCAAGGAATAGCATGATGTAATTAATGGACAAAATATCGATGAGGATGTCAACAAAAATAACCAACAATAGGAAAAGATTGAATCCACCAAAATTTTTACTTGTTAACTCTTTGGCTACGAATGGCTGTTCAACCACATATCCTAATAAAAAAACCATTGAGCACGTCCCCAATACGAAAGAAAGACAAAACATATATACAAGAGATTGCAACTATCTGGTAGGCCAATTATTGGATGACTATAGCTCCTTAAAAAATTCTAAAATATGAGAAGATTAATGATTAAGCTTCTTAATTAAAAAATTCATAGGATAAATTTTAGCATTCATCAGATAATCTAGATCATAAAAGTTTTAGTGAACTTTAAAGATGGGGGAGTTTAATCCATAGAAATATCAAAGGATTAGAAAAAAGTTGTAAAAGATTAAAAAAACCAATTAGCCAAAAAAGTATTTGAGGATGCTTTTAGCTAGGCAAATTTTAGATAATGTTGGCCTTAATGAATGAATTCTTTTTTTGAAATATTTGCAGTGCTACTAAAAATGGTTTAGCCAAGTGCTTAATCAATTTATTAAAATGTATATCGTTAGATAAGTTGCCTTGTTGGAACCTATGTCTTTTATGGATAAGACATAAAAATTTCCTATTCAACTGATTTTTTTTGGCATTATTATTACAATCAACCCAACAAGATATATATTTTTTTGAAGGATTTGAATTGTAATGTTGACATTAATGAATAGTAGTTTATCTATATCAACATTAAGCATAAACACTAGGTTTCTAAAGCTCGTGATGCTTTCACCTATGATAAAAGCAGAGTATTTTGAAGGAGCATATTAATGGCAAGTCAATTCACATTGTCAACGACACTACAAATCCACGGATTGTGGGAAAAGATTTTAATGAAATCACATCTTCAGATGATTACAATGGACTATCTTCATCAGCTTGTTAGAACTAGATCAGGTCACATTCCTCTTCCACTGGATGTCATCAAAATTCATCCTTCATCTACAAAATAATTTAAATTTCGTAACAAGTTTTCGAATCGCCCTTCATTTGCATAGACAATGGAGAATAGTTAGAATTCTTTTTTAAACTACTTTGGGAAGAAGGCCCTAACTTTAAAATAAAATGGACATAAAATGAACCATAAAGATTGAAAATATCAACATTTGCAAAAATCTTTTATCTTATTTTGTCTTAAATGTTGTGTTGAATGAAGCTAAAGAATTTTTATAAGATCTCCAATTCTTTGGGGGATTTTAGGCACAAACATTATATATATTCATAAATCTCATAACCTAGAAATCTTTTTTGCTTTTAGAACAAATATTCTTCAAAACATCATGAAAATAATATTCAAAATGCTCATTGTTGATTAAATAGAACAAATTTTTGATAAGTTGATTTTTCTAAAGCAAACTAGTTTTATAAATGTAGAGATATTCTACAAAACATACTATAAGTTTAGTAACTAGTATATTGTTTTAACAATAAAAATAAAAAGACAATTTTATTGTTAAGTAGGATTTGAGGAATGTGAATTACACATATCATGGAAATTTCTTTGTATGACACTTTCCAAGTATATGTTTAAAACAATCTTACTAACGTGCTCTCCAATTATCATTACAATACATGGATATCAACAAAAATTAGTCGATCTCCAAGTAAATTTTTGCAACTTTTAATGTCTTAATCAAGGCAATCCTCTATCTTCCTTTGTTTTCATCTCATTCATGGAGTTCTTGAAAAGAAGCCTTAAAAAAGAATGATATTATATGGAGAACATAGATCATTTATATTTATCACTCTCTTAGCATATGCAAACAACATAAATATCATTACTAGAGAAAAATTGAAAACTACTATTAATCTTAGCAAGATTTTACATCTCTTCCAACACTCCACAAAGTTTTTAAATATAAAAATTTAAAGTGAGGATATCTATAGAAACAAAAAGAGTATATGCTAGGTAAATCAAATTTGTAAGGGCTCAAGATTGCATTAAATAAATCTTCCTTTGGCTTATTTGCACTCCATATTATGTAAATGTCAGAAGAAAGTAGCTTACTTCCAAAGCTAGTTTGATAAAATTAAAAATAGATTTTATTAGTGGAAAATGAAGTTTTTATCTAACAAGGTTGACACATTCTAATCAAGTTTGCCATTTCCTTGATTCCAATATATGTTGTAATGATAGTAAACTTGCAATGTAGTTTTATAGTAGATTAAGAAAGTAATGAATTGACTTTTGTGGGAGACAATGAAGAAACTCTTAAGCATCACTTGACTTCTTCGAAAAAAGTTAATTTACTATTAAAGGAAAACAACCTTGGTATTTCAAAAATCAAGAAAATGATGAAACTTTTTATGTAAAACTTAATTGTCAAAAACTCACCAACAACACTTTATGGTCTAACAAAATGTCAATAAAATACAAATCCTCAGATTCATCAAGATTGAAATCCAAGAAATGGGCTATCATCCAATGGATGAAACTTTTGATTACAAAGAATGAAAATTGGTCTAACTCAACGAAAATATTGTATATGGTGTCTAACTTGTGATGTATAGTTTAGCTGTCATTCTACCTAGGTTTATTTGAGATCAAAAGAGTCAAGTGTAAAACTTATACTAATATTACGAAGCACCAAATGCACTTTAAAGATATTAATATTAAGATGGATGATATTCAAAAACATGTGTGATTACAAAATAACCTAATCAACCAAAATTTTGAACTTTCTTTGATGTGCCATAAATAAGAACATTGACTAATTAAATCAAACAGTAACAAATGTTATATATGTAATATTAAAGAGAAATGTTGCTTTATAATAATCTTTTTTCTAATCATTCAAAATTTTTAAGAAGATGTCGAACAAATAATTTTGGCAATCATAAATTAATTGGAAAGAACTTTGGAAAAAGTAGTTAAGGTAATTACGTGGTTACCTCAATCGATGATCTGGATGTAGTTAAACATCATTGGTAAGAAGTTATGCATCAATTGAGGTGCTATTGTAGTTGGAATTATCAGAAACAATTTATAAGAAACGAGTTTAGATTTTTTATTACTAAAATAAATTTGATAACACCTAAAGTTAAGGTAATGGCTATAAGTAGGGGTCTTCAAATATGCAACCAATTGTAGATTAGTAATTTATACATTTTGGTTGACTGTAGTGTGTTATTAAATCAGTTCCAAGATACAAAAAATATACAATGGAGTTAGCAAATTGCATGATGTAAGAATCGAAACCAGTTTGCTAAAGATAATATGGTGCTTAGTATACAAAGAAAATAATAATGTGGCCATATCTCTTGCTAAAAAAACAATAATAAAAATTTCAACTCAGATAGGGATAGAACATCAATTCGAGATAAATACAAAGTTGTTATTAAAACTGAGAAATTATAACTTTCATACATTTTACCATCATAGAGAGCATGACATTTAAAATATGGAATAATTTTCATGTTACATGAGCGAAGTATTAAGCTATTAAATATTCTATTTATTTTCTATAATACAAATATTGTTTGCAAAAGAATGGTACTTTTACTTTTTAGAGTTACTATTCTTGTGTATCAAAAGTGATAACATGAAAATAATTGAATAACAATAGGTTGTGAGTACCATTCATCTTAGTGCATGATTTTCTCAACACAACTTCAACACCTAATGGATCAACAAAGTATCAAATAAAGTAACTTCTATCAAAATATAGTATTATTATGATGTAACACTTCTTCAAATCATAACATTATGTAAAGAGAAATTGGCTATCATTATAACTTGCTATATGTTGAAGATCACACAAGTTTGAAGGTTCACAAAGAATTGTTCACAACAAACTAATATGATCGATGTTGATTATATTATCATCCATTTGCACATGGTTATCATGAATACTATTCATCTTATGATGTAGTTGTATTGTGGTATTTGTTTTATAAGTAGAATAGATAGAAAGAATATTCAAATATGAGCATAGGAAAAGCATCTCAACTCTTATACTAAAATTTCTCAATTTTTATTTACATTGGACTAATATGACTGGCATCTTTTAATACAAACATACATTTTCAATGATATAGACATGCACATCAAACATAAGGAAATTGGAAAGAGTGTAACGAGTACTTTGTCTCCTTATTGTAAAAAAAACATGAAGTTTACACACTTCAGTAATCATAATGGATTTCTCACCATTTTTTATGATGACATCAAGAACTTTTGTTTCATATGTTCTACTAAATAGAAGAAAAATTGAATATCCTATAGGGCAATGTATAACACATTTATTAGATGAGCTAAAAAGGTGAATTATGTAAAATTTTGTCTAAAGTCTAGTAATTGAATGCCAAAGATATGAATGAAAATTATTTCTAGCTATTTAAAAATGAGATAACAAATTTATATTGTATCATAATCATGTCTAAGTAGAAATCCCAAACATGAAGAATGAAGTTATATTATAAAAAGATGATGAACAAAGATGTAGCTCAGGCTACCAAATCCTTATTTCTTACTTGAAAGGTTGTTATGATTAATGTAATGTTTAAGGCTAGCCACATATGCACACTTAGTGATAATATGGTCATAGTGTGGATTATCATTGTTCTTAATTTCATAACAAAAAACATTTTCGGGTGGCATAGCTAAAATTAATTTAATACCCAATGATTTATGAGATTTAGGACTCAAGTGATTAAGGACATGGCTAAACATTATAAATGTAGGATAGGTATTAGAAACTCCTATAATAGGATTTATAATGGTTGGAAATGATGAAAAGGATGACAACAATGGTGGAAATAAATTCAAATCATAATTTAGATGTCAAATAATCACCTGAAATACTTTGATAACAAACTATGGTTTTGTATTCTTTTGGATAAAGAAAACATCATTTATAAAACAATAATGCCAACATTAAAATTTTGCTAAATTTTGATGTTATTCTTATAACACTTTTGTCGCCTACTAGTTTTATATTATGCATATTTTTTTGAAAGATTACATTCTATATTATAAAAAATTAAATTACAAAATATTTTACCACTTTAGAGTTGACTTATGAAAATATTTTAGTCTTGAAAGATGGGAACCCTTGCATTCAATATTCTAAACATAAGCATCTCAAATTATGTCTTAGTTAGATGGGCTTTTATTATACTCAAATCATAAAATGATTCATCTTACACATTTATGTGTTAAATTACTTAATTCACTATCAAAATCCATTTGATTATTATGTGCAATCACTTAATATCTTTAAAATTAAATTTTTATTGAGAGGTATAATTTTTATTAATGAGAACTTTATTTGTTGTTTAGGATTATCTTAATTAAATTTACAAATATTGGTCCAATTTTACTTCTAAGACCCATTTCAATGAACCTTGATAAATCTATTCATGTTACAAAAACATAAAAATAATGTATTGCTATTAACTATTGAAATTTAATACATAGTATTTTGTGTGATGTATTTATATGACTACATTTATATTATATTTTGAAAGAACTTAGTTATGCTAACTAAGTGCTTGGCATTTTTGTCATGTAAGTTCTATCACTTTAAATATCCATCTTATTATTAAATACTTCATTTTTATATTCCATCAATGATAAGTTCAAATGTGAAGTTTTGAATTTCTTTAATTTCATTTTGCATTGCTCATGACAAAATGGTTCTTAACTATAGTTTTTATGTCACTAGAGTACTAGATATGGTTGAGTTATGAAAATTGCACACATATTGTTATATCTTATGGGTATTTTTTTGGAAATGTAATCCCATATCTTCTACTTTCCTTTTTAAAATAAAACTTTGTTCTTGAAATCCTCCCATTGCTATATATTATGCTTCATTTGTTGAAAGCAATAGTTCCACGTCTTTTTAATAGATAATTAGTTTAAGGTGTGTTCAAAAAATGATTAAGTACCTACAACGCTTTTCTTATGTACTCTTAAACCTACATAATCTTTGTATCTTTTTCTTATGAGATAATGACATAACTTAAATTTTGTGAAACAAAAACACTAATACCTTTGTGCCAAGGAAGTGCCCAAAGATTCCTTTTATAGATTCTAAATCAAAGTCCTTGGAGCTTTTTTGAAATTGGTTAAAAAAGGCCCAGATTAAAAACATTCTTAGGTCTTCTAGTATTTGACTATAGAACATATCATCCTTTGGTATACCTTGAAATCTATTAGTTTTCGTTTCAAATCTTTGTATAATACTTTGGTGGAGACTATTGAAAGTAGAAATATGTTTGAAGCTCTCAAGGTCAAGCATTTATAACATCTCATTTATATATTTTATTTAAGATGCAAGGATACCTTTCTCATATTATTTTACTTTCAAATCAACAAAATAAGTAACTTAAGCTATTATGTTAATCACAAATTTTACACCCATAAGCCTACTAAATCAATCACAAAAGGACAAGTTCGTTAATCCCCTTTTAACAACCATTTGGCATAGTTTAAATACCTTGTAATAAGAAAAAGCAAATAATAACCCTATTGCCTTCAACCTTATGATTAGTTCAGTGTTCCTTTTAAGTTTGGTCTTTTTAATTGATTATAACCCTTTTCCACTAGCCCTTCCATATTTTAAATGTTAATCACATGATCATTTTATTTTAATTTTTTAATACCCATCTTTTATGACTATATTGTGGTGACATATCCCACCTAACAGTTCCAAAGCATTCATTCTAACAAACAAGTTAAAATTATCCAATAGCCAACGCAACAAAATTCATTCCTCAAGGCTTCAGTTATATTTTGATGAACATGTTTTTTAACTAGATGCAACATATATGGTTTTATTTTAAAGAGAGGCATGGGTCTTTACTCCAAAAGGTAAGTCACTTAGAATTAAATCACTTAGATGATTTTTATGTCATATTAACTCCTTCGATGCAACCATATCCTTGTATTTGAAATTTTAACATATCATTTATAAGCTTTATGTAAGATACAAGGATGCCTTTCTCATCTTTCTTGACATGCAATTCAAGAGAATATGAAAACTCACCCATTATGTCAATCTCAAACATTGCGCCAATAGGCTTACTAATTCGTTCATTTAAATCGAAGTTGGTTAATCCAAATATGATATTGTCTGCATAATCTTAGACTTGAAGACGTTCATCAATGTAGTTCTTTTTGAACAAAGTCCAATTTAAATTCCCTTCATAAAATAATATTTAAGTAGAAATTTAGTAAGTTTGTCATACCATTAACTTTTTTAGCCTTCCAATTTTTTTTCAAAATGTTTGATGTCTGCCAAATTTTCTCATTTTTATGTATAATTTCATCAAACACAACTTGAGTAGATTCCATTACAACTAAGATTTCTTTGTTAAACTACTTATGGCTCTATCTATTTGAAGAATATCATAAACATAAAGACTCCATTAACTTTTTTTTAATCACCAATTTCTATCCTAGCTTTTGATGTAACACTTCCATCCAAAAAAGCCTAAGTTTTAATTTTTAGGATTATTATTATTCCAAAGTGGTATAGTATCCTATTCATAATTGGATTGATAATAATTCTATTTAGTTATTGAAATAAATATAATGCCTTCAATTATTTAGGCATTATCGATTGGAGATCCAATAACACCAAGAGAAAAGTAGTACAAGTTGTCAATGCTATAAGAGGAGAGCAGCACTATTTGAATCATAACATTGAAGAAACCCTAAGTATTTTGATACACAATTTAGATATAAATGTTATATCTATAACAAATAGAAGAAATATTATTATATTGGTACTTGTGACATACTGATAGCCAACTAGTATTATCCAAAACTAGCATGATAACATGTATAAGATTAAAACAAAAAAATTTGTAGCTATAGAGGTTGACTTAAACTAAATGACAATGGAATTATTTACCAAAAAATACTTATTTTTTTATTATGACCACATATTTTTGCAAAAAAATTAGTTAAATATATGTTGATGATGACGATATTATATCATTATTTTCTTTTATTTTAAGAATATGTTGGGATAATGAAAATTAAGTTTTTAAGACAACTTGAATATGCATTTCTCTTTTAACTAATTTTCTTACAACAATAATTTTTAGTCCAGCATAAAGATGATGCCATACCTAATATTATATAATACGATGCATTAATTATCCTTATACTAGTATGAAAAAATGAATATTACTCTAATTGATAAATATACAATTTTATATTCTATTAAGAAGATCTAAATATTCAAAACATGAATTTAAGAGGAAAAGATTTACTCCACAAAAATTATGATAAGAAAATTAAGAAAGTGGACTTTTAGAAAGATGATCATGTATTTTTAAAGGCAAATCTTATCAAATGTATTAAAATGTTTGGAAAAAGAGAATAACTAAAGACAAGACATTTTGTACTTTCATAGATTATTGAAATAACTTACAAGATAGTTGTCACTATCATTGCCATAGTACATCATGTTTTTTGTCTTTCAATCCTAACAAAACTTTTTGCTAATGGTATTTTGGTATGTAAATATGGTCAAGGAAACATGGTGGTGCACCCTAAATTATTTCAAAAAGAAATGACACTGGAATTCTTAACAAGAGAAATCAACAAAATATGGAAAAACAGCGTGTCGTGGACAAGTTATACTAACTAGGACATACTAGGAAAGTAAAGGAAGAGATGCTTTAGCGTCATCCCAACAATTTTTAGATTTGAATGATTAAATTCTTATATGGTGGGATTTTTACAAAATAGCCAATAGCCTTTAAGATTTATTTAATGTTTGTTGAAGTTTTGGAAGTGCATTTCAAAATTTATTTTGAATGCCATGAAATGAATTTCCATATGGATAGTTTTGTGTAAGATCATAAGGACTATTATTTGGAAGAAATAATAATATTAAGGTAAAGTTAAATATCTAAGAAAAAATGAAAAGGAACTACAAATAATAATTCTACATGAATTGGAAGTGGATATGTCATAAAAAGAAATACCTAAACATATTAAAAATAACATTAATTTAATTCTAAGGGAATTTTTAAAGAAAAATAATTAAAGTACCAAACTAAAAACATATGAAATTTTTGCTTAAATAATTAGACCTTGTAGTAGTTCTTTATGAAATTTGTCAAAAGTTTTTGGATGTCATTTGCAATAGAATGCTTTGGAAATTCATATCTTTAGAAGGTTTTTATCACAAAGGTTACCTAACAAAAGAATTAATGTACGAAAAGAGGAGAATATCAAGAGGAGTGCAACTGATAACAAAGATATCATTAGTAAGAGTGAAATAGAAAACTATTGTCAAGTTTAGAAAGAGGGGCAAAAACCAGATAATTATTAATGTGCCATAAAGAAAGATGAGACCTGTTATTGTAAGTTGAGACTATGATTCCATAAATAGATGGAATGGTCCAAACATATTGTAGAAAGGAGATAGTGTCACTATCAAATGAAAGTTGATAGTTTGATGATCATTTCAAGGAGTATTTCTTGGTTAATGTATTGTATTTTTGACCCTTAGTCATGATGTTTTTTAGATGATAAAAACCTTAAGTATTGCTAGTGAATTTTCTATTAGAATAATGTGCAATGTTTTATTAAGACCTGAAAAGATTGGTTCATATTTATTAGTCATTTCATGAATAAAGGATAGAGTGATATAAAAAAAATTGATCATAGTAATTAAAACATCAAGAATACATTGTTTCAAACACTTTTTTCAAATAGCTTAAAATATTTTTTCAAAAATAACTAAAGTAAAGGCTCGACTAATGGCTAAGGAATTAGCCATTATGTGGGATTGACTTGTGCCATTGGCTCAAATCTTAGAGGGTCTAAACTACCATATGAAAGACTATAAGTGTATGAGTTTTGGATGGTTAAATCAAAGTGGATTACATCTAGGACAACAAATCTAGTAGGATGAGATCTAAATCGTTTGATTCATCATTGGAAAAGATGCAAAAGATCTCATTCATAAGATTGAAACATAGAGAAAGATGAGTTATCCAATATATGGATAGATTATTTTAAAGGGTTAAAAAAATAAAAAAAATTTAGTGAAGTCTCACATGATTTTGTCTTTTCAATTTCAAGCTAGGATCAAGTAGTCATAGTGGATGAAACATTTATTCTCCAACCAAAGAACAAATCGTGAGAAATATAGCACATTTTTTGCTCTGTGTTGCTAGATGAAATGTTAGTCCCATATTGTTGAAAAGAATAGTAGTTTGCTCCTTATAATATCCTTCATGTGTGCATAAATAATTTCCTGGCCTAATCTAGTTTAGGATGTAGCCTAACTAATTTCTTTGTTTGTTTTCAAATGGTCTCCTAACTCGATGCTACCTGGCCAATTTGAGCTTGGTTTGCCTGAGTGCTTTGTTGAAAGTTTAGTAAATTTGACAAAGATGTATTACATAGATTTCATTAGAAAAAAATATTGAACAAAAAATAAAATCCTAAAGGTTTCTTAAACAAGGTAAGGATGAACAAGTTAAATGCTTAAATTAGGATGAGAATGTGAACTGAATAGATATGCAACTTATAATCAACAAACTAACATTTTATTTTATAACAAAAAAATAATTCTTTTCAAATTTAATGTGTATACCATTAATCCTTGAACCATACTAAACACTTCAAGGTATTTTTAGTGACTATTCATTCATTATATTCAAAAGTGTTGGCTTGATCACCAAAACTAATCCTAATTCACGTTAAACAAGTCTATTAAAATAAAATGTTAAACATTTAAGCTTGACTCATCAAACAAATGAGTGACTTAATAATCTCTTTCTATTGACGATTGCAAGACATTAATGGTTAAAAATATAATAAGTAAAAACATTTATTATTATGATAAGTGGTATTAAAAATGAAAACTTTTTGCTCCCACATAATTCATACTCTCCCTTACTACATGTTCCTTCTTACTTATTTAAATCTTTGTAATTCTACCATTTTAATATTATGAAAAGGGAAGTATAATTTAAAAATATTTCATCACACCTAATTGTTGTCTTATGATTTGAAATTGATCAATGGGAAGGAATTTTGTAAATATGTCTACCAATTCTTGTTTGGTAGGAATATATGTGAATTTTAGTATGCTTTTAGGTACTTGATCACTAATGAAGTAGTATCTTATAATATGTGGTTTCTCATAAAATGATGAACATAGTTCTTGCTAAAGCCACGACACTAGTATTATCAATTGAAATGAGAATTATAAGAGATCTAAGCCATAATCTTGAAATGATTATCTCAAACATAACACTTGAGCGACACAACCTTTGGTCACTACATACTCCACTTCTGTGGTCAATATGGCTATACAATTTTTCTTCTTTCTTGACTAAGAAATTAAAATATTTCCTAGTAATAAACAACTATGTAAGTTTCTTTCTTATCCACCTTAGCGCTTACAGACTCTGAATCTGTAAAATTCCTAAGATCTCTTGAATAAGCATTTTTAGGATGTCGTAAACATATTCTTATTACACTTTCTACATATTTGGAGATTAATTTAGTCACATTTAGATGGCTTTGCCTAGGATTTTATTAGAATCTAACACATTAGCTAACACTAAATAAGATGTTTAGTCTCCTAATAGTAAGATATAGTGCAGATCTAACAAGTTCTTCATAAAGTTTTTTGTCAATGTGCTTCTCAATTTTATTTAAATCAAAATACACTAATTGATACATTAGAATCTTCTTATATTTCATATTTTCATACCCAAATTACTTGAATAATTTTTTTGAATACATAGTTTGTTAAATAGAAATCTCATCTTTTAGATAAATAATTTGTAATCCAAAAAGAAATTCATCTCGCCCATTACACTTATCTCAAACTTCCATGTGATTAAATCACTTTTTTTCTTCAACATATTTTCATTTGTGCTTTCAAAAGTTTTGTTATTAACATACACTTGTGCAAGCAACAGATGATTATTTAAGGATTTTAAGAATAGTGTGTTAACCATTTTTTCTTTTCTTAAACCATTATCAACTAGATAATTACTCAATCTATGACATCATGAATGAGGTGCTTAGTTAAGGCCATAAAATACCTTCTTATGCTTACATACATAATCACCATATGCATGGGTCTTAAAAATGGGAGGTTTTTCAACAGGCATATCTTTTTTTATTACCTTATTTTAAAATTTGATATTTTACATGCATTTGAAATAATCTAAAATTTTTATGACATGAATATGTTAAAAGAAGTCTACTAACCTCTAATCTTATTACTAATATAAATGACTCTTGAAAATATATATCTTCAAATTGCTATAGCCCTTAGCAATAGGACCACCTTTGTTTTTGGTGATCAACCAATTTTCATCTAATTTATTTTTAAATATCTGTTTGGTTTAAACCACTTATTTATCACTAAACATAGGAACTAGTTGACACACTTGGTTTCTATCAAACTTATTTGAATCTTCTTTCATTACTTAAACTTAATAGTCAAGCTTATCTGCTTAGATACTTGTTTTGTGAAAGATACAAATACACTATGATTAAATTCTCTTGTAAAGGCTCCAGTTCTAACTTCTTGATTAATTCTGCTATAATTGATTTTATTAGATGTGAAGCTTGGTACTTCTAATATTTAGGTAAGTGATGACTAGTCTTTTCCTTCTATTTTACTTTCTCTTTCACCCTCATCTTTGTTTAAGACTAAGTTTCTTAAATAATTTATCTATTCAATTAGGGTTTTAGTGTTTATCTTATGAGTAGGCTCATCAAACATTATATTCATTATTTTCTCTACTTTTTTAGTACGTATATTGTAAACTTTATATGTTTTCCTAAAAGAATAGCATCCTTGGAAAATTTCTAGCCATACCTTTTCAATAAACTTATTGAAGTTGGTTCTTTCATTATTAAGAATGATACATTTATATCAAAAAACATGAAATAGCAAGAAATCAGTTTCTTATTTTTAAACAACTCATTACTAGATTCTCTTAAATATTAGTCTTAAATTATTCTATTTATTCTATAACAAGTTGTGTTAATTTTCTTGGCACAAAAGAATTTTTGTAGCTTGTATTCGATTAACATAGTTCTATCAATCTTTACTAAGGTCTTAGTTTTTCTTTCTATAATGTAATTTTATTGATGTCAATAAAGGCATGTAATTTGATGCCACTCAATTTTAAACTTGTTACCATTATCACATTTAATACAACTTAATTTGAGATAGCTTTTCTCTTCTATCTCTTTTACCAAATTAATAGAGTTTTCAAACGTCTCACCCTTACACATAAGAAAAAAACCCTAATTATATCTAAAAGAATCAATAGTAATAACAAATATGTTTTTTTCTTCTAAACTCTATTGTCAAGTAGGTATAAAAAAAGTCTAATTAAACTATCCCTAAAGGTCTACTAGTAGTTAAGTCATTTTTTGGTTTAAAAGAAATATTTAACTTGCCATCATTTTTGCACAATTCATACATTTTCCAACAAGTTTTGTTTAGCTTAAGAAGATCTCTAACTACATCTAGCTTGCTCTTTTTCTTTATTGTAGAATACCTTATGTGACCAATTTGGATTATCTTCTTCTTAGACTACTCTTCAAGTGTTACCCATCTATTTTGACAATGTCTGATCGAGATAAACTTTGATAAGTTTTTAGTAATTTGTCTTGAGCATTTACTATCCAACTCTCAAAAACTAGATTTTGATTTTTTTTATATATAGCAACATAAACTATAAAATTTTTTTAAAGTAATCATTAAATGTAACTTTTATTTTCCTTATTTCTATGGATAATTCCAAATTGTATTACTTCTAACTTATGAATATCTAAAAATACTATATCTCTACATATCAATTACAAAGAAAACATATTTTAAATTCTATATTCTTTAACTTTACAAACCCAAACAAGCTTGGCACAACCATTTGAAAAGAAGTTTTCAACTACAAATATTTTTCCTAATTTAATAATCCTTAATAGTTACCTTTTCTACAACTATTAAAGTATGTAATATTTGCAATATTAGAAATATCCAAAAGAAAACATTTATTAATTTTTATAAAAAAACCATCATGTAAAACATTAGAAAATTTTGCATGTTTAGGAGAAATTTTTTTTTAAACTCGTAATTTCTTCTTTCAAAGAAGTATTCTCAATCATCTTAGAATCATTTTCATCAAATAATTTTTTTGATATCTCCTTTAATAAAAAAATAAAAGTAATCATTTTTTCTTTACAAAATATTTTTTAATTTTTTATTCACAAATATTAAAGAAGTTAAAACACTAATAACTTCTACTTAATTATTTTCAAAAACTTCACAACACCAAAACCTTATCTTCATCGTTTATTCTTCACTCGATGTACTTGATTAATCATCATTTTCCATGACATGTGTCCTTTCTTCCTTCTCACTACTTGAACTTGAGGAGTCTAATTTTTCTCAAGCAACGAAGTAGTTTGAAAATCTTTCTTCTTTTTTATTTTCTTTTTCTCTTCCTTTTTTGGTGTATTTGAGTTGTTGATAATTTTGTATAATATGGCAGATTTGACTACAATCATAGCATCATGATGCCTTCATCTCCTCCCTTCTCTTATTTTTTGTAAAGTCATATTTATAAAACTTTTTGTCAAATGTTTATCTAAACACTTAAAATAAAACTATACCTTTGTCCTATAGCTCCTCATAAAAGATAGATGTTGTACCTACATTATATTTATTAGCTTGAAAAGATAATGGTTCCTTGTACCTAGCTCCATGCTTTGCTTACTTATGGTGGCATTCCTTGTAACTCTTTTATTTATCTATCTCTCTATTGTTAATAATCTCCAATTAACTCATCCAATATGAGCTTATTATGCCTTTCACTACCTTTATTACGATGATAAGAGAATCATATTCGTTGGATAGAGTCTTTACCACTTTTCTTATAGGATATAGATTATGAAGCACTTTTCCAAGATTTTCTAGTCTATTAATAATATTACTAAATAACATAAACATCTTATTTAAAGTTTATCTCAAATTTATTCTAAAGAGCTCAGAATCATGTGTAAGATGATTTATCTTTATTTCCTTAACTTACAAAATACTTTCATAATTTACTTCTCACTTTTTTCAAACTTTAGGTATGATATAAAAATTCATAACTTGAATAGATTCACTAGGAGATATGCAATGATTATGGTAGTTGAGTGTTAAGGAATTTAATTATATCATTCTCCTTTGATCACTACAAAGTACACTAAATAACTTGATTTATTTTGTGCATGAATCACTATGTAAATCTTACAGTTTTGTGAGCACTTTCTAATTTTTTAAGCCAATTGAATGGATAAAAACTTCAAATATATATTTCAAATATTAATAAAATTTATCAATAAAAATGGTAGAATGATTGAAGAAGCCCTTCATGTAGTGCTGCACCAACATTAATCATGAGTGATGTCATATTAAAAACTTAATTTTAGAAGAAACTTAGTAAACCCACATTTTATAAAAGAACTCAAAAATGGTAAGAAAGAAATTACTCTTATTTTATAATAAAAATAATACTTAAATAAAGATAATAGATAGCCAAAAAATACACGATGGTTCACCCAAGTGATTTGACTCATGTTTTTCTATAGGGAACCCTCTTTTGGTACTAATTGAAATAAAAAAAATTATATGAATCTCGCATAAGTGGGTGACTTATGAGTTTTAAATACTTTTAGGTTATATTTCTTTTTTAAAAATTCTTGATAAAAGAAATTTATGTTTATGAAAAATCTTGATTTTATATATGTTAATTTTTAATTTTTATGATTATAAAAATAAAAATAAATATTAAATTAATACAAAAAAATTTCTAAAATGTTTTGTGCAAACTAGAACCTTTGTCCTCTAGCAGCTATGGTTGAAAAAAAATACCACTATCAAAAAGTTGACAACTTGAGGTTTTTTATTGTGAGCCACGTCCGACCAACAAGCTTTTACGAGTTCAATTATAACACAAGATTTTACAAGCTTAACACCAACTTTATTTTTTTATTGCATCAAACTAAACTCAAGTTTTTATAAATGCTAGGCCACCCAACCCAACAAAATGGAAAAATACAACAAAAATGAAAAATTGTGATAAATTTCCACAACTTTTTATGCTTGTTAATTAATAGAAGAAGGCATGATGAGCTTAAAATTACCATGATAGCTATGAAATTGAAATCTTAGAAGTGATAAGATTAGTCCAAATAATTTAACATTTTGTGAAGAATTAAGTTGTAGTTGTTATCAAGAGATTTTATAATAGTAGAATGTCATGTTATGCTTTGTTCAGATCTCAAATATTCGTTCAAATTTATTAGTCATTTCATAAAAAATGATAAGTTTTATATTGAAAAGATTTTATTAAAGTTATTAGAAAGGTAAGGAGAAGTTGTTTCATATAATGGTTCAAAATAGCTTAAAATATTCTTCCAAACAACTTGAAATATTTCTTCAAATTGGTTAACACAATGGCTCAAATAATGACTAAAGAATTAGCCATTTGGTGGGATCAACCAACATAGCTGCTCTTTTGAGAGTGTTTCTAGACTATTAGATCAAATATTATAAATGCAGATTAGTTCGAGATGATTGGACCAAGTTGGATTAGATCTAGGTCATCCAGTGAAATAAGATGAGATCTGGATCATTCAATTCATCATTTGCTAAGGAAAAAATGATCTTAACTATAGGACACAAAAGTGGAAAGTGTTGGGAAATCTAATTCAGGAGAAGATTATTTCAAAAGGAAGAAAAATCAAAATAATCCAATGAGGTCAAAGTGATCTTTATCGTTGATTATGAGCCAAGACGGAGTGCTTATAGTGGATGAAGCATTTACAATCTAATAAAAAATGAATTGTAAGAAATAGCACATGCTTTTGGTGTTGAGTAGTTCGACTAATGTTAGTCTCACATTGCTAAAAAAAGTGGTTTTCTCCCTATAATACCTTTCATGGGTGTACAATGTTTGCGTGCTTGGGATTTCATCACCCAAGCCAGTTATATGCATATAGGTAATTTCATGGTTATGGGACTTATATGATCCTCATTGGCATATTTAGTTAGATTTCAACACCAATCAATCCTCTATCCTATCTTAACAAAGTTCATGAATGCACTTCTAACCAATTTTGGGCCTAACTAGGCTTATTTTTAGCAAAACTCCTAACACGATACTCCTGGCCTGCTTGGGCTTGGTTAGCCAAAGTGCATTGTACTTGATGAGCTTAAGGTGATTCGTAATTTTATTTAATTAGGAAAATTTAATAAAATTAATTTTTTTACTTTACCCAAAGTTTATCAATTGACATTAAATTTGGCATGATTTGTTCAATTGATTAAATAAAAAAGATTTAGTAAAAAAATAAGATCTTGTAGGTTTTCTAAATCATGGAAAGAATGAATAAATTAGACACTTAAATAAGGGTTTGAAAGTGAATGAAAATGTGCATTATAATTAGCAAACTAATATTCTATTATACAGTAAAAAAATATTTAAAAATCGGATGCAGTTTTCTATCCTTGAACTTGATTAGATACTCCAATGTACTTTGAAGACCCCTAATTCATTTCTTAAAAGATGCATGTCTTATTCTTTAAAACTAAATCTGGTTCACTCTAATCATGTCCATTATGATAAAATGATAAGTATTTATGGCTTGACCCTTCAATCACAAGAGTAACCATTCAAAATATGATTTGATGCACTTATTGGATTGAGAAAATGATACTAAAACTCTTCGAACACTTTTAGTTCAACATATAACTCACAAATACATTTGTAATTAAGCATGAATTTGTTGTCAATAGAGGAAACTTCTTTAGAGCGAATCAAGGTTAGGTAACCCAAAATAATGCACTTATTACATACTATACAAAAACTCCTATAAAGCCATAATGATCCATTATTCATGTAATATGGGACTAAAACCTATATCTATTTCACGTGTTTGTAATTAAAATTATGGAAGTTATCTTGCCACCTGATTGCATAATTTTGTGATCAAATATTTGCATTCACATTCAGCTTTAAACACATATTAGCTCTGTTATCTAATCGCAAAATTTTGTGATCCAAACATCAGATCTAAATGTGAACAACAAATCTAAATCTGAACATTATATCCTAATTCAAATACAATAGTCTAGATCAAATCTTAATTTTTAATTAATTATTTTTTAATCTAATCATCTAATCATGTATTTTGGTATAAAGATGTTTAAGAGGCTTATGATGGAGCAGCTCAAATGTAACAACTATTTCAAGCTATTGAGGATTTTTTATAATTTATTATTATTAACTAATTAATCAATTTTTAAAATATATTTAATCGTTAAAGGTATGTATAAATAGGTTAATTCTTATATAAAATTAATTAATTAATTTTTTACAAAATTTGAAGAATAATTTTTATGTAATGACATTCAAGTCATTAGCATCTATTGCTCATTTTCACTTAAATTTTCTTTTTCAATCATTAAAGTCTAATCTCTGCATTTTTCCCTAACCATGAAGTTTTCAATTTTGTTTATTTCTAATGGATTCAATTAAAGCACTTTTATCTCATGTGATATTTTTCAATCATTGGTTTTGTTTCTAACATAAAGCAAGATAAGCACATTGGAATGTCACTAAAATAAACACATACACTGAGAGCATCAAATGTGGTAGACCAATCAAAGAAAAAAGTAACATGTACATTATTATCATGATTTCTAAAAGATATGGATGGTACAAAAAAAACCCTTACTACAAAATAATGCTGGCAATCTACAAAGCTGAACTATGTATTTTAATTTGGTTATGATAACACAATAAATATCACATTTTTTTTACTATAATATGAAAGTGATAATTAATTGATTAATGGTATTGCTAATTTTTTTAGTAATGTGATATACTTTGTGGAAACTACCTTAGATGAACTACAATTGCATATTGCAATGGTTTTCTTAAACCTAACCAATGATTTATTACCAAGATGCTTTATGTCATAAATTGCATAGGATATATCTATTTTTATTTTATGTAGTCATACTAATGGAATTAAGTAATCATGTTGCATGGTATATAAATGTCAAAGAAATTATGATAACTCCAATTATTAAATGTTGATTGCTAAATAGAAGAATGGGTTAGATATGTTCATATGTATACATATATTGAAACTTTTTTTGCAAAAGTATTAAATAAACAAAAATCTAAATTAAGGATAGTGAAGATATATTATACGAAAATGAGGTCAACATAATGTCTCTATTTGTTATGATAGATAAAAAAAATAACAATTTCTTTTATAACAAACATGGCTATAGTTCATAAAAGTCAAAAAGTATTACAAACTAAAAGGCTATATATTCAATTATTTATGCTTAACACTTTGGTTATTTTACTTACACTTGAAATGGCAAAAGACATCAATCATTTATTTTCTTCTATTGAAAATTGTTTTAATCATTTTTTAGATAGGATATTTTAGAAACATATTAGGAATAACATCTAAATGGGATAGACATTGTCAAAAAGCTAAACAACACAAACTCTTTTTTTTAAAAAAAATTACTTCATTGATATGTTTAGATAATTACATCAACCTAATAACCTTTTTTAATTAGTATAATAATGAACATAATAATTTTACTTTGTTTTTGTTTTGTGTAATTCTCTTTTATGATGTATTTTAAATAGAATTTCTTACTAATAAATAAGTCCTAGTTCTTAATATATGACAATTATTTTTTGACCTAGTCTTTTTTTGTTTAGTGCAAAAAATATTTTTAGCTTTCTTAGTATATTTTTTATACTTTTGCTATGATAATATTTTTTAAATAATATAACATTATTTTAATATTTTAAGTATTTATTCATTAATCATTCTTTCTAGTTTGACTATTGTACATTTTTTTAAACATTATTCCATGTTATTTGAAACATTATGCTAAACAATTTTAATTACACTATTGAATAGAATATGACTTTTTTCTTAACTTATAGCGACAACTGTTTTTGACCTTCTTGTCATATTTTGTGTCTTATCATTTATTAATTTGTTTACTTTAAAATTTATCTTTTATTTAAATTTGATTATTCCTATTCACTTTACGATAACTCAATTTATTTTTTTGAATTTACGCATATAAGTTGGACATTTTAAATGCCCAACAATAATAGATAGGTTTTAGATTTTCATTTTTTAGAAATTTCTAATTTTTTTTATATAGTTTACAAATTTTTCTTTTTTAAACTATTTTTTATTTTTATCTTTTCATCATTCTGATTAATTTAAATATTTAGAAAAGAAATATAATGTTTTTCCTATAACTCTAGAATTTATTTTAAATTGATTTGCTTATTAAGCTCATTTTAGACCAAAATATATTTTTAATAAGCAATTACATTCCATTAATATTAAACCATTTTTACTATCTTAAATATATTTTAAGACTTATGTTTATCCATTATATTTTTTCTATATTTGAATTGCTCAAGAAAAGTATTTCTTAGAACACCATAAGAGGTTTTTATGCATTTTTTTTTGTTTCCATTATTGTAAAAAACTTCCTAACATATTGAAGTTCATATAAAATTATGCAACAATAAAAAGTAATAATAATTTCAATAGATATTACTAAAGATATTAAAATTTATTTCAAAATATAGAAGGAAAAATATTCTTAGTTATCTAATCATGTTAAGCATTCTAGTTTATTAAAAATTGTAAAAACAAAAGCAACGATCAAACTTTAAGGTATTGTTTTACTAATAATAATATAATATAGCTGAAAAAAAATAAGATATTTATTTGTGTGATATAATAGTTAAGGAAATTATAATTGTTTGTAACAAAGAAAATGCAAAAAAAATAAAAATACCTATAGATAAAATTTTTAAGTAGAATGTAAATTCTTGTGACAAAAAATATCATTTTTTATAAAAACATTGATAATATATTAGCGAAAAGGAAAATGTATCATTATGAGTTAAAAAAAGAAATATAAAATATTAAATATCTTATAAATTGTTCACAAAAAAAGTTTCCAAAAATGATAATAGTAGTGAATATAGATGAAAGATAGTTAATAAAAAAAGAAATTTAAAAGACTAAGTGAAAGCTATGATCATCATAGGTAAATTATTATAGTAAAAAGCACATAATAAATATGTTTGTGAAAAAAAAAATTATGGAAAGAACAAAAAAGGAAAAATCATATAAACAAAAATAGTTAGTAATTATTAAAGCCCATATTCATATGATGTTAAAAAAATTCTGATAATTCAATCATAAATTAGACTAGAATTTACAATTTATTTCAACTAGTCGTCACTAAAATCATAAAATTATTGTGAGGAATATTGCTGATAATATTTATGATAAGATGTTATTAAATAAGAAAATTAGCCATAGTTGTTTATTCTAACTTTGACTTTTTTATTGGAATTCTAATTATCAATAATTTTGTTTACAAATTTTTGTTGCTCCATGCTAATTGCACCACCAAGTATATCAATTAAACCATTTTTGGCTTTTTTGTAGTCCTTCCTTATGGTGGACCAATTTGGCAGCACCTTAATTTTCTTTCATACAACATCTCTATCTAAAATGAAACTATCAGAATGTACTGACATTTCATTTAGAATGTTGCCTAATAAATAAATAATGGCTTAGTGAGATCAGATTCGTTCATATTTATTGGTGCTTTGAGAGCCTCAGTTTATGCTTCAATATTCGGTGACATTTTAATTTAACATTGAAGGAGGTGTGACCTTGGCTATAGAAGTCAATTTAATAACAAAGTCATCTAATTGAATTCCTTGCCATGAAATATTTGAGTTTCGACATTTTTTTGTTATATAGATTCAACTACGTAATACCTGTACTAGATGTACTTCAACACACATCTTGTTTATGCTTAATCTAGTTAGATTTGTAGAGATATAATCACATGCATAGGTTTTTTACTACCAAATCTAAATAGTGAAGAGCTACCTTTTGCAAAACTCAAATGAAACCTAAGTTAGAGCTAATGTTATTTCAAACAACATTCATATGAAACTCAAGATGCCAGTAGCATTGTTTCCATATTTGGAAATATGTGTGAAAATTTCTTGATGAATTCAAGGTTAAGGGAGTTGAGGCTCCCTAAACCTTCAACGAAGACTTGCTAGACTATTGACATGGAATAATTAAAATATGGTTGTCTATAGAAACTCACCTCCAAGGGTCCCAATGACTCCACTCTAGCTAGCAATTAAGATTATTCGTTGTTACTATCACAGCCTGGCCATCACAACCATTAGTCTTTTAATTTTTTGTTATTTACTATAGTTGGTCATGTATTTGATAGAGTCATATACAAAGAGTATTTGAGATATTCAATATTAAGTAGTTGTTCCTTAACAACCAAATAATTGTGTGCATAATAATTTAACATTATTTGCCATTATAAAATGGACAATAATCAAGCCTCCTTACATGACAACTTGTCTTGAGAAGATACATTAATTCTTACATATTTTGAGTGCCATAACTAACTTATGTACAACAATTGGTTAAGATATAAAAATTTAACATTGGGTTAAATACAAGTGAATTTAGATTATTAAATACTATAAAAAAATAAAAAACACACATATTTAAGGTTTTAGAATTCTAGTTCATCTAGATTACTTAATCAACTTATTTTGATTGCCAAAGGATTCAACCTTAGCAATTTGGTGTGCCATAATTCCATATGAATCAAAATTAATTGAATAATTGACTTATATTCACAAAGGATTATCTTATTAATTGTGATCTTAAAAACTTATAGTGTTTTGTTAATCTTAAATGTTTATTACTTGATGCTAGATGTTGAGTACACAATCAATTCTTGAAGCTAATCATTATGAATGTAGTTTTACTAAATTCTATAACATCTAAACAATAGAAGTGAATAAATATTAAAGTGGCGCTGATATGCATAATAGATTTTATAATTAACTTATAATTTCAAAGACCATGATGAGATAATATTATCTATTCACATAGAAAAGTTCTCAAATCAAATAGTTCAAGAATAATGGCAATCATAATGAGAAATAGGTTATGTCATTTTGAAGCTCATAGGAGCTTATAATATAGAGAGACCTACATGATTTCCTAAGCTTTGCATTTAGGAATAAAAAAAACCTTTATATTCATTAGAGATAGTAATGTATGGTGAGTGTGAAGTATTTTCAGTTCACACTCAAAAACAATGTCACCTATGAATTCAAGCATATTTACATGTAATTGAGTTAATGGTCTTCCTCAAAGAGTAGTTTAATAAAATTTGACTTAGTCTATTGTAATAATTTGATATTATCGTTGATGATACATATCTAAAGCATACAAACAGTTCCTTGATGATAAGGAATTTTGATGTATAAATCTGCTCAGTTTCAATGTTAACTAGAGTTTGTGAAGATGCTCGCATATGAATATTTGATGTATAAACTAAAATTATTTTGTGCAAATAATAGATTTCAAAAAAGTCAAACAATAAATTTTTTTTCTATGACTCGAAATTTTTTTCCCTGGGCAACCTTTATTCCAATATCAAAGAATTGAAAATTGAATCAAGTTCCATGGGATTGTTATCATAGAAATTCTTTGGAAGGAATTTTGCTAAAATGAATTTTTTTACTTATGAACATTGGTGGGTACTTGATCATGATTTTCAGCATTTTTCTTCATAAAAAGAAAATATGAAAAAAGTACAAGAATGTGAATCACTTAAAAGTTTTAAGATATTCAACAGTTGGACCATATTGAACATCCTCCCCATATAATTTTATAACCTAGAGTACATCACGACTCAAGCACTAAACTTGAGTAGAGTGAGAATGCTTCAGATCGACATTCTTTTATCAAAAAAATATGTTCCCCATCCTCTAACAGAAAGAATCCAATAAGTATTTACCTCAATAACATACTTTTCTCCAAGCCTTGGAGTAAATCTTTCCAATTTCTACTGACAAAAGGCCTTATTTTTGAACTAAATATTGTGGCACCATAACACCTCAATTTAATGTTGCAAGTCTTTTGTCCATTAGTAAGTCTTCAGTTAGGATCTTTCCTTGCTCAAAAATAAAGTGAAGGGCCTTTTTAAGAATGTAGTAACAATAAAATTCCAAAAAAAAATAACACTGATTTAATTTCATGGACATGTAATAAATATCACTAAAAATTTGAGATAAGAAGTTACAAAAGAAAATCATGAGATTTTTATGTTTTTGAATGTATGAATGTGCTATGTTATAGTATTAGAAGAATGCACTTCAACACTATCCAAAAAGGATATTTCAATTAAAGTCCCATGAAAGACCACATATTAAATGAAATAATGCTTGATGATTGAATACTGTTGAAATCCAACATACTTTTTTTAACCATAGCGTCGAAGAAAAATGAGGCCTATTTATAAGAATTTTAGTACTCATAATTTCAACCAAATGGTTTTATGAAAATTAAGTAAAATTTTTTTGCCTCACAACACATAAAAGTCTTCATCGATTTCGTATTCTAAACATGTTGTTTGCACAACATAAGCAAACCTTACATTACTAAGATTTACTAGACATGAATATTGACATACACTATAGAAGTTATATCCAGAAGAGTGTTTCTAATTCTATTCACTAATGAGATCACATATCCCATATCTCCCATGCTTGTTGGCATCGTACATTACGCTATTACGTAAAACTACTCACTAGCACAACCTTTTCTTACATGAATGACTCTACTTTTCCAAGGCCATCAAAATTTATGTTTAATACTAAGTATTTTGTAACTTATCAATCATGTATATTTCATAACATTATCATAACGAATGCTTGCATTAGAAATAATATTTGTATAAATGTAAATTATAATTTTAATTTAATGATAGTCAATTCAAACAAGTGTCAAAATAAACAAGAATGATCCCTACTATGTCATATATTTGTACTATAACATATTAATGTTTTTGGAACTGTACTACACAAGTGATGCATAAGTCAAGTGGGGCTATGATAATTATAGTCTCATCTTAACATGAAGCTCTTATATAAAAAAATTATCCTTATTGTTTAAATGGATTTATTATTATCTAAAAAACTTCACAACTGATATGATGAATAATAATGAGATAATTAATAAGTTCCTTATGGAATCCATGAATAAGGAAATTTAAAAATATAATTCATCAATTTAAGGTTGTATTAAAAAAATTTATCTAATCTCGATACATATATATAATTATAACTTTCATCTTATTTCATGCACAAAAGATTCTTATAAATTATACTTATGTACATCCGTAAGCTCTTAGTTTTTATAAGAGAAGAATTAATACAATTTCTACTTTTGACACACCATTAGGTATCATGGGATTCTTTGATACCAACTATTAGTTTGAGGTCATTATCATACTTTTTGTAAGGTTTGGAATTCAACTCACTAGATGTCATAGAGCTAAACCCAAGATGAGGGTGAATTTCAAATTATTAGATTTTTAAAATACTTTTGTAGGGCACTACAATGGATCACCAAACATTACATGGAATGATTAAAACAATTCAAGAATGAAGAAACAAGAAAGATAAATATGTATTAAGGAAAAGTGCTAGTCAAATATGAGATGGTTTACCCAACAAAACTATGGACTTTAATGACCCTTAAGTTATTGAGCTTAAGCTAATCAGTACTTAACTACCCCTTGATAAGTAGAAAAAGTTTTGCAATTACTATTTACAAAGGCTAAAGAATAAACCCCTCTATACATTTTCATAAGCCCAAAAATTAGCCTCATTACCTTTTTCTTACAAGAACTCAACCCTCAATTCATTTTTATGGTGTCAAAGAAATCCTGAACAAACCTTAACACTAACCCTAAGAGAGCTCCTCCTTTCCTAAAACAAAGCATTAGGTCAGACTTCCTTTCTCTTAGTCCATGTAAGAAGGAAATAAAGAGCACAAGAATTATAATTCTAAAATAAGAAAAAAAATGATGAAATACAATGTATTCTTTTTTAGATATAAAATAATGAGTCATCACACAATGGTTGTTGAATCACAATTACCCAGGGAATATTTTCAAATTATTTTATGAAGAATGTTTTGTGATAGCTCTTCGAAGATCTTCCATAATGTGCATCAAAGTTTTGCAAAGAAATCGATTAAAAAAGTGAAGTATTACTAAAGTCTAGAATAAGAACATTGTAGGCTATGAAAAATAATTTATCCATTTTCAAATTTTACAATTGAAATAATAGTTTTAAGTTGGGTATTAAAATATATACATTTTCGTTCACACAAGTAGTATTTATTGTTATAGTAAGTTTATTAGTTTACCCTTACAATCGAATTGTTATCCTTTTGTTTCCTTAGTGTTTACTTCAATGTTTGAGCACAATGTGATAATTTCTAAACTAATGTCTAAGCTAAACATTATACTTCTTTGTAAGTTCATTAACCTTATTAGATAATTCACTCACTACAATTTTTAATTTCTTAGTTGAACAAACCATATATTTTATTTTCCAATTAGCTTCATATAGAAACATAGTTTTGGCTCCAGTTTTATTCTTGTTCATTATAATATTTGTCCTGCATCAAAAAATGCCATCATATTGAACTTGAAATTCCTATGAAATTGTTTGATGGTCATCATATAAAATGTCAAGTTGATGATCAACTTTTTTCTTTCTATTGGATATAAAGCTTGAATGATATATAGTGCATTACATTTAACATCACATTATTAATCAAGTTTTTTAGTCGGCCTTAAACAAATCAACATCTTAGAATTTGATTATTGCTATTTATTCTAATCTAACAAGGTGGTTCATTGCCCATAATAAACTAGTTTAGATAGTTAATTACATTATTAAATGAACAATCCAATTGAGATTCTTTTAGTATGTTTTATTTACAAAAATTAATTTTATACTAATTCCATTTCAAAGATATTTTCTTAACAAAATCTTGAATTTTTTAAGATGAAATGTATTCGCAAGTATGAATATTTTTTTAGTTGTTTAATATTTGAATATATCAAAGTTCATGTTTTCCCTAAGATTTTTAGCCTAAGGCTTTTACTATTCCAAGAATTTAAACCTTTCATCTCAAGAAAGGTAATAAGCTTATATTCAACTCTATTAATGCTTAAAATGAATTGTGAGTACATGCTTGAAATAAGGTGCAATTGCAGTTCATGAACAATAACTAATAAAGATAATTTATCAATTAAATAAGAACTCACTAGCACAAATAATTCCTTGAACTCTCATGTTGTGCATTAGGTTCTCAGAAATCTTCCACTTCCTCGAGCTTATTTTATATCATTCGTATCACTTTTGCAAGTTGTACTCATGCATCACTTGACACCATAGGATAGGAATAATTACTTATGACTTTCTAGTTTGCTAAAGAAAAAGTCATGCATTAACTATACCATAAAATGACAAAAGATTAGCTGCTTAAATAGTTTGGTGAAGTCAAAATCATATTTATCCTCTAGAGCACATGGTGCTAAAGATACCAACATTTTCATAATGCCATATCTAAATGTTTGCAAATATTACAAAATAGAATCGTCCATAATAGCATAAAGCACCCTTAATATATATAACACTCAAGATGGTCGTGAGTGAAATACGTTTCTTAAAATATTCCAAAATTCATAGATTAAAAACAAATTTTTTTTGAATTGTAGCAAATAATTTGACAAAAACTACACTACTAAATTTGTAAGAAATACTTGAAGTGCAAAGAGCAAAAAAATTGATTTATATGTTTTGTCTCTTACCAAATGAGTGAACATCTACAACCATTTCAATTGGGCTTAGCTGACGGAAAACATTCACTCCCTTCCATAGCTAGTGAAGAAGCCATCACGTCATTTACCAAATCTTTGGAATTTTGGCAACCCTCCCTTGAGATATATTTTGGTTTGAATACTAACATTTTTATGAGATATTTATAAGGATTAAATTACAACCTCGTGTAGGATGATATTCTAAACTTATTTTTAGCTTATAAATAGTTGAGAAGTTCTAAGGTACTAGCAATATATTAAAACAAAAGCTTACCCAATTGTGTTGTTGGCATAGAATTTTAAATTTTTGGAATGTGGGCCAAGTAAAATCTTTCATAGAGGCCAAAGACTTGCATTAATCTTTAACATGAGGGTACACAACTGAGAGAAAAAATTATTTTAATAATTTGCACCATGAATTCTCATGCGGTGGTGAAGTAGCAAGGCACACACATAAGTGGACATCTTGGAATACCAAAGAAGAAAATCACTCATTCACTTAGATAAACTTGAAAGTTGGACTTTGTTATTAATTTTTCCAGAATTTGAAATAAAGTGATTAAGAACATTCTAGGTGATTTGATGCTTTTGAGAATGTTAGATAATGAGTTGAGACCTTTTCTTTTCAGCTATTTGCTATCCTTGTTGAGGCACTTCTAGAAATATATTATTGGATTTATTGTACATTCCATAATGCTATCAATCAAGATTAAAGACAATACTTTGTTACTTTATTTAAATTGTAATACTTAAAACATGGTTGAGATGGCCATGTGGAGTTGTGTGGGTAGGGGCAATGGTTGCTTAAACTAGTGATAACGGTGGTGGACTATAATAGATAAAATTGAAAAATAGTCTAAAACTCAATTTTAAGCTTTTTTAAGAACATCTTAAAAGAAAATTTGTGCCAACAGAATAATGCGACATAAGAATGCCTTGAACTAAATTTGAAGCTGAAAATATCTAAAAAGCTATAAATTGATCTTCAAATAACTTAAACTAAAGTGTAGATATAAATATATACACAAACTAATGAGAAGCAAACTAAAATGTTTAATAAAAAATGGTCAACCATAATTTACCCCTCTAATGATAATGATAATAAAAATTAATGAGAAGTAGAGGGGTAAATCTTCGTACTATTGTAAGTTTGAATAAGAGTTGTACACCGCCAAGTTGGACCTCTAAATAAAGTATGGGATGCTACTCCATCACTTTCCTTACGAGCAAAAGCGCTCAACTCCATGGAGCTATGTTGAAATCTCTAATACTTCTTTAACATCTCTATGTTTTGGTAATGAAGCTCCTACCTAGTAATCTAAGAATCACTTAACGTAGGATGGCCTCACCAATGTATCAAAAAATTTTATTGTGCCTAGTTCTATGTCAAATTTGTTTAATTATCTATAATTTGCTCAACTTAACTATCAAGTTGCTAAGTGCAATTAAATATATTGGTAGGATAGGTTTATTTGGCTATATTACTAAAGGATCAAAAGGCTAACAAGCTATTAGGCATGGTTCTCTATAAAGAGCAATGTCCTTAGTATTAAAGATTGTGTTAATTTCATGATCTTCAGTTAAAGCCAATGCATACATGTTGATGCCTAATCTTTTTTACTATTCTAAAAGGTCTAACATTGTCGATATTTAATTTTCTAAGAGTTCATAAAAAGAATCTCTTAGAACTCACACAAATTATTATAGTCACCCTTTGTAATTTTTTTAGGTTTCCCATGAGCCTGTACAAGTCATTCATATATTTTGTTATTAAAATTAATTTGTTTAATAATATGAAAATATGACAGTAGAATATGATGATAGAAAGACTCAAACAAATTATTTTATTTTTTCAAGAAAATTTAGTGGATAGAAACCTACGATCCTATGTTAAAATATGTTACGTTATTAAGCAACAAAGAAGATTAACGAAGCTTGAATTTACTACTTCTATTTACACATCTATCTAAGATGTTAAGCTATAAAAGCTTATGTTTCACTCCAGTTAAAAGACAAAGTGATTTTTAGAAATAGTTAATAAATCTAATATCATAATCTAAATAATTGTTCAAGGTAATCCATATAGTTTCAACACTTAATCAAGAAATATCTTTATAATATGTGAGATAAAAAATGTCGTATGACAATATATGAAATGACCAATTTTAAAAAATCTATCAACAGCTACGAATACAAAATAAATCTTTCTAATGGTTTTGGGTAATCCTAATAAAAAGTCAATAATTACATATTCCTATGGTCATTATGGAATAGGTAATGGTGTATATGCACTTTGGCCATAATTACCTACTTTAGCTATGACACAAGTTCTTGATTAGAAAAATTTATGGAGTTTGTTTGGTAATCATGGACAATACAATGGATTAGCCACCTCTCTTATGGTTTTGACTCGACCAAAATGTCAACTTAAACCTCCAGTATGTATTTGGTAGATAAGAAAATCCTTAAGAGATGTGAAGGGAATAAAAAATTATGATCCACAAAAAAAATACAAATAAAAATCACCAGAAATGTATTAGCACAACTATTTCCTTCTTAATGATATGACCAAGGTCCTAACAATCACTACATAAATTCTTAACACATTGAAATCTAGGAACTCTTAGTCTTTGTTGAAAATAATTAAACATGATGAGCTAATACGTTTGCTACTTTATTCTCCACTCTTACCAAATGTTTTAATGCAAAAGTTGATTCTTGTAAATATTCAAACCATTTATCATGCTGATGACTTAAATTCATTTCACCGAAATAAAGTGTATGATATGTTGAATTTTCTTTATTTGAAGTGCATCATGACTAAAATAAAAGAATAAATTCTTGGGACAATAAATAGTATCCTAATATGTTCATGAATAAACAATCACATAATCTTATTTTTCATAGCAGTATTTCTTCCTTTTTTCATTTAAATTATTACCAATAAATGCAACAAGAGGAGTACTTTTACTCATGATTCCATTAATGCCAACTCCTTAAGCATATGCTTTTTCAAAGGAGCTGAAAAGTCTAATAATCTAAGCAATCATGCTTGAGTCATGGCTTATTTTAATTGTGCAAAGCTACTTTTACTACTTTTCCATAGTTAAACCCACCATTTTTAATACAATCTAAAATTGAGGCTACAATCATGCTAAGTCCGTCAATGATTTATCGAGAAAAAGTGGCCAAGCCATGTACGCTATGAACTTATGGTAAATTGATTATTAATTAACTCTTCTTTTGGAACTATAAAACCTTTGAATGAATTCTTTACATAAAAATTAACAAATCTTATGGCTAGCAAATAAATGTTATTGACGTAATATAGTGCATACATGTTTACGATGTCCTAACAATTCGAATGTCCTATGCCTATAAACTAATATATAATCAAAGTAGAAAACTATAAAATTACCAAGATGAATACTTTTAGCAAGATTGACCAAAATGAAGACTAGAGACACATGGAGCCTTGTTAAGTTTATTATCATAACAGTACTTTTAATGATTTGTTAACTACTAATATGATTGAGGATATGGCATACTTTTTGACCAAGTTGATTAGAAGGTGCTCTAATGAGATCCACATTAGAGCTAAGAAAGGTTTAGTATTGAACCAAAAATTTGGATCCATTTGAGGAGCCTTTTTTTAAAGACTACAATTATCCAAATATTATACATCCAAAATCAAATGTTTCCCAATTTTCATGAAAATCTTAGCAGCACATGCTTTCCTTCTTGCAATAGATTCAAAGATGCCAATTGTTTTGAATTTGTATTCTTTCAAATTCTATGTTGGGTCATCCAACAAAAAATGTTACCAATTAGAGTGAGTTTGAAGGGAGTAACCATTTTAGAGACATCATCATAATCAAACATGACCTTTTCTTCACACTTCAAAAAAGACCTTAACACTATCACGATTAGTGAGTATAAAAAACTTTCCCATATTCACCATAAAAGGACCATGAGGAAAATGCGCACATGAGATATGTCCATTAAGGCAGAGGAGATACCTACAAGAAAATGTTCCTAGAATCATGTTGGAGATGTCATCTTGCAAACACAAACTTGAAAAATGCTATCACCTCACTATAAATTTGATGTTTTTTGTGAAGTACTTTCGAAAGTTGTGCCAAAATGTTCCTTTTTATGACTTTAAAAATCAAGAATGCTTAAAATAATTCAATTAATCTTTACGAATGATTAATTTAAAATTTTATTAAATAAAAACTTTTGCTCAAAATAGTTTTTTTTCTTTGTTTGTTGTTTAAGCATGCCAAATATCTTCCATGTTATTAGCTCTTCATTTCAAATATCAACATGTTTTCCTTATGTTTCACTAAGTTCCTTCCTTTTAATTTACTCATTGTAGTTCATTTTCCTTTTGTACATTCAGCTTAAGAAAATGAGCTCCTTTCATAATGTCAAGAGAAGTTGAACAAGATAATTAGTGAATTATTAAAGAAAAAAATTTTGTCCTCTTTCTTATTGCACTTTTTATTTCATTGTTTGTAGTTCATTTTCCTTTTGTACATTCAGCTTAAGAAAATGAGCTCCTTTCATAATGTCAAGAGAAGTTGAACAAGATAATTAGTGAATTATTAGAGAAAAAAATTTTGTCCTCTTTCTTATTGCACTTTTTATTTCATTCCTCCCACATGATCCCTCATAAGTCATCACTAATGCAAACTTTTATGATTTTTTCTAAACTCAAAATTCTATTAAATTTATTAGTATTCAAAAGATAATAAAAATATTTATGATTTTATCATTTAATTCCACTTTATATTCACTTTTTTATTTATTTTATAAAATAATTGAAGTAAAAAAATGTATGACATTTTTTTGGTGAGAATATTGAAAGAAGTTTGCAATATTTCTCATATTTTTCTATCAATAGATTTTAAATAATTAGTTATTCTAGTATTTTAATAGAGATAAAAATTATCATAAAAGAGTGGAGGCCTATTGTTAGAACTATTTTTGCCTAAACTTGTTGACAAATAATTAGAGTCGTGGATCTCTGAAGAATTTCTTCTCACAAAAAGAGAATTTTTTTATGATATCAATTGAAGTTTCGTTCAATATGGTATGAGTGAATAATTAGAAATACAAATTCCTATTTCTTAACAAAACATTTAAAAAAATAGTTTAAAACTATCTTTAAAATTTTTGAGTAAACATCTAAAAATAATTTTTATATAATTTTCAAATTTAATTTAAAGGATATTAATTTTTGTAAATAATAATATTTTAGAAAAATTATGAAATAAAAAATAAAAAAAAATTAAAATTTCTACAACTGATTCTTAGGTTATATGACATAAAACAAATATTCATCCACCTATAGTAAAAATAAGTAGTAAGAAATACTCAATGTAAGCGTTTTGCTATGAGAATGGTGAGCTGAACCATTACAACAACGAAACAAAATAAACATGACACAACAACCTTACAATGATATGAAATAGAAATGAAAAAACATAATAGGGAACATGATCTTAAAAATGATTAAAGAGGCGTAGGTATCTTAATCAAATCATTTAGGAAAAATAAAAATATTACTTTGCTTTTTTGAGAAGAACACTACTTTCAGTAGTTTGAAGATAAAGAGTAGTGTATAGAGTCAAAACGATGGCAGGTTGCAGATGCCTTCAATGTCGTGACTTCAAAATTTTTGGTAAGATTGTAAAACAATTCATTAATCCATATTATTCAAAAATTATGTTATTCATAGAAATTTTCTATCAACTAAAAGTACATATGAAATGGACAAAATTACCTTATTATTCATACTATTTTGTTTTTTAAAAAAATAATCATTTAAATAAAATATTGTAATGGCTTGAAATAACAACTAAAAGAGCTGTTTTGCATGTGCTTCTTGATCAAAATGATTTAGACTTTTTGATTATGAAAACTACATGATCCATGGATGAGATTTGATTGGCACTATTTAGAAATAAGATTTGATTGGGATCATTCGATTTGAATCATAATCGTTTAACTAGATTTTGATCCTAAGAGTAGAACAAGCATAAATAGTGTGAACATGAACTTGCATGATCGAACGGAAGATATTATCTATCTTTATAAAAATGTGAAGGTGATGGGATCATTCAATCACGAAGTAAAGAGACCAGACAATTTTGGCTATTGCCATGATTCAGAAGCACAATGCATGAAAATAATGCTTTCATTGTCTTACATTGTAAAGGTGAACAAATTGTTTTGTTTGCAAAGCTTTGTATTATTCTCTAAATAAACCTATTCAGGGTTGGCTACCCTCCAGTTTGGTCGAAAAGTCATCGCCAATGATGCTAGTGATGAACTACACACTATATATGAGGAGACCGTGTTAATAACTTGATCTAGGAATCGTATAAACTAATTTTACAAACCTACCTAGACTACAGCTAGTTGAGAGGTTTATGGACATGCGTTCCCAACCCTTTAATGGCTTCCAACAAGTTTTATGTACTGTTGAGACTAATGGTTCCTATTTCAAACAATTAGCATTATTTTTTGCTAATTAATTGTTATAATTGTAATATAAATTTTGTAAAAGTTTCTAAAACAATACTAAGATATAATTAAAAAAAGATTTTCAAGACAGTCAAGGAGAATAGATTAAATCAAGAAACATGTATTGTAAGTGGCTGGTTATTCATTTAGTTCAAGACACAAATGTATGACATTTTTTTCATTTTACTTAGAAAAGAAATGTATAACAAAAACAAAATTTAATTTTTTTCTATCAATTAATTATCATAGGCATATTATTGTTAGGCTATCTTAGACCACAAACTATTTTGACTAAGAATAATAGCGAAAGGGAATATCCATTATCAAAATAATAAGTAATACAAACTCTTGTTTTATAAACATTACTTCTTTTAACATATTTAGATAATTACAAACATATAATACACTTTTTTGTATTGTCATGAACATAGTAATCACATCTAGTATTGGTTTAACTATAATTGTATATTATGATGCATTTTGGATAGAATTTCTTATTAAAAAATAATATCAATGATTTTTTTTTCAAGAACCTTTTGGTTTCCTACTTTGAAACAAATTTATATGCTTTTAGTTATTATCTAATGGAGCAAGCATAAGATTTACATTGATTATGATAATGTTATCAAGACAAAAGAGAAAAACTATCCACATAATAACCTAAAAATTTCATGTTTATATAATAGTATGGATTGTCACACTTAGAAAAAGATAATCTTTCATGCTAGTAGTATTTTAGATTAACTCTAATATGTCATAAAAGTTTCTTAATAAATGGAAACCATGTTTTATTTTAGTCATTTACACTTAGTGCAAAACATACTTCTAACTTTCTTATCTATAGTAGCATATTTTTAAACTTGTATTCTAATTTGTTTTTAAATAATATTAAATTTTTTAATATGTTTAGAATTTCTTAATTCATTATTCTTTATGCTTTGACTATTCTTCACATTTCCTTCGTGAAAACATTTTTCTTTGCATTTTGAAAAATTATGTTAAATAATTTAAAGTTCATGTACATTTGGTAAATGTTGCTATTTCCTTTTCTATTACCTAAAAATATTTATTACATTATTTAATAGAATATGATTTTTGTTCTTAATTATAGCAGAAATTTCTGGACTTTCTTGTCATATTTGATGTGTCATAACATTTATTTTACTTCTTCTCTTTAAAATTTATTTTTTATTTAAATTTTATCTTTTCTATTAACTTTACGGCACTTCAATTGATTTTGGATAATTTATCCATAGAAACTAATCATTTGAAATGTCTAGAAAATTTAGATAGTTTTTCTTTTTAATGTCATGTTTCTAATTTCATTGAAATAGTTCTTATTTTTCCTTTAATGAAACTATTTTTATTTATTTTTTTCATTATTTTTATAACTTTAAATATTTAGCCATGAAATATGTTTTTATGTCTATACTCAAAGTACTTGATTAATATTAGTTTGTTCATTGAGCTTGGATTACACGAAAAGATATTTTTCACACAAAAATACATACCTTTAATATTAAATGTTTTTTTATTATGTAAAATATATTTTAAGACTTATATATTTGCATTACATAGTTGTTAAATTTTAATTGAAAAAAAACATATTTTAACAAGCCAAAAGACATTTGTATGCATTTTCACTGATTAATCTCATTATTGTAAACAAAATATATTTTTGAAGGGAAACCTTTATCCCTAAGACATATAAAATAAAATAGAAATATACAATATTAAAAACGTTAAAAATTTTGCACAAAGCAAGTTGCAAAAGGCAATAATAATAAAGAATAGTAAATAAAAATTACTCTATAAGAAAATAAAGAAAGATAAAAAAGGATTTAAAAACTTCATTCCTAAAATATTGTACTAAAGAGTGCTTAATAATTATGAAAAAAACAAAGAATAAAATACGATCTAGGGAAAAATAAATCAAAGTTATCAAAGCTCGTATGCATAACGTGTTGTAAAGCCTTTTTGGCAATTCAATTATAAATATTGTTTTATTAAAAATGTTTAAAAATAAGAAAATGAGTAAGATAAGAAAAAACTTTTAACATTTAGAGAATTTCAAATATATTAATAAAAAACTTTTAACATTTACAAAATTTCAAATAAATTAATAAAAAAACTTTTAACTATTAAGACAATTACACACTCGAACGTTTAAATAGTATGACTACAAAAAAAAATATAAAACAACATAGATGACGAAGTATAAAATTACAAAAACTTTTTATTTTTAAAAAATTAAAAAATTAGGCATGTGGCCATAATAATTATAATAAAGTAGAAAAATGTATAAAAATATGTTTGTTACATAGCAAAAATATTTAAATAATTAAAATAAATTGGGTGACATGTTAATAACAAACTTATTACAAAAACATATTTTGACTTTTGTTTTCAAATAAAAATGTGCACAAAATAAAAAAAAAATTATCTCAAGAAAAAAAATTTTAAATGTTCAAATGAATTAGCATAATAATATAATAAAATATTATTTTATAAAATATTTTTTGTCATCCAATATATTAAAAAAATGATTACAATAATTTGATTGGATGATATTATGTGGTTCAGAAATATTACAATAAATAATTAAAATATGAAATAAATAATATGAATAAGTATTTAAATATTCATAAATTATTAAAAATTTGTTCCTTAAAAACATTACAAGAAAAATAAAAATGCATCAAATTAGTGAGATAATAAAAAATCCTTAAAATTTAAAATTAATATGATAACACATCAAATTAAACATCTATAAAATATGAGTATTAAAAATTATGTTTTAGGATATATTTTTTTTCAATGAGTTTCACAAATTTTTCATTATAATTAAAAATCTTAAATGATTAAAATGAATTATGAAACATTAAATAATAATTTCAAAGAATCATTAAGTTAGTCAAATCGTTAAACTATGATAACATTTAAATTATTTATATGATATAGTAACAAAATAAATAATCAAAGATAAACAAAGTTCAATTAATATGTAGAAAATTTCAACAAAATATAAACATAAAAGAAAACAGAAACACAAAATGCTGAAATTAGATTACATTGTAATATAAAAAGAGTTGTGAAAGATTCGAAAAAAAATATCAATATTTGGCTCATTTTTAACCATTCTTACGATTAAGATAGAGAACGCTTGTGACTACATAGATTAGCCCTTCCTATGGTCTACCTTGCATAATATAAGATTTTTAGAGATGCATTATGATTAGATTATATAAAACATTTCAAAAAAGTCAATATAAAATAAAGAATAATGGTAACAAGTGCAAGAATAATTCACCAAAAAAATAATAAACAAAAAATATTTAAATTTTAATAATTAAATATTATTTAAGCCACAAAAATGTTTCTTGACAAGATATTAAAGAAAGGTAAACTTTGAAGATATTAAATAGAATGCCATAGTATAATCATTACAACAAAAAAAAAACACATGTATGTAATGTTTAGCTAGAATATAAAATATAATTTGAATAAACGACAAAACATTATCTTGATCAATTAGTTATGAATAAGTCATTATCCAAAAAAAACACAAAAAATTGTAGAATGATTAAGAAGTATAATATTTTCATTAACAAAATTTAGTTTTTTACATCAATAAAATATTTTTCTAGGTTTTTAAAAAAAATTTTAGCACAAATGATAAATTAAATAATTAATTTACAAAATTGTAATTTGTATTATAATTAAAATATTGGAATTTAATTTTTATATTTGATCTTTTTAAAAAGTATTTTTATGATAGATTCACAAAAACTAAATTAACACAATAATAATAATTAGAAATTTAAAAACTAAACATATAAGATGTTAAATAAAAAATATTCAAAACATTATGTATAACACTAATAGAACATATATTAAAAATGTAATCTTATTCAATTCAATATTGTAATTAATTAAAAAATAAACAATAAAAATGATGAATTAGATGATATAATCATATATTTATAAATGTTTCTGTATTCATGCCAATTACAAAGAACTTACCTCTATAAAAGAAGGTATAAAAGATACCAAAAATTTAAAATCTCAGAGATAATGGGTCAATTAAATAATTTAGTAAAACAAGCATAAATAGTTAAAAAGGTCTTTTAAATAACACGAAATTGATTAATATATTTGCACAATTTGAGAATACAAAAGACTAAAAATTTTGAAAATTAAGAACAAACAAATTATCTAAATTTACATGAAAAAATAATTATACCAGGATAACAACATTAAATATCTATTTAGAAAACTACACTTAAAAAATTCAAGAAATAAAATGATTGAACGATGCAAAACTTTTAGCACAATGCATAAAGAATATAAGAAAATAAATTCCCCAATATAGATGAAAATATTAGAAATGAATTTGAATGTTAAAAATTATTTGTATAGTTTATTAAATATTATTATACTAGTTAAATTCCAATTATAGTATATTTGATAAGAAAGTTTTAACAATTTGATGAATAGATATTATGTAATTAAAAACATACTATGCAAAACAATAAAAAGCACCCCATTATTGTTCTTTGTTAGGCTGGAGATAAATTGACAAAACACTCTGTTCCTACGCAAGGCTACATAAGTGGTAACTCACTAAATTATGCTACATTTTCCATAGTGGCCATGTACAAATAATGTCACCAAAAAGAGAGCAATATAGTTTAAAGAATTATTACAGCACTTGAAGAAATAATATAAAACATTTGTATAATTCATAAAAAAAATAATACGGCCCAATAACTAAATACTATGAAATGATGTTACCAAGTGAATCTATGAAACTTCAAGGTAATAGAAATGATGATGATGCAAGTAAAACACTAAATATAAAAACAATCAAGAAAACAAGATAAAGGATGATACTATACTGAAAAACACAACAAATTTCTTTGTTCTTACTTTACATGTAGCTTTACTTAGTAACAGATTCAATGTCATCTATTAAAAAATAACTTGTATTTATATGAATAAAAGGAATATAAATAAATCAAAAAATTTAAATTGTTAAAATCCCATTCTTAAAAGAATCAAGTTGATTCTCATGCTCTTAAGATAATTATCATACTACTATAAACCTAAGATCCTACTTAACAATATCTATTACATTTAGATTACATGCATGAAGTGTCTATCTAATCTATGCATTTTTGCATGTCTCAATGTATCATATTTATATGAGGAATACATTATAGCATAAGATTTGATAAAACTTCCCAAGAAATCTCTTTCACTTGAGAAAATATTATATGATGTAAGTGTGAAGCACATAATAAGTTGTATGAGAAGCTCAAGATGGTTATGATGAATGATTATATATGCATGAAAAGAAGGCCAAACAAAAATAATACTAAAAAGATTAACAATTGTAACAAATTTGTAATTCCTCAAATAAAAACATACATAAGTCCATATCATAGGGGCACATTATTAATAAAGAATTAATACCATGGGAATCCATCGATATGTTATTTGTAAAATTGATCAAACTTGTATGACTATGTTGTATGCTCTTATGACAATGCATATTTCAACTCAATTAATTTGATTGTACTAGTACGAATTTGAGATCACATAAGCACATATAAGTTAGCTCACCTATAATTAAAGTTCTCAAAACTTAGCATATATTAGCCAATTATACATTGACAAAAATGTTATCACATTATACGATACTACAAACTTTACGTCACATACTTAATGTTAGTTTAAGCCATATCTAATCTTCTAATGGCAATATTTTATAATACATGACATTATTTTGTATGAATCTCTAATATTACACACTTTAAAACACTTCTTTGGCAGTGATTTAGTGTCAAAGTATGATAAGAATATGAAAATAGTACAAATAGTGCATTTGATGCAAATCTGTCATGGTCTCATTCGCATATGTTTCATTTAATGCAATGCATATAGATTGTATCATAAGATAGTTGAAAGGTAAAAATGTCAAAAACAAGGGTAATATGCAATTTCACTACTTTTGGAAATTAAGATAGTTGGTCAATTTAACAAATGAAATCAACATAATAAATATGTATATGTAACATGTATGAAATGCATGCTTTATTGTGTCTCGAATTCAATATTCATGAGTAATATATTACAGCCTATTTGTCATATCAACATAAAGGGAAGATTTTTATAATTCTAACTAAAAGGAAGTGCAAATAATGAATCTTAGATTGGGAACTAGTGCACTAAGGGTTAAAGAAATAACTCTGATGTACAACTTGGGCCACACTTTAGTAAAACACAACCACTTATTGACTTATTTTCACAAGTGATTACATGATGGAACACTTTATCAAGCTTTTTAAATTAATAATCAATTTTTGATTTTTAGGACAACTATTCAAATCTCATTCAAAAGAATTATTAATAAAAATATGATTCATCAAAAAAATGTTACATAATCAAGTGTTCAATAGTTAGACTATTTGTGTTTCATTCAAACAACTTTATTTTTGCATACAAACATAATAATTATTAAAACAATGTGTATCATTAAAGAGTTTTCAAATTATCAAAACTATCATGCATGAGTAATTATCAAAAAGAAAATCAGTTTTTGAAAAAAGCATAGTTGATTTTTTTTAATTAAATAAAAGGAATTATAATGTTAAGTGTATCAAGAAATATGGAAAACTAAACAAAAAATATATCATCATTATTATAAACTATTTAAAACAATTAAATATTTATTAAGCATAATAAGAATTTCTTAATGATAGAAAAACCTTGCTTTAGAAATACAAAAATTGAAACTAATAAGAATACACAAGTTATTAAGATATTAGAACGCTCAATATATTGAAAGTTATGTACAAACATATTTATTTGAAAATGTTCTCAAGGTGTAAAGGGCAACAAATTCACTAAACGAGGTTATGAACTTAATCGAACAATCTACATTTTTAGAATTGAAGTGCATACAACTTGTGTGGGCATACTTTATATGGATACAATAAGCTTTTTAAAGCATTATGATTGCTAGAGGTCGACATAAAAAATACTTAATCATATGCGAGCATGCTTTTTCTTTTGTGCACCTACATAACAAGGAGCATTTTGCATATCAGAATTTTGGTTAAATTATGTATATGTCTTCAGTGGTGTTTCACATTATTGTTGTATCCATTTCTATCCATTGCATAAAAAATAATTTCCTTGTCTTAATTACCAAGATATTTTTATTAATATTTTCTAAAGTTATCTTTAATATTTTTTTATATTTTATTATTTAATATTTTAACTTTTTTATTTCAATCTATCAATATAGATGGAAACTTTTAGACGTTACATAATATTTATTATATTACTGTTTTAGATTCAAAAAATTTATATTTGTATTATCCTGTTGAACATTTTTTCTTATCGTTAATTATAAATTTTATATTACGAATATTTTCTAATGATTTAAATTTGTGAAATTTCATATTTTTTTACTTGACTATTTTCTTTATTTTGGTATGTTTCCCTAGTTTGGAATTACACAACTTTTTGTTAATATTTCATATTAATATTTTATTAAATTAAATATGAATAATTCGATAATGGAAACGATTTTAAATTTTTTAGTATGTGATATTTTGTTAATTTCAAAAGTGTACTTCAGCATGATGAGACTATTGATTATTGAATTTTCTATCACAATTATTGTTAATTTACATTGATAATTAATTTTTATCTCTTTAATCTCAAATTTCAGTTAATATTTGAATTTTTACATATGTTGTATTACTTAAATGCATTTTAGAACATATGCAAATAGTTTATCTAATAGAAATCTTAAATTACAATAACTGTTTGTGCTATCTTTTGACATAATTTTTTAGTTTTTTATGTATTTATTCTGTTGAGATTTTAAAAAAAAAATTTCTTAATGTATTCTAAAAAATATTTAATGTTTTAGATATTTTATTTCCATTACATAAGAAAAATTATAAGTTATTCCTCACAAAATGACTTCAAAATGCTCAATAAAATATTTTACTAAAAATATGATTTTTATTAGGTAATATAGCAAAAAAGGTCATAGGAATTAAAGCATGGATTCTTTGTATTATATCTAAAGTTTCTAAAAAACTAAAAAAGTGAAAGATGTTATAATCAAATTTTAAAATATTAATATATTAAAAAAATATGTTATTACAAGCAAAGGATCACAAATGTAAGCAATAAATGTATATAAAATTTTTAAACAGAACAAAATCTAAAATATGCACATTTATTTGAATTACATGTCTTGAAGTTGTTTTCTATTTACATAACACAATACATCAAAAATTATATTTCATATTGCAATTTAAGCACTATAAATAAGTTATTATAATTAAAAAAAATAGAAATTTTATAGAAATTATAACATATACAATAATAACCTTAAGAAGAATCATATTGTGTATATAAACTATACAAAAACAAGAAATAATAGTAACATCAATATAATGAGCATATAAATTATTTTGCATATCTAAACAACGTTTAACAAAAATATTTCTAAATAATTTAATTTAACAATACTACACATTATAATAATAATTAAAGAAGTAAAGATTTAAAAATACAAATATCTATTAAAATAATAGAATGTTAAAAATGTTAAAAAATTAGTTGCATAACTACAAAGAAAATATTCTTGCTATGGACTACATAAAACTTTTGATAAGAAAAATTCATTAAATTATTAATATTCTAAAATAATAAAGTAGTAAATAGATTGTGCAAACATGTAACTAAAAGTAAATAATACCTCATAATTAATGATATTTGGTTGGACTTGTAGAAGGCTTATCATAATATTATTCGGAATTTCCTCGTCTTTGTGATACATCAATTTTAGTATTATGAAATGTTTTTCATGGCTTGGTGCACAATTTTGATAATTTGTTAACAAATGTTCGATCCCATGTATGTATCATAGTAGAAAAGTCCTTTTTTGAGAATAATTTATTCGAAGTTCAAAACTATTTTGTTTGCTTTAAATTTGTAAAAAGATATTTTATGTAATATTGTAATAGTAATTTTTTTACTTAAAAACATTATTGTTATTGTGTATGTTTTGCTTTACAAATATAATGTTTCATGACAATTTTATTAATTTTTTTAACTTTTGTCGGCTCAAAACCATTTCATTAAAAAAATTTGCACATTATTTTCAAGATTTTACATAGTTTTTTTTAGCATTTTTTATTTTCTTATTTTAATTTAGTTATTTTATTTTCTAATTAGTTAACACAATATGTTTTCTTTTCAAATTTTATCAAAGTTATGTGCATGTCAATTTTGAAATAATATATATTTTTAGTTATGTTACTTGTTTTCTTATGTTAATTTTTTTTTTTTTTGTATAGTATATTTTTATGGTCCTTAGCAATATACTAATTTGTTTGACATGTTACACAAACAGTTTTAACAATTCTAATCTTCAATGTTTTACATTATTAAAAATATATATTTGAAATTTCTTTCTTTATTTTGATTAATTTCAGTGTTATATTATAAAAATATCTTTTATTTCTTTATTATAAATTTTTCTTATTTATTTGTTTCAACATAAAGGTTGGATAACTCATTTTGTTTCACAATTTATGTGCATTGTTATAATTGTAGAAATTCCTAAACACGTTAAACAGTTGTAGTTCTAATTCTTCACTAACTTGTTTTAAAAATTTTAAAATATAAAAAATAATTATAAGGCTTAATAAAAAAAGTAATAAAAGTAAATAGAATTTTTATGATTTTAAAAGATTGTATAATCACAAAATATGTACGTAAAGATTAGCATAACTAGTAACAAAATAAGACCAAAATAAAAAATATTTTAAATTATTTGAAAACAATTTTAATCAAATATTATCTCAATAGTATAAATAGAGAGAATATTTTAGCAAAAACAAAAGTTCTTTGAAAAAAAATTATCAACATAATAAGATTTTTGAAATTTTACAAACTTGATGTCAAATAAGTTCAAAGTCATAAATGCACATATTAAAAATAATGTATATGGAAGGTTGAATAAAAAAGTACAAAACTATAGGATAGTAATATATTTGATTATAAGAAATATTATATTATAATACTTTAAATAATTTTTTAGATTTATGACAACACGAATGTAAATAAATGAAGCATGAGGCTAAAAAGTTTAATATCTTTAAGTTAATTCAAAATATCTTAATGCTAGTAACATAAAGTGTTATTAAAAAAATATTAGATACTATAATATTATTTTTAAATTTAACAAAATTAGGTAAAAAAATTTTTATAAGTTTTTGTTAAAAAAAATAATAAAGAACAAAGGAAATACATGAAATAAATCAAGCATAATATTAAAAAAATTTCGATTCTTTGCATAATTTTTTTAAATAATGTATCACAAATAGACCACATGTAACAAAAAACATTCCAATTTTAAAACATATAAATGGTCATTAAGGTATAAAAATTTATTTATTTCTATCCATTTTATTTTTAATAACATATCTGTTATTCATTTATTACCATAAAAATGTTTTAATATAGCATAAAATTATTCTTATATTGTAAATTTTTTAATACCATATTTTATTAAAACAAACTTATTAAAAAAGATATTGAAAATTTAAAATATATATGACTATGATTTTAATAAAACCTTAACTTAAGAAAAGTTTCCAAAATTAAATAATTATATTGCCCTATGCATCCCTTCAAATTGGAAAAGAATTACAATGCACACTAATGTCATTTCATTAACTAGTGGTGATACCCTCTAAATAGTATATAAGATAAATACATTATATATAAGACATGTTAAACACATCACACAAATAATCTTGTTGATGTCTTTATTATTCATAATTGGAAATATTCAGACAATGACAATGCTCATCATTTCTACATTGGACACATGCATTATGTGAGCTTAACATTAGTGATATCATATTGCCTTTAACTATATCTCATCTAAATGACGAATTATGTCAGATATAACATGATAATTATTTATGCTGGCCACCTAAAATATATTAGAATAAATAATATAAAAATATGTTATATTATGTCAAATATTGGATGTAACATAGAAGAAATGTTGTAATATTTACTAGGAAACAAATTTTATTTTATGAAAAAATGGCTTGTATTATTGTGAAGAAATATCATTATTAAACAAAATAACACATTGGAATAAAAAATAAAAAGCTTTTACATTAAAAAAACTTCTTATTTTAAAAATTTTGAATCTTTTAAAAATTAATTTAACATAAATATTAAAAATATTAAACATTGTGTAACATTAAAGTATTTTTGGTTTCATTGCAATCTACAAAATAAGTTACCTTTCGTATACAAAAATCATAACTTAGAAAATTATAATTTTGACAACTAATTAAATTTAAAATATAGATATGATTATTAAAATTATATTAAAAATAAAAACAATATCATCAATATAACTCAATATTAATACACTAAAAAATAAAAATAAATTACAAAATGCATAAATAATAAATCTTTTCTTAGTACAAACTAAAAATGCTCACAGCATAAAGAAAAGATGACAAAAATTAAAAACTATAAAAATGAAATAGTAATTTTTTAAGATGTTAAATTTTTTTATGGTTAAAAGTGCATAGAACTTTTGGTAAAGACAAATACAAATATAAATTTAATTAAAAATTTAAAATAATAAAGAAAATGTTCACAAAAAATTAAATAATATAACAAATTAAAGGTCATTCTCTAATAAAAAAAATTCAATATTATGTGTGATGAATAAGGGGAAGATTCTCGACTACATTATTTAGTATTTTCCCTTAATAATTTTTGTATTTTATATTATTAGTGAATATTTTGAAATAATGTTAACAAGTCAAATTAGACTCTATGTAAATATGATTTAGGATTTTCATGTCATTTCTATCATATCTTTTAATCATTCATAAAATAGACAATTTTATCTAATTTTTATTTGGATTGTGATATCGTCATTCTTGATAGTTATTTTTTTTTGTTAATATAACAAAAATTTATTCATTATACTTCAAATATTCGAGTTTATTTGTTGTTGTGATTTTTTTATTATCTTGTAATGTTTAATATTTAATACCTTTAATTGAATGTTATGAAAAGGTATGTTCTTTTATGTAGTTTGAATATTTTGTTTTGTTAATCATTTTTTCTCAATCTAGAAAACATTTTTTTGTAATATTTGCTTGAACAAAAAACATATATCTTTGTAATTGTTTATCGATGGAAGGTGGTAGACAATTTTAAGTATTTTTTTTTATTTGTGAACATAATTATCATTTATCTCCTTTAAATTTTTAAGTTATATTGCCACATTTTCATTGTTTGGTACCATAGATTAATTGTATTTAAAAAACTTTTATGTTTATAATTTAAACCATTTAAAAATTTAATAATGATGATGCATAATTTTTATTTTTTTATTTTAAAATGATCTGTATAATGGAATGTAATGAACAGCATTATCTCAAGGTTGTTTAGCAAGTAATGTACCAATTTCTAATGTAACAATTTTTTATGTTAAGAATTTTCTTTATTGACAATTTAATATGTTGATAACTAAATCACGAAAGAGTTGGGTCACAACATACCATTATAAGTGACAACAAAAGTGAATTTTCAAATGAGAAATATATTACATATTTTAATGACAACATAATTTTATAAAATGTTTTGCATTTTGGGTGAATGTTAGATGCTTCACCGAAACATCTTGAAATTTTAACAACTTTGGCAAGTTAGTATGATCCTTTACAGATTGAAGAAGTTGTGCAACATTTGATCTAGTTCTACATAAAGGTTGCATTACTATTGCTGAGAATTGATCAATGAAATTCTCTATGTATCAATCAAATATTTACTAAACCTATTTTCCCTTTCCATTCTTTGTCGATGTCATTAAAGGCCTTATGAATTGGTGTTCTCTTATGCACCGTTGACTAATTTAATCTTTTAATTCATTCAATACTTTGTACATTGGATTAGAGGAACCATTCTATTTATCAAGTGTAGTGTTTATATTAAAGTCACTATTACTAACAATAGAGCTTTAATTTTGTCTATAATTTCAGTTGACTTGTATTAAATTGCATTTTCTTTAGCCCTTGAATTTAGCATACATAAAGGTATAATAGGCACAATTCTACTCCCTTGGATTATAAATGAGCATGTGAATTAACTACTCATCCTCATTTAAGGTTAGATAATGGACTCTTTTCATTCATATTACCTTAATCTTATTTGATGTAATCCTAACTTGTGCTTAAAGTCTAATTTCTTAGATAGTTTATGTAATTTCTTATTATTAATCAAAGGTATGACAGAAATCAGAGTTATTTTCCTTTGTGTTGAGTTGATAAAAGAGCTTACAGTGCTCTTATTTCTTGGAACTCTTATGTTCCAGACTAGGATGTTATCCAAATAAGTTATCTATTATGACATTTGAGAGAATCAAGAACTTCTATGAATGTTGCCCAAATTGAGATGCTTCTCTTAACCATTTCTAGTCTCTATTTAAGTGGCTATTCTAAAATAGGTTGACATTATTTTCTTTAAATTACATTGGTCAAGAATTTGTAGTCCTTTTAAGTTAGTCATTATTGACATTTTTAAATGAGTGTTAAGCCATACTACAAAGAAGCTTTATCCTAAAATGCTACTAAATGAAAAACCAAACATAGTTTTTTATTCTACCTTTGGGTTTTTTAAAAGAAATTTAATTATCAATAATCTAGATCAAAATTTCATGTTGTTACATGTCAATTGATTCACAGTCTTCATTTTCCTTTAGCATGTGCTAATCATTTTACCCATTTTTTTAGCACAATTATTTGTGGCTTTTATGTACTCCATCATTGGGGTGTAACATTAGGGGTGTGCCTTCTTATTTTTTCATAAGCATCATTAGCTAACATTAAACTATTAGATTGAAATGACTTTTCATTTACCATATTAGCCAAATTCATAGATTCATCCACACCTGTTAGCACTTTGGAAGCCTTAATTACAACTTAAATATTACATGACATTTTTATTTTTTTACATTGAAGAGAGGTCTGACTGTGAGCATAGAAGTCAATTCAATAACAAATTATCTTATTGAATTCATTGCCATAATCCATTTGAGCTTTCATCATTTTTTTGTTATGTAGATGATCCTAAGTAATTCCATTACAAGATCCACATCAACACACATCCTTGCTATGCTTGATCTTGTTAGGTTTATATTAGTTATTGCCACGTGTATAGAATTTTGTTTCTAACAAAACTAAGTAATACAATGCTACCTTATAAAAAAATATGTTAACAGATACTCAAATGAAAGCCAAAATAGACCTAATGATGATTCAATGATCAAGTGAAACTCAGGATGCCACTTAAGGATTGCTTGCATAAAGTCATTGATGTTCCATGCCCAGTGAACCTAACATCACAAATAATCTAGCTAATGTAATTAGTTCATGTCAATTATTAAGAGGCCCAACCTTACAATTTTTAAAAATTTTGATATTCTCAAATTCCACTATGATTTTTTCCATATTTGGGAATTTGTGTGAAAATTTCCTAATCATTTCAAGCTTGAGCAGTACATCCATTTTACCAATTTCTTCTTCATTGAAAAAAAATATTTAGCTGACTATTTGACATTCTCATCAATTGATGTAGCCAAGTGAAAGCTTAGTTAACTAACCAACAACATCAATAAAGGAAAAGTTGACGCCCCCCCCAAACCTACTATGAACACTTACTAACCAATTAGCTTGGTATAATTAAAATGTGGCCTAGCACTCATTTACAAGAGTCTCAATCACTCCACTATGGCTTGAAATTAGGATTATTTAATTATAATGTTGCTAGCTACCTATCATAACCATTGATCAATTTATTTTCAGTAATATAATATTGTTATTCATGTATTTAGTGTAAATATAAACAAATGTTATTTGGGATATGCAATATTTAGTAATAATCCCTTATTAACAAGACCATTAGGTGAATTATAAGTTATTATTATTAGCCACTACACAATGTACAATATTCAAGCCTTCTTACATGACAACTTGTCATGAGACTAGACCCTAATTGTTATATAATTTTAGTTCCATAACTAATTAGTGTACAATAATTGGTTGAGATAAAAAAATTAATTGTTGTCGTAAATACATATGAATTTATAATATCAACAATTTGAACGTGATACACAACAAATGTATTTAACGATTTAGAATTCTTGTTCATCTATATTCGTTATTTAACTTAGGTTTATTCACAAAGGAAGAATCCTTATCAATTTTGTGCAGCTTAATTCCAAGTGAATAAAAATTAATAGAATAATTGAATTATATTCATAAAAGATTAATCATCATTGATTATGATCTTGAAATCTTAAAGCATTATTTTATGTTTAAATATTTAATATTTGATGATAACAGTTGCATACATGTTTAATTCTTGAAGCTAATCATTATGAACATAGTCTCACTAAGTTTTATGATAGATAACAAACAATTGTGAATAAATATTGAAATAAAACTTATATTTAAAAGAAATTTTAAAAATGGCCTATAATGTAATGGACTAACATGCGATAATATTATCTACTCACATAGAATAATTCCAAAATCAAATAGTTCAAGATGTTAATCATAATAAGCAATAACATTTGTCATTTTGAAGCAAACAAGGTTAAGGTTAATCTTTATAAGAGCTTAAAATTGAAGGAGGCCTACACAATTCCTAAGCTTTGTATTTAGGAATCCACATAAACTTTTGATTCACTATAAGCAATAGTCTGTGATGAGGGAAGAATTTCAAGTCACATCCATAACAATTTCACCTAGGAATCCAAACATATTTACATCTAATTTAAAAATTGTTTTCCTCAAAGGGTAGTCTAATAAAATATGATTTAGTCAATAGTAATAATTCGGAATTGCATTTGATGATACATACGTAAGGCATACTAATTGGTCCTAGATGATAAGGCATTTGCATTGATAAACTTTCATTAGTTTAAAGGTTAGCAAGAGTTTATGATGATGGATGCACATGCAAATATGATGTATAAACTAAAAATATTTCCCTCAAAGAATATATTTCACACAAATCAAACAATAGAAGTTTTGTATTCTTCTAATTAAAATTTTCATTTATGAGCAAGATAATTTCCATTATCAAATAATTGAAAGTTGAATCATGTTCTAGAAGAACAATGTCATAGTCATACTTTTTTTAATGTAATTCACTAATGAAAGAAATGTTCAAAAAATCATCAATGATAATCATTCATGTTTTTTCTTAAGCTAGTCATATTTCATTTCAAGATCATTAATGCTATTTTCATGAAATGTACAATATTCCTTTGCCAAAGAATATTTCTTCAGATGTTTTCCAAACTTCTAATGCCATTCATCAATTGAAGAAGATGATTCATCATAAAATAAAAAGTTTGAATTAATTTTATTATATGAAGAACATTCACCTTGATCATGAGCTATTTTCCAAGAACGAGACATTGCACTTTTTGGGCTTCTCTTTCTCTTCTTTTTCTTCTCTTTCTTCTTCTTTCTTTTCTTCTTATTACCTTATTTCTTACTTTTCGATGTTTCTCATCTAACACACATTGCCTTAAATAAAGTTCTTAGCATTAACATTTTAATTCAAATACTGATTATATAGAACAAAAAAGTTATTTATACCATTTGAATAATGCTTTGCAATTAACTTCATAAGAAATATTCGTAATAAAGACATGAGTTACTTAAATAATTTCCTCAACTTTAAATCAAGATTTTGAACAAAATAGTTGGAAAGAATATTTCCAAAATGAAAATTGTTGACTTATGAGAACATTGGTGGTTGTTGAGCATGCTCTAGAATTAGATTTTGCAAAATTTTTAAAAAATAATATAATATTGTTATAGTAGATCTACTCCACAATGTGAAGCCTATGGAATAGATAACTTCTCTACACAAAGCGACAACCTACTTTGATACAACTTGTTCTCCCTTAGGCATAGCCGAAGGTGAAGAACTTGGACTAATCAAATTTTTTGATAATTCAAAATCATACTTGATTTTGAATTTTAGAATTTTTGTTCATAAAAAAATATGAAAAAAAATGCAAAATATAGGTCACACTAAACTTTTTAATATATTCAACCATCGATCTTTATTATACACCCCCATAGAATTTTAGAGCCCTAGGTATATAATCACTCCTTTACTTAACTTGAGCATAACAAAAAGGCATCACACAAACATTCTTCTATTAAAAAAATGTATGCCTAATCTTTAATAAAAAAGAAAGAAATATGTATTTACCCTAATAATACACTTTACTCCAAGGCTTGGATTAAATCATTCAAATCTCTACCAACAAAAGGCCTTACTTTGGCACTCAATGCTATGCCAACACAACGCTTCGATGTAACCTTATTAGTCTTCCCCTCATTAGAAGGACTTGATTTAGGATCTTTCCTTGCTCACAAGTAGAGCCAAGAGAATTTTTAAGAATGTTGTTACAATAAAATTGAGAAAACATTAACCCTATTTGAATTTCATGGATATGTAATAAATATCACTAATTCAATAAGATTAAAAGATTTAAAAGAAAATCATAAGATTTTCATGATTATGAATGTATGAAAGTGCTACGTTACAGTAGTCAAAGCATGTAATTGAACATTATCCAAAAATGTTATTTCAATTAAAATTCCCATGAAAGACCACCTTTTAAAAGAAATGATGCTAGATGATTGAATACAATTCAAATCTGTCATATTTTTCGTAACCACTTTAAGGGAGAAAAATGAGGCCTATTTATTGGAACGTGAGAACTCGTAATTTCCTCCAAATTGTACTATTAAAACAAAGAAAAAATTCGTTATCCCTCACAATTCGTAAAAGTCTTCATAGATTTCCTATTGTAAACATATTATTATACAACATAAGCATACCTTACATCACTAACACTTACCACAAATGAATATTGACCTACAATATAGTAGTTAAGTTTAGAAGAATATTTAGTACTCCAATTCCACTAACATATGAGACCACTAATTACATAACTTCTATACATGTTGGCATTGCACAATGCACTTCCAAGTAATAGTACTCACCTACACATCGCTTTCCTACTTGAATGACTCTACTACATGTCAGATGTTGGTATCCAACACCATGAAATTTTATGTTTTACACTAAGTATTATGCATCTTTCCAAGCATGTCTATTTCACAACATTATGATAACAAAAGTTTGCAATGGTCGTAATATTTTGTATTAGTGTTAATGGTTTGTTTAGCTTACTTTTTGTCAACTCAAAAAAGTGTCAAAATCAACCAAGTGACAATTAGTATGTGATATGTTTGTATTGTGATATAGCAATATGTTTTCAACTCTATCACACATGTGATGCATAAGTCAACTGAAGTGAAGCTATGAAAAGCATTATCTAATATTAACATGAATCATTTCACTAAATAATTTCATGATTGATATGATTAATAGTGATGATATAATTATTTTTTCCATATGCAAACCATGAATAAGGTCATTTAATAATATAATATATAAATCTAAAGTTTTCCTATAAAAAATTATTTTATTTTGATACATGCATTTAACTGTAATGCTCATTCTATCGCAAGCATAAAAGATTCAACATACTTATAATTATGTGCATTTATAAGCTCTTAATTTTTATAAGATAAGAATTTGTACAATAGTTATAGTTTACCCACCATTAGATCTCGTGGGATTCTTTGACAACAACTATTTGCATTTTTAGGTTATTATGGTACTTATGATAAGGTTTTGAGTTCAACTCACTAAATGTCATATAACTAAACCCATGATGGGGGTGAATTTGGAGTTATTAAGGTTTTTAAATCTTTTTTTGGAGAATTAGAAATGGATCATCAAACGTTGCATGTAACGTTTGAAATATTTGAAAAGAATCAAGAAATAAGAAAAATAAATATGCACTAAAAAAGTACTAACAAAATATTACGTGGTTTTCACAACAAAACTATGGACTTCATCAGTCCTTATGTTGCCAAGCTTAACCCTATCACTACATGACCAAGCCTTCATATGTAGGGAAATTTTTTAAATTGCTTTTTACATAGACTAAAGCATAAAGAGCTCTCAACATTTTCATAGTACAAATATTACCCTTATTACTTTTTGGTTACAAGAACTTACCTTCATTACAATTCTATGGAGTTAAACATAACTCTGACAAACCACAAAACTAAGCTATTATAGAGTTCTTCCTTTCTTGAAACAAAGCACTAGATTGTTCTCTTAATCCATGCTAACTGGAAAAAATATAAGAATTATAATCCTAAAAAAAGGGAAAATAATAAAATTTAATGTATCCTTTTTGAGATATGAAATAATCAGTCATGACATAATCATTGAATCACTATTACCAAAGAATGTTTAATAATTATTGTATGATGAATGTTGTGAAATAGCTCTTTTAAGCCCTTCCAAAATGCACATCTAAGAACTTCCAAGAAAATAATTATTAAGAAAGTGAAGAAGTGCTAGAGGCCAAAAAAAGAACATAATTGGTAAAGAAAAACAATTTTTCTTTTTCAAATTTTCACAACTGAAACTAAATTCTAAGGTAAAGTATTAAACTATAAGAATTTTAGTTTAGCTTAAGTGGTAATCATTATTGTAGAAAGTATATTAGTTCATCCTTAGAATGAAATTCTTACCTCTTTGTTTCCATAATGTTTACATCAAAGTTTATGCATAATAAAATAATTTCTAAACCAATTGTTAAGCTAATGTTTATACCTCTCTATTGGTCTATTCACCTTATGAGATAATCCATTAATATATGATAAAATAAACTTTTATTATAGTCTGATTTAGAGCCTACAATATTAAAGATTCTTGATAAATGATTAAAAAATGTTAAGGTATATTTTACCCTAATCAGGGTTATGTTGCATGTGTAACATCTTATAATCATTCAAAGATTAGTCTCCAAATTTTTAACATGAATTATTAAGTAGAATAAGTGACAACACATTAAGTTAAGCATAAAGTTTTACTAAGCAGTTTTATCACAACCAATTTCACACAAATAAAATAAATCATTTAAGACAAACTTATGTAGAGTAGTCTAATAAGAGAAAGAGCAACTCTAATATTATTTTATCACTCAAAAAATAAAAAATATTGAAAGAGTGTACCTTTTTAGTAATGATGGCTTATAGTTTCCTTTGGAGTTAACATGTGGAGCACTAAAGATGGAAAAAGGCAATGAGGTAGATGTTTAGTTAACTTAAGAATCTTATTTAAAAGGATAACATGATTGTAGGCTAGGACATGGAGCCTCATTGAGGAGGGTGGTGGTTTAGTGATTGGATCAGAAGTGTTAAAAAGGTTATTGAAGACTTACAAATATTTGTGAAAATAAAAAAGTTTTTGGTTTCTCACCTTTAATCCTTGTCTCTCATTGGAGAAGGAAATTTTATTCATCAATAACTATAGTATAATAGGAGAACTTATCTTATTTATAGATGGAAGAGAGCCCAATTCATGAAAAAACAAAAAATGTGAAATGCACCTTTGGAAAATATCAAAAAAAAAAAAGAAAAGATAATCTCAAAGTTGAATTACCTAAGAATCTAAAGGATATCTTTAGAATTTTGAGTAACTCTCAATAGGATTACCACATTAAATATAAAATATATAAGGAAAGATAATTTTATATTAAATCACTTGAGAATCAAAAAGCATCATTAGAATTTTAAGACATTAACTCCAAGTAGTTCAAATACATTAAATATAAAGCATGAAAAAAATTTTCACAGAAAAAATTCTATAGTTATGCAATATGATGATCAGATGTTAATGATGCTATGACTTGGATGTCAATTGTCGATAAGATAGATGGTGATGATTAACAGTAGCCTGAGGGTGTTAGCTGATAGGCAACCAAGTGATCATGGGTGGCTAGAGAACAACAGGTAATTTAGTTATGATGGGCACCCAGGTGATATTAAGGAACTAGGTATTAGAGATCAAAAGCAACTAATGATAACAAAATGTTGAATGAGTAATTATAGAAAGTAAAACATGTACAAGAAGTGACATCTCTGATGACATATTTTATTACAAAATATTATTGGACAAATAGAGTAAAAATAATAGAGATAATCATAGGAAATATTAGAGTACTATAGCTGACCCATATAGTTGACAAAGATGACAAATCAAAAAAAGGTTTAGCTTGAGTATAGCTTTGAGTTCGAATGGGATAGAGTGATGCCATTAAGTGTGTGTTTGTGAGCTAACAAAAGATGCTCCTACATCATCCTCTCTAGGAAAGAGAGAGATGGCATGATAGTATCATGGTGATGGATATAGAAGTGCTCTAATAAGTGTGGCATGATATAATGTAAGTCATAAAATGTAGGCCAAGGGTTCTCAATCAGAGAATTTCCGTTACAATGAACTAAGAAATTTCTAAGTATACAATGTTTGGTTATAATTGTTATATGATCTAAAATATTTTTGACGTTTTTCATACTTTCTCTGAGGTATAACATAGTGGTAGGAATGAGTTCACTCAACATATGAGAATTTAACTCAAATGACTTTCTAGTAGGTATTAGAGGTAGCAACTTATGTGAGACTAAATCCTTTAAATTGAAGGTCACACTAATCTCATATTCTTCTAACAAATCTAGTACATACACAATAGTTCATAGTTTTTGACAATCTTAAAAGGTCTATCTCCATGTGCTTTCAATTTTTTCTAAACTCTAAAGGAAACCATTCTATCCTAACTTAATTGTAACATAATCTTCTTCATGAAATTTCTTAACTTTTTTATAAGTTTCTATTAGTTTCCTATATCTTTCCTTAGATTAAGCTTTTTATATATTATTTTTTATAATAAAAACATATGAGAAGAAAATAAAGAAGTAGAAGTAGAAGTACGAAACTGTACTAGTGAGAAAATAAGATCAATCGAAGACCTATGCTTATTACTAGGATGAATTTTGAATTGGTTTAGACCTATATAATGACTGATAGAATTATTGTATACAAATTTTTTTCATAGTAGTTGGTTCTTCTAAAGCTTAGGTTATTTTCGTATCAAGCTACAAAGAAGACTTTTTGAACTATGATATAATACTTCTCTTTGTCCATCTGTTTAAGGGTGGTAGGTTGAAAAAAGTTTTAGCTTACTTCTTAGTAAATCCAATAAGATCTTCAAAAAATAAGTAGTCATCTTACATCTCATTTAGATACTATGGTCATTGGAACACCATGTGATTTATTACTTCATTAAAAAAAATCCTAGGTACATGGGTTGCATTTTAGGTCTTACAACAAAAGAAAAGTTAACCCATTTTAGAGAAACAATCAATGAACACAAGGATAAAGTCATGCCATGATGAGGTATTACGTAATCCAAATACAAAATCAATATTTATGTACTCTCATAGCTTGTCAGGTATGGGTAGTGGAATGTAAAGCCCTTGGCCAACACTTCAAGATTTTTTAGTTATGCATATATGACATTAGGATACAATAGTTGTAAAATAATATATAATTTAGACTAATAAAATCTCTCTGAAACATGTCTATTTGTCTTATCCCTTCAAAACTGTTATCATAGTCCTTTAACATGTATTTCCAAAACAAAAAAAAAAGTTTACATGATCAATTTGGGATACATAACCTTTTATTCTTATATAAGTAACCATCTTTTAAGCTAAAATCTCTAGATACAACGTTTGGAATTGATTTCATTTCTTGATAGTTTTTTCAAAGTTAGAATAATTAAGGTATTGGTTTTTAATTTGGCAAAATTTTGGACCTTTATAGAAAAAATGATTCATAAGTGAACACATTAATTAAATGCATCAAATTCTATATTTTGTAAGCCAGGCTTGTGTTTGATACCAAATGTATAACTAAAGTCTCATTGGGTATTAAGGAACCATAGCATTTTATGGTCATAGTAAAAGACATATTCTTCGAAAAACAAGTAATATTTCCAATGACTTAAAGATTAAACTAGGACATACGGATTCTTCTCATATATACAACACTTCTTTTTAGCATCATTAAGTCTCTTATTAGAGAAGGCAATAAGACATTTATCTTGACAAAGGACACCACTTATCCTTACTTCTGGTCCATCACGTACAACCTCAAAAGTAATAAAAAAATCAAGTAGTGTTGGAATGGGTGCCATAGTCATAGTTGCTTTCAACTTTTTAAAAGTTAGGTCTACATCTTTGGTCAAAGTAAGTTTACCTTACCTAAAACAATTAGTAATCAATGCGAGATAGTACTAAAGTCTTGAAAATCATTGGTAGAAAATGGCCACAATGTGAAACCTTTTAACGTCATAAATTACATTTTTAGTAGGCCACTCATATATATCTTGATTTTGTTAGTGTCAATAGACAACCCTTTAGAAGAAACTATATACCATAAGAAGGCAACCCTAGTCGTGAAGAATTCACATTTGTTTAGATTGTTAAACAAGTATTCCTTTTATAGAGTACAACTTAATTTGTGAAAATAAACTAGTTATAGACGAAAATGTCATCAAAATAATGTATGATAAATTACCTTAACTATGGCCATCAAACCTAGGTCATCAATCTCACGAATTTAATTAGTGTGTGTTATAACCCAAATGGACTCACTTACAATTCATACAAACCAACTTTAGTCTTAAATACAATCTTTCATTCATCTCCCATTATAATCATTAATTAAGGATAACCACTTTTTAACTTATTTTATAAAAGATGGTTGCACTTAACATCTGATTTAAAAGATCATATAAATAGGAAATAAGAAAGCTATATTTTAATGTGATTTGATTAATCGCTTTATTATCAACACACATCCTCCATGTTCCATCCTTTTTGCTTACTAAAAGTATAAGGATAGCATAGGGACTAATAGTTTCTTGGATAAATCTCTTTTTAAGTAGGTTTTCTACCTAATGAGCTAACATAGTTTGAGTCTCTTGGCTTAATCTATAGTAGGGATGGTTGGGTAGGCTCACCTTGGGAACTAGATCAGTCATCAGTTTTATGTACTGCATGTGTAGTAGAGTGTCAGGTAAATCATTTAGAAAAATATCAAAAAGGTCATTTAGAAAGCCTTATACAATTAGTGGTGGGTCTAGTATGATGGTGGCTAAATTCTTAACTATAAAAAACCAACTTAAGTCTCCTTGATCGATGGTCTTCATAACTTGAGGTAGTGTGATCCAGTTTAATTTCCTTGTCTTTTTCTTTTTCTTTTCATGGGCTTAATTTTTTTTGTAGATTTATTAGGGTTAAGTGAATTGGATTTTTGATGAGGTGGAGATGGGTAAAATGTGATGGCCTTTCCTTCATAAATAAAAGAACACATGTTAATCTTACTCTTCAAAGTTGTATCGTAATAAAAAAGTCTTGGTCTTTTTAGAATAAGATTACTTACTTGTATAAATATGAAATTGAATAAAATAACATCACTATATCTTTCCAATTTAGAGCATACATAATATCATTACTTAATAAGTATTTAAGTTTATTTATTCATGACAAAGTAGAGGTTTGGATGTTTCAAAAGACAAACTCTTATCTCTTAGTAGCATATTGCATTGATGCAACTACCAATATTGATGATCATAATACATGGTTGTTCCTAAGTTTTTACATTGGTGCTAAAGATGTTGGTGCACCTATAGTCATCCTATAGTTATGTGGTTACAAAGGGGCACATAATCACTAAGGCCACTACATTTTCCATATTTTCCAATTCTTGCTTAGCATCCTTATTAGACATTATACTTTCTTCTTCCTTTGACTCTTCTTATTCATTATTACTATATAATTTTACAACCATGGTTCTCTTTGAGTCATTGATGGGAACATGTTGCTTTCATGCCCTTAAAATAGGAGATTCTAGATTGGGTAGTTTGGAACATAATGGGTTTACTTGGAGGGTGTAAAGACGTGGATGATAATGCAGGTTTAGGAGATTTAAAAGCTATGGTAAAGGAGATAGATGTAGTGCAAGTATGAGTGGATTAAGTAAGCAATGGTGGTGCGAGCCTTTAAAGGGATTGGAAGGCCACTTCTCTCAAAAAAAGCTATTATATTTTTTCATATTTCTAGTTATATGATAAATATTCTTTAAGGTAATAACATTTTTCAAATCAAGCTCAACATATATATATTTCTTTAAACCTATCCTAAAATAAGAGAGCACTACATGTTTGGATTCATCTATATCAATTCGAAGTTTATAATCCTCAAACTTGTTAATGTACTCTTTAATAGATTTATCACATCAAAAAAATTTTTGCCATTTATTTAACAACTCAATATTATAGGTTAATAGAAGAAACTTATTGTATAAACTAATCTTAAGGTTTCTACAAGTTTGCGATATCTCCTCACAATTATTAAAATATTGCCACTCTAAGTTTCTACAAAACTTATGCATAGTATCATTGAGTTTAGTCTTAATAAATTAATATTTTCTCTAGTAAATTATTTTGTGCTAGTTAAAGTAATCATCCATACTAGTCACTACAATTTTTTGGATTAAAATTATCATTAAAAATTAGTGCATCTAAGTTTATATTAAGGATATGCTCTCTCCCTGGCACTCTTTCTTTTGAAGCCTCCTAAGTCTTTCTTCTTTACTAGGCACATCTAGATCATCATTTTGTTTTGACTCATCATAAGGTTCATTTCTTCTTCTATTATTATGATTTTTGTTAAGTATATCTCGATGAGATTCATTAGAAGGATCATCATATCTTGTATGGTTTTTATGTCTCTTATGGTTTTCTATTAGATTATTAGATGTGGTACTTCTTGACATATTATCTATTTATCTTCTAAGTTATCGTTCACATTGTTGGACTAAGAGAATTTGTTTAACCATCTAGGTGAGTTGGGCTATTGATAAGGATAGTTTTAGCATGTAATGTTGGATTAAGTTTTATCTTTAGTTTTGATTTGATTCTTAAGTTTAGTTTGATATTTGATAAGGTCTACTGGTCCTTACAATCATATAAAATTTTGACACATGAGGACATCAATAAAGGATAATAATAAGTGATACCCTCTTTTTCAATATATTAGTATTATTTAAAATAATTTATAAAGGCAAAGTGAGTGCAACTATAGACTACCAAAGCTTAGATGTCATGCATTTACAAAAAATAGATGAGTGACCATGGTCCTGTTATTAACAAACCACCTAATACATAGAACTATATGGTTCTCAAGGAAGGTGATAGGGAGTCATATCAATGCTTTTGTATTATCTCCTAAGACAAAATTTGTCCAAAACTAATTACAGAGTTCTTTAGTAGAGACACTTAGTAAGGAATTTTATGAATAAGAAAACTTATTAGTAAGTTTTACAATGGTCTATATTTGAGCTAATAATATAGAAAATCTTAATATATTATTAGAAACTATTAAAAGATACCATACACTAATTAGGGTTAGGTGGTGTGTAAGATATTTTATAATTATTTAAATATTAGCCTCTAAATTTATAGTATAGATTATTAATTAGAGTATGTGGTAACACATTAAGACTTAACTACAAAATTTTACAAAGTAGTTTATCACATCAAATTTCGCTCAAATAAAACAAAGAATTTAAGAAAAACTTTATTTGGAGTACTCGAGTAGATGAAAAAGCAACCTTTACTTTAGATTATCATTTAGTAAATAAAAGTTAGAGAAAGTGATCACTTTTTTGGTGTTCGTGGCTTATATTTCCTATGGAGTTAGCATGTAAAGTATCGAAGATGGAAAAGAGTGATAAGTTGGAGGTTTTGCATTGTGGGGATGATAATAAGGTAACTAGATGATCGGCTCAAATCTTGAATCTTGTTAAGGATGGTGAGAGTTTGATGAATTGGTGAAAAAAGTAACAAAGTAGGTGAAGAATTATGGGCATTTATAGAAAAGTGAATTTGTTTGATTGTCAGCTATTCTAGTAAAAGTTCTCTCACCGTCGATCATTGTCTCTTACAAAAAATAGAAAGTTAGAATCTCTCTAAATAGAGTTGGGACACACTCTTTGCTCATAAAGATGGAAGCACACAAATAAGAGAAATTTCTTTCATTAATAACTGCATTATAATGAGAGAGCCTCACTTATAGTTGAAGGAGAGCCTAATGTATGAAAAAACAAAAGGAAAATACACCTTTGGAAAATTTCAAAAGCATGGAAAAAATAGAATGACAATTTTTAATTCAGTCATATTTAATACAAAATGTAAAAAAGTCTAAAAAAAGGTATGACATAAGAAAAATAATGCAATCATAAAATATGATTATTGGACATCAATGATGATGTGACCAGGTGGCCAGTAATGAAGAAGACAGATGATGAAATTTTGTGGTGATCAAAGAGTGGTAGCTAATGAGCGACCAGGAGATGATAGGAGGTTGAGAAGTAGTTTGTGGCTTATTGATGCTGGGTAGCCTCGTGATGTTGGGAGTAATAGATGATTAGGTGATGAAAGATAACTATCAATACTGAGTGATGTGCATGAACTAACATCGATGATGACATATTTTATTAAAGAATTTGTTTGGATGGACAGAGCAAAAATAGTAAAGATAATGATAGGAAAAAATATATCATTTTAGTCAACCCTTATGGTTGACAAAGGTGATTAATCCAAAAAAGATTTAGGACGGGCATGGCTTCGAATTTTTGTGGGATTGGTGTGATTCTAATGAGTATGTGTTTGTGAGCTAACACATGATCCTACATCATCCATTCTTTTCAACTTTTATTTTCTAAATTGAACAAACTATCCAATTTTAATTTCAAATTAGTTTTTCATAAAATCTTTGCTTTAGCTCAAGTTTCATTCTCACACATTAGATGATTTGTTCCATGTTCAAATATCACATCAAATTGAAAATAAAATTCCTATTAAATGGTTTTTTGGTCATCTTATGGAAATTGAAGTTCAAGATCAACTTTTTTCATTCTATTGGATTTAAACATTGAATGATCTATTGTGCATTAGATTGAACTTTAGATTATTGATCAACTTGTTTAATGGGCCATCAAGAAATCTCCATCTTAGAATTTCACCTTGCTTTTTTGTTTGTGGCCTCACATAGTAGTTCATCACCAATAATACACTTGTTTAGATAACTAATGATATGATCAAAAGGACCATCAAGAGATTCTTTAAGAAAATTTTATTTACAAAAGTTCATTTTGTACTAATTCCTTTTTAAAGATTTTTTTTGGAAAAAATCATGAATTTTTGTAGATGCCAAGTATCGATGAATATGAATATATTTTTTGGCTTAAAATTTAATATTTTGACGTATAAAAATTCAAGTTCTCCCTAAAGGACCTTACATCTAAGACTTTTCACTATTGTTGGAATTTAAATCATTCATCTAAATATAACAAAATAGTCGCATATTCAATTCTATGAATGCCTAAAATGAAAAGCAAGTGCATGCTTAATATCTAATAAAATGAAATTTCTCCATTACATAAGTGCTCAGAAGAACAAAAAAACCCATAAACATAAACTTATGGTGCCCTTTGGGTTCTCAGTAATCTTTCACACCCTTTAGCTTATTTCATATCATTCATATGACTTTTGTAAGCTCTAATCAAGCAACATTTGACACCATAAGACAAGAATAATCACTTATACATTTATTGTTTGCTAAATAAAAATCATGCACTAGGTATACCATGAGATCACAAATATAAGCTACTTAAATAGTTTGGTATGGTCAAAATCATATTTGGCCTCTTAAGCACATGGTGCAAGAAATACCTACATTTTTATGATACCATATCCAAGTATGGGAAAGAATTAAAAAATAAAATGGTCCTTAATAGCATAAGCTTCCTTAAAATATACATATGATACTACTAGTACAAAAGGTACTCAGAAGGGGCAAGAGAAATTAGTGTGTGAAAATTTTTAAAAAATCACATATTAGATACCAAAATTTTTTGAATTGTAATGAAAAATTCACAAAAGCTACAATAATTAATATATAGGAAATAATATGTAAATTGAAAGGTCCATCAAAAAGTTTTTTGATTTTGGCACTTGCCAAAAGGGCCAAGAACTAACACCCAGTCAATTAATTTTAGCTTACATTATCCCTTCACTTCTATCATAGTTAGCAAAGAAGCCATTGCATCACAAGCCATTTCTTTGGAATTAAGGCATAACCTTGTTTCTTGAGGTACCTTTCGGCTTGGACACTACTATCTTTATGAGATTTTAACAAGGTGCAAACCAAACCTAATGTAGGATGATATGCTAAATATATTGTTAGCTCATAAATAATTGAAAAGTATTTAGGTTCAAACAACATAATAGAATAAGAGCCTACTCAATGATTCAATTAATTTAAAATTGGAAATCATAGGATCAATGGACAAGTAAGAACTTTTCCAAAAGACAAAGACTTAAATTGATCATGGACATGAGGGATATTAACTTAAAAGAAAAGTGATTTTAATAACGTACACCCAAAATGCTAACATTGGTGGAGAAGAGGCAAGATGATTTGCCATTACAACTAAGATAATTTTCATGCAATTTTACCTTTACTCCTCTTCTTTAAGTTCTCTCGCAAACATAAGCATATATTATCTAAATTTTAAAAGTTCACTTAAACAAATTTAATAAAACTATTTTGGGTTTGTTATCATCCCACAAAGTACTATGACTTGGAGTTAATAAAATAATAACTACTATATCACTTCCCTTAGGTGAAAAAGAGCTCAACTCTATTGAGTCATAGTAAAATCTTAAATGTTATTTTAATATCTCTAACTTCAAGTGGTGATGCTCCCCTTTAGTAATCCAAGTGTTATCAGAGACTTGATGAACCTATCAATCTATAAAAAATCTTAATTATGCATGATTCAATGTTAAGATTGTTTGATCATTTAAGATTGGCTCCACTTGATCTCAAAGCTCACAAGATGTGCCTAGATGTATTGTTGTGGTAATTTTACTTGGCAATGATGATGAAGGCTAAAAAGGCTCACTTCGTATTAGGCATAGTTTTTTATAAGATAAAAGATATAGAATATTAATGATAGCTATGATTTTATAATCTTTAAGTAAATCAAAATATAAATGATGATACTTAGTTTTTATATAATTCTAAATGGTCCAGTATTATAGGCATGTAATATTTTAAGGGTTCCAAGTAGACTCTTAGACCTAACACAAATCAATATATAATCATTTTTAACAAATTTTCTAAGTTTTCAATGAGTAGTTTCTTGTTATTTATATATTAAATTATTTAAACTAATTTATTTAGTACTATATTTATGTAATAACAACATGTGATGCTTAAAAGACTCAACAAACTAAGAAGTGCTAAATGATAATGTGGGAGAATAAAATCAATAGAACTCTAACAATGATTTTATGGACTCAAACTTGTTGCTTTATTAATTGAATCATTTTAAATGAAATAAGTAGAATGCCATAAAGATTCCAAGTTTCAACATGTTCCATTACTGAGGTACAAAAAAGATTTCCTAAACTTTGATTGAGTACTATTTGCCCATCTATTTTTAGGATGATAAGTCCATAAAAGCTTAAGCTTTGATTGCTTTAGGCAGCAAAGTATCTTTCAACAGTAGCTAGTAAATCTGACATCATGATCGAAAATAATTATTTGAGGTAAGCAATGTAGTTTGACAATTTAATCAAGAAATCACTTCATAATATGGGAGGTATTTCATGACTTATGGTAATGTATAAAATGAGCCATTTTTCAAAACTTGTCAATATGAATATACAACCATTATTTCTAACGATTTTGAAATATCCAAATACTAAGTCCACCCTTACACGTTTCCATGGTAATTATGCCACAAGTAATCGTGTGTGTGCACCTAGACTATCATTGCCTAATTTAGTTATGACACATGTTCAACATTGGGAATTCATCGAAGTAACATTTTTTGGGTAATCTTGACCTATGAAATCAATCAGTCACACCTCTTATTATTTTGACTCAACCAAAATATCTAGTTAGACCTCCAATAAGTATTTGTTAGGTAAGAAAATCCTTAAGAGATGTGTAGGATATGTAAAGTTGGGATACACAAAAAAACCATCTTTAAAATAATAAACATCAAAAACTTTATTAGATAAAGTATTGACTTCACCATAAGTATGACCTAGATCTAAGCAATCACTATATAAATTCTTGATGAGTGTTATTATAATTCCACTATTATAGAAGCATCATGTTGCATGTGTTTAATGCCAAACTTTAGAGCAAAATGGTTTCATAAATTTGTGCAAGTAGGACACTCCATAAAAGCTTGAATTTGAATATCCCTATATACATAGGGAGGATATTTGTGTATTAATTTAAAAATCAATTTCCTCAAGTAGTTAGCTAATGGAAATTAATAATTTAGGTGCCTCCACATCAGCAAGTAATATTTTGAAGATTTGTACGTACTCCACATCATTTTTTTGACTTATAAATAAGGCAATTACTTATAAGCTTATATGATGTTGAATGGATAGTGAATAGTATCCATCCATGTCTACTTGGTTCCATGTACGAAAATAGTGAGAATGATTTTGTCTATATCATTCCATGTTAGGAGCAAGCTCCATAAAAATTGTTATTAAAGTAATTACCACTTATGTTTCTAGTCTAGATAGTCTTTAAGGTGTAGACCTTCTAGCAAAGCCTTGCATTACATGCACCCTTAAAATATTTCAATTTCTTAACAACTTATCCATAGTTCTTCTAGAGGAACATAATTTATTTCTAGTTGGCCAAATTTTGCTTACTTAATCATTATTACCCTACAACAAACCATTTGTTAAAGTTTCTACTATATTGATAATCTTATTGGGAAGATAAGGTATCATTAGAGTATAAAGTGTTATTAATTGGACGACATGACTAACAATTAGTAACTCCCATTAAGAGTAATTTCTTTTTGCAAATATTATTAATCTAGTATTAGAAGTGATACACCTATTTCTTAACTTTGAAAACGTGCTTTCAAGTTAAGGGATTGGCAGGTAGCATCTTTTGAATCCAAAGAGTTCTTAGATGATGTTCTCAAGCCAATGTTAGATGTTTTTAAACCCAATAAAGAAGTCCTTTTGTACGTTAATCTGCAAACTTGATGTGCTCTTAGGCTTAGAGAAAAATAACTCGATAGTTTTAATAAATTGTTTGTCACCTCTTCAGAAGAGGATAATGCCACCTACAAAGCACAAATGGGAGTTTTGTTGATAAGCTTTTTGTAGGGCCTCGTGATTCACTTTTTCTTGTATATGTATATTATTTAACCCACTTCTTAGCACTTCAAGAAAAAAGTGGAAAACAAATGGGGAAAAAAGTTACATTACTTTATCCAATGAGACAATTCGAAGGAATTATTTCTTTTCTCATTTAAAAATTAGAATAGAAAAAAGAAAAAACAAGTGACTAACAAACAACTTATATTTATAAATACTCATCGCTAGATTAATAAATTAACTATTGAAGTTAAACATGTGTAGTATGTGTTTTACAAAACCTTAAGATATACTACTAAGTACTTTCCTAAAGTTTAGCTTGATAATATAGTTATTACCTTGGATCATGTGATTTAAATCATTAAGTAGTTCTTATGCAAGTAAGATATTTTTAGTGAATTCCTTTTAATAAAACCTAATTGCACCATCGAGATGATAGTGAATGGGAAACGCTGTAAGGTAACTACTAAAAACTTAGTATTGTTTAGAAGAAACTCTAGAAACGAATTGTTTTAAAATCTTTGAAAGATATACTACAATAAATCTTTTGAAGGATGATTATATTAGTACTAGTGAACTCTTTAGTTGATGAGCTATTAACAAGAAAATCAATAATAGCATCATATAGGTCATCTTGAATTATGGTCAAACAATACTTGTAAATGAAATAATTAAACACATCCAATCCATGAGAACTTAAAGAATCCATCTGAGAAATAATTTGTTATATTTCCACCTTACTTGCATGCTAAATCAACATCGTAATACTATTTAGTGATTATAAGCATAACAAAGCAAAGCACTCATTTAGTAGGGACAATTTAGAGGTGAAGCAATCCATGACATATTTGGTAATTAAATCCTATTTTGAGACAAAACTCCCACTTGAATCTTTAATTCTTTATGCATAAAGATATCCTGGATCATTTGAAAGTGAAAATTGTATCAAGTGAAAGCTTTAAAAAAGCTATAGTAGTTTTCAAATTATGATTTCATCACCATTAGATCTAAATTGTGATAAGATAGTTGGATTTAATTTTACTTGTGGATTAAATGTCGACCACCCAATCACAAAATTGAGTGATTCAATTTTTGATGAAATTATTGCTTTAAAAAAGGTGAATTAGTTGGTAACCTTTTGATTGCAAAATTGTATGATCAGATAACTCACATCATTCATTAAATTTGAAAGTTAATTATTGCTTTAAAAAAGGTGAATGAGTTGGTAACCTTTTGATTACAAAATTGTACGATCAGACAGCTCACATCATTCATTAAATTTGAAAGTTTGCAATGTAGGAAAATGTTACATTTTAGTCAAACTTCATGTACTTGCTCGTCTTTTTGGTCGTTCTAGGACATCTTGTGTTCTTTTGAAGTAGTCTAACTTTAGTGTTAGCTACCCTTGCTTTCTTAGGATTTAGTCAGACATGTTAATAGCAACATGATTAATTGAATTATGAAAATAAGTTATTGTGTCTTGATTCAATATACTTCCATCCATGTTCAAGAGTGATGACTTGATCAATTGTAGTAATGAACATGTTCAACGTTATTGCCCTAAACTAAACATTTATTATATAGAATTACGTTAGTTATTTCAATTATAATTACTTTTTTTATTTTTTTGATTTAATTAATAATTTTGATAGATAGAAAAAATGATTCTTATGATAATCAACATATGATGTTAAAAGATATTAAAGACAAAAATATTTTGTAATATAGATAAATTAAATTTTAATTCCATTTTTTTAGCTCGCATGAGTGGTTAAATTAACCTTAGCATTGTAATAAAAAATAAAATTAAAATACATAAAATTAAATTCAAAATGTATCACTTGATCATTATTATTACAATTAAGATGATCTTCATGAAATTTGATATTTGCCCCTCTTCTTTTTTAATTTCTTTCTTGAAAAACCATATCAACTCTTTAACATCTAAAAATTAATTCAACCAAATCTGTTATTAGCACATCAACTTTGTTATAATCAAACTAAGCACCATGGCTAGGTGTGGCTAGGTGTCAACAACATAACATCATGCCTACAAAAGTACTTGTTGCCTCATTGAAGCTCCTCTTCATCATTTGTTTAGACTAAATATATTCATGCTTTATGACTATGCTAAACATCACTTATTTGGACTATTGTCATCAAAATCTCTTTGATCCTCCATGAGCTCATGGGGATTGAAATGTTCCTCATTTCCTAACAAGGAAAAATTAAACCTTTTAAAAAATAAACATGCTAGATTATCAAAAATTAATGCAACTACTTTTTCTTAATAAAGAGATTTAATTGTACACACATGCATAATTATATATATATATATATATATATGTTATTATTTTGCCTTATCTTAACTCTTAAATGGTCTTACACAATTGTGTCTAATGTTTTTCTATAAAAGCCATGAGTGTAACAAAAATCAAATGAATCGTATTAGCATATGCAAAAATCATTCTTAACCTTTTAAGCTACTGTATAAAGTTACAAAATCACTCTTCAATTTGTTACATACTTAGTAATAAGAAAAGGTGGTCATGTCCTAAATGAATTAGTGGGGCCCCACATGTTTGACTAATTATATGCACACTTATAAACCATGAGGTAGAGCTATCTTATGTGGAAATAACAATTATTAGACTAAAATCCCCAGTTCTTTTTTCATATATCACTTCAAAAATGTGAAGTATTTGTGGTATTAAATCTAACAATAAATCGAATAGTTGAAATTTTATTTGTCTATCCAAAACATGTAGATCCAAACCTAGTACTTCAATCACATTATTTTCATGATCAAATGTTTGAGAGCTCTCCTTCTTTCTGAACCATAGATTTATTTCCAATCATTTAATCAAAAAATTTTTATGATCAGACGGTCTAAATTTCCTCCAACTTTCAAATCTAGATAAAATTTAAATTTATTTATTTGATTATGAAACTTTTGTGATGTAATGGTCTATGTAAAATTGAACCATGCAGCTCACATTTACCATCATTTGGTCATGCATTGTTTTAATTTAGAAGTCAAAAGAAAAATCAACCATGTGGCTATCATTTACCTTGACTCATTCATGTCATCTTTGATCTAATGATCCATATTAAAATAAATCATGGGACTCTCATTTATTCTTATATATTCTAGATTATCAAGTTCATAATTATGTATGATGGATCATAATGGCTTCTTTATAAACGTTGTTGAGCTAGCCAACTCATTATTTTGCATAAAGGGCTATACTTGAATAGTTGCTATTAAATTATATCGTTCGACCCATAGCAGCAAATTGGGATGTTTGGTTACTACTTTTAGTTGTTATAATACGTTTATATTTTGTTCATTTTTAAAAGAAAAAAATTGCTGAATAGTTTATGAATTTTTTAGGCTAGAAAATTGAAGTCGTATTTGTAGATGCTCACCATTATTTCCATTCATTGTATCTTTTAGTCTTTGAGCTCCAACACTCCTTTTTACTTGAATCAACAAAGCTTATATGCTTTTATTTGTTTAATTATTCAAGCAAAGGCAAATACATTTATTCTTTCTTTAATATTTTGTCAAACATAAGATACGATAAGCATCAAATTGATTTGTGTTATTGTAATTTTTCTTCTTCTATTGGTTTTATTTCTTTGAAAGGCTATTATAGACGTTTTGTTTTAATTCATTATTGTGAGTATTGTTTTTTTTTTTGTGAAGGGTCATACTAATTGGTTTCATTTTTGTTTAGCTTTAATTTGGGGTGGATGTAGGCTAGGAATTAAATTGAACTTCTTAAAAGTGTTGGTGTACTTTTTTAATTATTTTAAAATTTATTATTTTCAATTTTTTCCTAAATTCTAAAGAAAATTAATTTATTTTAAAATAAAATATAAATTTGTACAAAATAATTAACAAACATTTACTCCTATGAAATCATTTAATCAACTTTTTTAACACTACAAGGTCATGTAAACCATTGCACAACCTTCGCTTTTAAAACACTGAATACTATTGTATATAGAGATTATCACAAAGAGCATTTAGTAGTTGAAAAGCATGAGTGTTATAATGAAGTCCTCTAAAGGCAAAAGTTGATATGTGAGAAAGAGGATGAGTATGCTGGAGCATTCAATGTGCTAATTTGCATTAATGTTGTAACCTAATTAGTTACTATGCAATGACTTGGAGTACCTCATGCAAGTACCTATATGACCCACTAAATATATTTGTTTGAATAAATGCAATACATAGAAGTATCCATAGAAACCATGGTCAATTCTACATAACTTATGCATTGAAATGATATAAGCAAACATAAGAGCACAATGAATTGAATAACTATATGAATAGAATCATCATAGCAAACACTCAACGAAAATAGTAGTGAAGTGATAAATGATGCTAAATATAGGATTGAACTCATCCAACGGAGATAATGAAATCCATTAATATTGAACATGATATTTACTTCATCATAAATTGGTTGTTATCTAAATATGTGGCATGGCGCATACCATTTTGATATGTATAAAGCATGGTAGTCTCTACATGAAATGTTAGGTTAGAATGGTTGAGGATTCATGTTGCACTTATTAAGAAAATGTTCGTCATCAAAGTAATCTAAATTATTTTTTGAAGAATTACCAAAACAAAATGGCCCTAATGCCAACTAAAAAGGTTTTAGACCAATCTAACTCATCCTTCTTGATTATCATCTAAGTCGATGATAGTATTTCTTTGAAGGAAGTTGTCAAACAATACGATGACGAAATCCGTAACCATACGGTTTAAAATGAATGATCTGTGTCATCATATTTGTTTAAACTTTTGTGACCATATTAGTGACATAAAAAGCCATTAAGAAGGGGTAATGAATTCGAACAAATTCCCTAACTATCCAAATGAAATGCAAAGTTTTATGTATTGTTTAATAAAACCATTGTACCTAACTCGTGCCATTGAACTAGTCCTTACATTGGGTTGATTGAGAGGATGAACAGGCCAAAGAATCAAGTCATACCGATGATAAGCTCCTAGAAACATGTCATGTGGTTGCATAAATAAATGGTTCCATTTGTATACCACTACATTAATAATTCAAAAAACATTTTAATGTAAATTTAATAAAATTTATACTCAATTTACTTCAACAGAAGCAATCAAAATTGTATGTCTTGCTTTCGTATTTTTGTTAGAACCAAGGTTAGGTTTGAGAAAAAATCTTGAAATGTGTTTGATTGGTATTCTTTTGGAAATGGAAAAAACGTTATCTTTAATATAAGGAGAACAACTATCATATAATAGAATTGAGAGATTCTTTAGAAATGGGTTTCCCTTGAATGGAATGAGCTATGTCAAATAAGTTGATTTTTTTGGCCCAAAATATGACATGTTTGGCATGAGCTACAAAGCCCTAAGTAGTTTATGGAAATTGAATTGTTTAAAAAAGTTAAAAAGTTTAATAAAATTTTGCTGTTTTTTTCCAAGATTTGCTTCTTTTTTTTTCAACCCCAATATCTCAGTGATTTCCATAAGAACAAATCCAAGATGACCCCATTGAACTTATTAAGGAATTTCATGAGTATGATTGTGGAAGTATTCATTGGATGACTTTCTTTGTGGTCACTCAATAAATATATGGACATCTCTCCTTAATATTTTTAATTAAATATTTGAAACTTCTTAGAATTTTTTATGAATCTAGAATGCCTAAATGAATATGAATTCTAGCAAATTGAGCTAATTGGTTTACCACTACATAGTCTACAATCTTTAATAGATGTAGTGCAATAAGTCCTTTAAAGGAAGATTACATTATTAGAAATGAATTATCTAAGTAATAGGTTGCCAACAAGAAAGCCATTAATAGCTCCATAAACTACTAATCCCTAAGCTCCATAATTGCCATCTTGATCAATAATGCTGGTAAAACAAATTATTAAACCCATCCAATTTAAAAGCACCTAAAAAATCCATCAAAAAATTATTTTTTATATTTCCCCTTACAAATTAGCTAAATTAGCATCATATTCCTTTTTAGGGAGTCTAAGGGTAATAAAGCAACGATCCTCCCATTTTTCTTGGTAGGGACAATAGATAAGTGAGACGTGAAGCAACCTACAACATATTTGGAAAAAAAATCCACCTCTGAGACCCAACTCCCACTTGCATCATTAATTGATCATATATTAAGGTTAATTTTCCTTTTTTGCCCATTATGTTGAAGAAAGCTTTGCTTTTATTACCTTCCTTGAGCCTCATAATACATTTCTTTGACCTTTTAATACATCTCCACCATTTTTAGTAGCCATGGAAAATTGATCCAAAGCTTCTGCAATTCAAAACTTTATAATTCTTTTATAGTTTGTTAAGTTCTTTTTTCTTTTTCCAAATATGGCTCTTCTACTTCTTGAATCATCTATAATATATTACAAAGTTGAGCTTTCTTCATGGTGAGTTTTTTGTCTCCTTATTTTATAAGCTAGGGCCCTCATTCCTAAGTGAACAATTAGAAAACAATTGTTTGGAGCAAACACTTCATAGAATTCTATGCTTTTAGTCCAGGTGCTTTGGAATTTAAATTTTTTTGGAATAGATATAATTGTTAAAGAAAGGATCAGAAAAAGGGATTTATCCAATAGTATGTAGTTCAAATGTTAAGCCACTATATTGGAAACTTTTTGGGCTAATCATGATTCATTAGGGTTCTATGTAGGAGATTGATATTTAAATTCTAGAACCATAGTAATGACATAAATTCTCCCTACCATCTAAGGATAACAATTAGCCTCCATCATCAATCTAAAATCCCAACAAAGATGTCTTTTATTAATGAAATAGTTCTTGCCATACACAAAAGCTTAACACCTCATTTATGTATCATGCTTTATAAACATGTGAAGGCATTGCTCTTCATTTTCATTATTTGTTCTTGGAAGTCATACAACAAAAACACCCATACTTTGTTGGAGATGTTCTCACAATAGAGAATCTTTAGTTCTTTTTAATGATCTCTATTTGTTTGTTACCTTCAAAAGGTTCCAAAAATGAAGTTAACATAATTTTGTGCAATTTGATCATGTTGTTAAGGCGTGAATCTTTTGTAGAACTAACCACAACATGAATGTTCAAAATTAGGATATTATTCATTACAATCTATAATGTTAGTATTTTATGATGCACAAAGTTTATTTTAGGCATTTTAAGGATAAATCACATTTTTGCATTCCATTTAGTAACTTTTCATGTTAACATGTGATTGATAGCCACTATAAAGCCATCTTGGTCCATCTAAAAGTGTCTAAGTGCCTTTTCTTTTTCTAAGAGATCAACACTAAAGCTTTTTAGTAATTGAATGTCACCACTTATCATGCGTCACCTGCATGCATGTTGTGCTTGGTGGCATGTGAAATCCATGCACATTCTACTAAGGGGATCGGATGGCAAAATCTACAAGTTGTATGCTTTCGATCAATGTTCAAATGTGTCTTTTGAAAATTAAAATATTATACTTTTTGCATTAAAATGTGTATCTAACCCTTATATAATGAGGTAAGAATAATGAATGAAGGAGGGGGAAGTTCTTTGAGGGATCAATTGTCTTATGCAAGCACAAGTTACTTCTTTAACACAATAAAAGGAAGTGTTAATTCGGATGGCGTTAAAAAACTGATACACTCCATCATAAATTTGAAAGAACAATCACAATGCAAAGAAAAATTTTCTGAATCAAGGACACTTGGAGATACAAATGAGGATGCCAACACTAATATTCGTATTCAATTCTTGAGAATCGATAAGGACTGTTTAAGTTAGATATACCCTAATAATGATGGTACTACGGATGCAAAAACATTAGATACCTGATTAGATCAACTAGAGACCTATTTCTCCTGTACAACTACTTTTCGTTTAACAAAGTAGTATATGCTTGATTGAAAATGTTGAGCCATGCATTGGCCTAGTTGAATGTAAATTTAAGAACTCATTTGGATGTAGAGCTAATATGGAGTTTATTTAAAAATTAATTTGACAAATATTTTAACCCATAGTTTGTGTATAAAAGGTAGAGAAAGTAGCATTGTCTCTAATATTGACATGTGCAAACAATCTAAGATTGCACTATTAAATTACAAAGACAAGCTATAGTATTAAGGATATCTATTACAAAGATGTAGACTTTATCTATGTTCTTCTAAGGTTTTTATTATTCTACTGGTACATAACTAACCTTATTCCCTATACAATCTTTTGCACAAGCAAGCAGATTTACAATGTCCATTGATATAATGACCATTGAAAAGAAGAATCAAAATATGGAACCTAAGACATGGGATTTCAAACTTCGAGAGGATTAACACTAATATAATAAACTGACAAAATAGAAGGGATTAATATCCATTAAAGTAGATGATAGCCACAATAATAACAACACCATTTACAAGTGGGAGTCACAAAAATTGTACCTACTCCAAAAAGCAAGGCCACATATAAGAATAATGTTGGATCTTTTAGGCTAATCTTTTCTTAGAGATGTTTTTAAAAAAAGAGAAAAAAGATCTTTGTTGCAACTAAAATTGAGGCGATTCTTGAGGCTTTATAATAAAAAGATAAGAATCTATCTCTTTTGGTAGAGCCAATAGAGCTTATAATTAATGAACTTATAATAGGAAGAGTGGAACTCTTTTCAACCTATATTCATGTAAATGAGTTGGTCAATGCTATCATAGACACTTGCAGTTAGAGACATTTGATCTTTAGAAGCTCTGTGGAAAAGCTCTTTTTAGAAAGTGGTACTTATCGAAGCCTTATTCTGATGGGTTAAGTCAAAAACCCTCTAAAGCTAGAGTATACATAATATATGGTAAAATTTGAAATCACATAAAAATATAAATGAAGTTGTCCATGAAGCAATTCCATTAGATATTTGCCATATCATATATGGCTACTCATAAGTGTAGAACCAAGATGATATACACCATTGTTAAGTCCAATAGCATCGATTCACAAATGATGGATAGAAATTTTTTATAATATGGAGCAAAAGAAAGTTAATAGTAGATAGTATTGCTACTAGCCTAGTAAAGAGATTAGGAAATAAAAGTCTAAATTATGTGTTAATGTTAATTAGATCCCAGAAGCTAAATATTGGCTCCAAAAAATATAGTTATCTACCTAAACAACTTAAGAAGATACTAAGAGAATATTCTATACCATTTACTAAGCTAAAAGTACAACTATCAAATTGTGTTGTTAAGCATCAGATAAACTTTTATCAAATCAACACTTATAAACATTGATATGTATCATAACTTAGTAGCAAAAAATGAAGTCATTAATAAGCAAGTCAAAGAATTATTGAAGAATGGAGTACTCAAGCCCATTAATTCACCATTTTGGTCTCTAGTTGAATTAGTGCAAAAAAGGATGGAAGTTGGCGCATGTGTGCGGGTTGTTGAGCTCTGAACAAAATCACTTGTATGAATAAGTATCCACAATGATGAATTAATGATCTATTAGACCAACTTAAACATGCATGAGCATTCATAAAATTAGATGCCTAGGCAAGGTATCATCAAGTACATATTATAGAAAGAGAAACTTTGAAAAAACACTTTTAAAACTCTACAAAGGTTGTATGAGTGGCTAGTAATGGTGTTTGGGTTGTGCAATGCTCAAGCAAAGGTCATGTGACTAATGAATGGCCTTCTTTTCTATTAGATGGTCTTTTGCTAGTCTACCTTGATGACATTCTCATTTATAGTAATACACATGAAAGACATATAAAGACTTTAGGGAAGGTGTTCGATATATTACAATCCCACCGTTTATAGTTGAATGAGGAGAAGTATGAGTATGCAAGGGAAACCATTTTATATTTGGGATATTAAGTTGGAAAAGGTGAAAAAACATTGATAATGAGAAGATTAATGCAATTGAGAAATGGTCTAAACCTCATGATGTTACCAATCTTAGGGGTTTTCATAGAGCTTGTCAATACCTAAGAAAATTCATCAAACAATTCTTTGAAAGAATAGCACCGTTTCATGCACTAGCTAACTGATATCTAAAATTTGAGTGGATAGAACTACAACAACAGACATTTTGATAATTAAAAGAGGTAATTTGTGAAGCACTAGTTCTAGCTCTACCAATCTACAACATCCATTTGAGATTCAAGTAAACGCATCAAGGTAAGTTATCGATGTAGTTTTAATGGAATAAGGGAAGCCGCTAACATATTATTCTTAATTACTACTAAGAGAATAGAAAACATTTATTCAATGATAAAGAGTGGATTTTCTTACATTAATCTATAAAAAATTAGAGGCTATACATCCTTAGAAAATAATTCTAAGTTCATTCAGATCCTTTGCCACTATAATATTTGTAGACTCAATCAAAGATACAAAAAATATGACACTTCAAGAGTTCATCATAACTACATTAATTCAGCCTTATTATTGAATATAAGAAAAATCTCTTTGAGCAAACTTGTAAATATGCTTTCGCGACCTCCTTCAATCTTAAAATGTTTAGTAACTATTATACAAATATAACATTGAGTTTAAGCAGTAAGTTATGAAGTATAAAGATGTCCCCAACTTTTGCAAAGTTTTTCAAGAGACAAATGGAGTTAAATACTTAGAGTATTTTATAAAAAATAGAGTTTTGTGCATCAAGATGGTTATAATAAATGATGCATCAGTGTAGCTCACATTACCAAGGTCTTGAGACACTTTGGAGTTTCAAAGACAACTCTTAACTTTCAATGGTATGCTTATGATCCCACAAGAATTTAGATGTGAAGAAATTTATTGATAGGTGAGAACTTTTTGTTGCATCAAAACGATCAGGTCGTAAATAAGAAGTATATATACTACTACCAATACTGACAAGTCCTTGGAATAATATCTCAATAGATTTTATCCATGGAATATCAATGACTTCACGAGGACATAATTACCCATTTGTAGTGGTAGATAGAATTTTTTAGATTGTTAGAGAAATGTTATTTAAAAAAGTAATTAAAAGTGAAAAAGTAATTGTCATTTTCTTTCAAAAAGTATGTGTACCATTGGTGCATAGAATGATGTCATATTGCATGTTTGATTAATCTATTAGCTTTTCAATGGAGAAAAAAAAAATGAATAATTATGTATTATCAGTAAAAAATAATTGTTCATGTACATGGAAAGACTTCAATCAAAACTTGAAAAAAAAAATCTCAGTTTTTTTCATACATTTGTTTTATTAAAAAACTTAGAAAATGAAAAAAATAGTTCGATCTTGAATTCAATCAATCAATCCTAAAATAAAAAAATCAAATAATCTTGAAAAAAAAAATATACATTTGTTTAATGCATAACTCAAAAAATAAATTCTTTCTCTATGCAACTATTTTACGTTTATCTTCCTACATGTATCAAAGTTTATTTAATCACATGTTCCAATCTCACCCACCTGAACTTATTTCAACCAAAACATTTAAAACAAATAAAACCTTATAATGCATAATGCAATAAAAAAAACTAGACATTTGTTTAAAATGATAAAAAAAACCCTAATTAATCACAAACCTTAGAAAAAAGAGAGAAAGAAATAGTAAAAGGTGCATATGCGGCTATACTAGTTTTGCAAAACAATCTAAACCACCATAGTGCATTAATCAACTTCATAGGAAACCATTGCCTTGATCCAGCTAAAAACCTAGCTTGAATTACAACTACAATAAGAGGAAGAAGAAAGAAAGAAAGAAAGAAAGAACGAAATAAAAAAAGAAATAAAGAAAGGAGAAGTAGAAGAAGAAGAAAAGAAGCAAACAAGAAGAAGAAGAAGAAAAGAAGATCAAGAAGGAGGAGGAGAAGAAGAAGAAGAAAGAATGAAGAATAAGATGATGATGAAGAAGAAGAAGAAGAAGAAAGTAAGAAAGAAGATCAAGGAGAAGTTGAAGAAGAAGAAGAAGAAGTTGGAGATGGTAAACATAGAAAGAAAGAAAGAATGAAAGAAAGAAGAAGAAGAAGAAGAAAAAGTAGTAATAGTAGTAGTAGAAGAAGAAGAAGAAGAATTAGAAAGAAAGGATGAAAAAACGGGTAAAGTAAGAAGTAAAAGGAGAAGAAGTATAAGAAAGAAAGGAAGAAGGAAAGAATGAAAGAAAGATAGAATGAAAGAAGAAGAAAGAGAAGATGTAGAAGAAGAAGAAGAAGACGAAGAAGTAGATGAAGAAAATGATGAAGTAGAAGAAGAGAAAGAACAAAAGAAAGAAAGAAAGAAGAAGAAGAAAATCAAGAAGAAGAAGAAGGAGAAGAAGAAGAGGAAAGAATTGCAGGTGCTAAGAAAAAAGAAGAAGAAGAAGAAGAAGGAGAAGAAATAGGCAAAGGAAAAAATAAAAAAAGAAAGAGAGAAAGAAAGAAAGAAAAAAAGAAAGAAATAAAAGGAGAAGAAGTAATAGTAGTAATCGAAGAAGGAGAAGAAGAAGATGAAGAAAGAAAGAAGATGAAAAAGGAGAAGAAAGAGAAGAAGAAAAAATAGAAAGAAAGAAAGAACGATTGAAAGAAAGAAGAAGAAGAAGAAGGAGAAGAAGAAGAAGAAGATGAAGAAGAAGGAGGAAGAAGAAAAAGAAGCAGAAGAAGTCGAAAGTGACGTAGAAGTAATAGATGAAGAAGATGATGATAAAAAAGGAGAAGAAAGAAAAAAGGAAAAAAGTAAGAAGAAGAAGAAGAAATAGAAGAAGAGGAAAGAGAAAATGAAAGGAAGAAAGAAGAAGAAGAAGAAGAAGATAGAGAGAATAAATGAAAGAAAGAAAGAAAGAAGAAGAAGAAGAAAGAAAAGAAGTAGAAGATAGAAAGAATGAATGAAAGGAAAAATAAATAAATAAATAAATAAAGAAGAAAAAGAAGAGGAGAATGAGGAAGAAGAATTGCTAGAAGAAGAAGAATAGGAAGAAGAAGAACATGAGAAGAAGAAGAGGGAAAGAAGTAGAAGAAGAACAAAGAAAGAAAGAAGGAAAGAATGAATGAATGAGAGAAAAATGAAAAGTAGAATAAGAAAAAGGAGATGATGATGAACAAGGAGAATAAGAAGAAGAAGAAGAAGTAGAAGGAGGAAGACAAGATGAAGAAGGAGAAGAAGGACAAGATGATCAAGAAGAAGAAGAAGAAGAAGAAGTAGAAAGAGAAGGGGAAGTACAGGAGGAGAAAAGCAGAAGAAGAAGAAGAAGGAGAAGTTCAAGACAAAGAAGAAGAAGAAGAAGAAGAAGAAGAAAAATAAGTAGAAGAAGATTAAGAAAGAGAGGAAGAAGAAGAAGGTGAAGAAGAAGAAGAAAAAGAAGAAGAAGTAGGAGTAAAAGAAGAAGAAGAAGGGAAATTGCCCATCCTTAATCACATCAAATCAAGATATTTTTTTATGGAATAAATTTTAGCGAGCAATGTTGGAAATGATGGATACCACTTTTATGAAGTAGGGAAATCACGTGGAATTAGAGTATTTTAACGTAGTGAGATCTATAGGAAATGATGGATACCAATTTTAGTCAACCATACTTGGGGTTTATAATGTACATCATCCAAAAATTTGGAATGAGTGTATTACATATCAATAGCTTGCATATAATCATATTGTGTAAGGATTGATAAATAAGCACTCTTTCAAAGCTTCCCTATTAATGCCACCCAAAGCTTACTACACTAAATTTCAACATATAACAAATAAAAGAGTTTAGAGATGGTATTCAACAAAAGCTCAAAACTTTCTAGATATAATACAAGAAATATATTTCAATGCCAAAAGACAACTACTCAAATCATAGAAGAAGTAGAAGAGGAGACATGACCAACATAGAGTTGAAAAGATATTCACAAAAGATTACCTTATTTGGGTTCATATTAGGAAGGAAATATTTAATGTACATGGAAAGAAGATAAAACTATTACGATGTAGTCTTTTCTAGATAATATAAAGAATTAATGATAATACTTATCTAGTTGAGTGACCAGGATACATGGAAATGTTTTTAATAGTGAATGTAGTAAACTTGAAGGCTTGTGAACCATTTATGCTTAATGAAGAATATCAAAAACACTTGCCACAATTGGATGACTTTGAAAAGAATGATGATAGGATCTTAAATTAACATTACATCATTTAGAAAGGGTTCATTACGAAATGGAGCAACTAGAGTTCATACAAAATTGCGATGAAGGAAAAAAGTCTTACTACAAAATGTATATCTTAGAGGTAGGTTAATCATTATTCCCTCAGGTTTGTTTAAAATAATATTGAAAAGTGGAGGACTAGAGGATCTAGTCATGTTTGTTCAATTTAACTCAAAAATAAACCTAAACAAGAGCAAGGAAATGTAAAAAAATACAAGTGTTGTGGCTCCCGTCAGAGTGAATAGTTGTCCTATGTATGCTTGACTTCAAGCACGACATGTGCTTCACTCCATGTATAGTGCTAATCTGGTTTATGTGCACCACATATGAATTGAAGATGGAGCAACCCCCGCACATATATGAGCGTGCTTTAGGTTGGTAGCTATGTGGGTCATGTCGATGTGCCTTGCCTTTCCTCATGTAGTCCTAAGTGGTGCATCAAATTCAAGTGCATCTTGAGCTTTGACATGCAAGTATGGAGCAAATGATGCAAAAGTTTGTCAATTGTAAATTTTTTATCAAATGACAAATGGATCTTTTGGAAAATAAAATATTATGCCTTTTGTAATAAAATATTCCAATATAAAGAAGCAAGAATTATGAAAGAAGAGGACCTTCTTGTAGTATTCAATTTTCTTGTGAAAAAAGCTTTATTCTTCTTCTTTTTGTTACTCAGTTTCTCGCCATTTTATTACTTCAAATTTTACTATTTTGACTGGAGAATAAGGACTACTAGTGAGAGCTTAAGGTGAGAAAACCTCATAGAAATATTAGTTACTCATTGAATTTGTTAATATAGTTATCAAAGAGATGATTCATTGTACAATATGGTTCTTTTACTTAGTGTTGATGTTTCGTGAAGTAGTTAAGGAAGTTATTTTTTGACTCTTTGGGGGAGTAGAACTCCTCACATGTTAAGCTTCTTATGACACCCTTATCAACATCTATTCCCTTAATTTCCCTCATTGATGTATTTTCATTATCCAACCTTTGGGTGTCTACACTAAAGACTACCAAAGTTTGGTTTTTCACATTACTTATTGCTTGATGAATTAGGATTATCTCTTCTTTATGAGTTCTTGCATATATCTAGAACTTTTTTCCTGGTTCCATTGGTCAATTAATTGTCTTTGTTTGTAATAATTTAGATAATAGATTGGAAGACTTTTAGTGCTTAACATTTTTCTAGAAATTATTATTGTTGCCAATCTTTCTAAGGATTCTAATATGCGAAGAAATGTCTTTAGAAAGATCGAGTTATTTGCTGATTCGAGCATCATAAGGCCTCGTTAAGTTAACTATTGTAACATAACCTTTAATGGGTTGTTGAAAATCAACATAATTAAGAGTATGGCTAACTTGTTGACAAATTGGATTGGAAGGCACTCCAATGAGATCTACACTATAGCTCACGAAGGTTAACTTTTGAGTCAAAAATGCATGAGCCATTTGATAATTCTCATTTGAAAGCCTACAATTTTATAAATTTTGTACATGTAGCATTAATATGGTCTAAGTCTAGTGAAATTCTTAAGAGGATATGCTTTATTTATCACAATAGATCAATAGTAACCAATTTGCTTCGATTTCAACCCTTAAGAACTCAATGCTGGGTCTTGAAAGTAATAGCATTGCTAATTACAGTGAGTTTGAATGGTTTAGCCTTTTTGGAGATATGATCATCATTGAACATGACCACTGGTACAAACTTTAAAAAAGACATTGGTATTATCTTGATTAGAGACGTTGGAGAACTCCCCTGATTCACCACTAAAGAAGGGCCATGACTCTAATGTGCACATGAAATCTATCTAGCAAGGGAGAGGAGCATACCAACAAGAGAATAAACCGAAAATCTCATTTGAGATGTCTTCCTACTTGCACCAAATTTGAAAAATGCTATTCCCTCGCTATGATTTCCACCATTCTCAACCTCAAGAATGTTAATGTTATTTTTTACATATGGATAAAGAAATAGACCATATTAATGAAATCTTATTTTTCTTAGTTATATATATATATATATATATTTATTTATAATCACCATATTTTATGCCTTAGTTTACTGTCAAATGATCGTATAGCCACTCCAAGCTTTTTCTTGAATAATGATGTAACAAAAACTAAATGAATCATGTTATCAAAACATATCAATAATTTCTAATATGACAACATACAAAATACTATCATGATAAGAATCCAAAAAATTTTCTCAATCACATGACCAAAGCATAAAAATAATATCCACAAAATTAATAAACCATTCAAACCTAGTCTAGTCCAAGGCAACTTCATTTATCACTATCAAAGCTTGATAAGTCATATAGTAAGCCACTAAGCCTAATAACACTATCTAATATAGTCCATATCTAATAAAATTTAATTTATGAAAAATAAGTATCAAATCTACAACTATTAAAGGTGAATTAAAGAAGATGACTCATCTAACTAATGCAGTAACTTTAACAATCTCAAGTTTTTGTTCTAAAATGTGTTGACCCCTTGTTCCTAAAAAAATACAAAGGGGTGACCAAGGAGACTCAATAGTGAATCTTTGAGCTATGCTATTAAACTAACATGTAGTAACCAAAAAATATGAATGAAACAATGGAGCAAATCTCATAAACTAATAGCATCATATTTTAACTACTATAATGATGTCATCATTTATCACTAAATCAATATATATTTTCTTATAGTATGACTAATTGGATGCTTATTGTACACTTATTTGATGTAACACACTTTCTTATCCAAAAGCAACATGACAAGACTTACACTTCTTTCACATCATGTCATCTAATACTTCACAAGAAAAAGCTGATCACATGAGCCATCCCCTTAAGGTTCTAGGGGACCTTAACAACCATAAGTACTCCACTAACAGGCATAGCATGTTATGTAATTCCTTAATGTACAAAATGAGCAAATATTATCTAAACTATTTATAGAATGGCTTCCTAGCAATTCTAAAGATTTTTATGCCTTAATATAACAATCCTATTATAGCCTTAAGCATTTATGCATAACTACTCTAGGTCAAAGAAGTCAGGTAACTAAACTATCCAATCTCTTAAGTGAGTATGGATAATTAAAGGCTTGTTATGTCTAAATGTCTTAACGATTTTTACAAAATCTTAATTGAACTAGTTAAAAAAGTTTTGCCAATTTTTTCATACTTAATTTGTCTAGGATCTTACTTATCAAAGCTAACATAGTGTCTACATGGTCTTGAATTTTACCTATAAGTTAATGAAATATTTAGTTGACTACCTTTACAACTAAGTCCTGATTCACACTAGTAACAACTAAGACTTTTATGACTCTAAAGCAACCCTTAGTCATCATACCCATCCTAAGGCCCCTCTAGAGATATCATGATTTCCTTAGATCACTAATTAGAGTGTAATCATGCAGCTTAAGAACATAAATAATAGCACTTGTGGTGTTTCCCAAAGGTCCTACTGAACTTAAGGGTGGTCAACATCATTATCTTGTTACTTCTTTGATAGAACCTAGCACATTCCAATGTCTTATTACAATATGCATAAAGGTTCATCAATGCTGTTTCCTTAGTACATCAAAAAGATCTACTATTATAGATTCCATTTCTATAGATTATTCTTATACATTTTTGCTTGATTCTAAGTCTAAGCTTACCAGCATATCATGTCCAAAGACCTTAAATTTTAAATTTAACTTTACTAAGAATTGTTAATTATCCATAAAACATTTATTTTAATATCTAACCTCATCCTTAACACTTATTCTAAGGCTTTAAACAAAGCTCTCCAAGGCTTCCCAACTAGGAACCAAGGGCTACACACACTTAGAAGCTATCTAAGTTATCGTATCGATTGACCCCAAGCCTCTAATGACTTTTGTGTTTTATTTCCACACACACATAAATCATTTATTATTTAAGCTATGGTGTAAACTATATCACATGGAATTTTAAATATTTCTTATCCTAAATTTTTGCAAAAGTACACTTATTTTTTCCTTCTAATGCTATCAACTAAGATTGTGAGTAATTTCAAATTCAATCATATTGTCGCACATCAAAAATACATTTCAAAAAATAAATTTACACAATAAAACAGAATCAAGTCTTAATTTTTCACATTCTTTGGTTTATTAAGCCTTTAAACACTTTGTCTATGCATGTAATAATTAAGAAGTGAATATTACACTAGATCCATATTATCAAACATCTATTGTATTATGAAAGAAGAAGAATTTTAGAAGGGAGCTTAACCTCTAGAAAGATGTAATAACAAAACAAGACTATTTTTTCTAAGTTATTAATTTCATTATATACAATTTTCTTCTCAATGGTTTTCCAATTTTCTAACAATTGTCATGATAATCCATGCTTAATGCATACATGCTTCAACAACAGCAAGGCAGTAAAAGTAGCATAGTTTTAATTTATTCCACATGCTAATGTCTAAGTTAAGGAGTGCTTTGCAATATCAGCAATTTTTTATTCTAAATTCAACTTCTACATATATTTATAAACAAATCAAAACATGCAACATAATTATGGAAACTACTTTGAATTGACAAAAATTTTCTAATATAGATTTTTGAAATAGTTACACTATAAATACTACATGTGAAACAATGACAATTGACCAATTTATTTACAAATAAATCTCCATTTGCCATGAGTAGAAGGATTTTTCTCATTCTTAAGCAAGTTTCTTTAAGAAGAATAACTAGTTTTTATCATAATCAATTTTTTGTGGTTTCATTTGTATTTTAACAATTTATTTCTTTTTTATATTGGCTTTGATCTTAGCTAAATATATAGTATAAACTCAAGGATCGTCCTATCTAGAATAGGTATACAGAGACTTCTCCTTAGTTAGACCTTTTCTTGCATCAAAGCTTGAACTCTCCTTCCTTTTCACTTGTTTTTCTACTTGGCTTCTTCTTGATTAACTCCTCTAAATTCCCCTTATATGGTTAGATTTTCTTAAACCATTACAAACAAATGTTAAGAGCTGACATAAACTTGGCCACACCTCCTTAAACAAAGGATTTACTTTAAGATAACCTAGTTTTGGGTTAGGGGAGGAACAATTTTACCTTTTTAATTAACAATCTTCTAATTAGATGTTTTAGGATAGATATATCAAGCTCCTAAAATTTTTTAATCTATTTTAGATATGCCTACTAATTTTTTTTTTCACTTATATATATATATATACTCTTTTAATAGCCTTATCTATTATTATAGACTCCTATTTTTTTAGAAATCCAATCCATATGTTATAACACATTCATGGTTTGGTAAGATAATGATGAGAGAAAAATAAAAATTGTAAATAAAATTACAAAATAATTTTAAAGTATTATGTATAATCAAGGCTCATGTGATGCAATTCAATTCTTGTCATCCAATAATCTTCCAATTTTAGAACTTCAAACTTCAAAATTAAAAATTCAACATTAAACTTTCTTATATTAAAATTTGAAAATATTTAAATTTCAAATTTTAATTCAACAGGAAGCATATACCTTAATGATCTCAATAGAAACAATATTTCTAAGAGTGCTAGCTCTAACATAAAAGTTGTTAATTAAAGGTAATAAAGACCAATAAGTGCTATTGTCTTGCCCTTTGTTTTCATCAAAATAATTATAATGAAAACAGTTATCCAACATCAACTAAGTATAATAATGATAGTTGAAATTCACATTAATATTGATTATTTCTTTTCTTATAATAAAGGCTTTAGGATTATAATAGTCATAACTCACCTCTAAATTATATTCCAACCCCCATTTTATTACCACATCATGTATTCTTGAATACAAGATTCTTGATGTGTTTATTCTCACTAATATTTTGATAATGTGTTTCTACATTTGTATCAAGGCTATATAACAACAAAAGTTTAGCCAACAAATATGGATAGTTTATGTTGGCATGAATTGATAAACAAATTAATATGACATTTTAGAATTGTTGAGAAAGATAGAAATCATGCTAATTAAAACTTAATATGTCATATGTTGAAATTGTTTTATGACATCACATGCTAAAATAATTCATATATTAAAAAAATAATAAAACAACTTGATAAAAAGATATAGTTGACTAATTTATTACACAATAAATGATTAGGGGGAGTTCAAGAAAGGGTTATAGTGAGTAGAAGATATGGAGGTTTAGGCTTTATAAGGATTTGGTGTTTCTCATATTTTACAAGAGATTCTTACTTATAAATGTAATCATATTAGAGCTCATAAAGAAGTATTTAGTTCTATAATAATGAGAAGAATAGAATCTAAACTAGAGGGTACAACAGAATCCTTTTGATTGCTAATTCAAGAATTTTGATTTATGTCCCTGAAACAAAATCATTTTCTATATTTTAAAATAACTTCAAGATAAAAGGGATTCAAGATTGATATAAATTAATAAATTAATAATAATTTCTATTCTTTTTTCTATGATAAATTAATACAAACATCAAGAACTTCAAATTAGACAATTTTTCCTTCAACAAATAAGGGCTTAAGTACATAGAGTTCTACCTATTGAAGAGATAGCTTGAGAGTGACAAAACCATATATCTTTCATTATGAAACAAATAAACTAGTGAAAGGTAGATTATTTTGTGAAATAAGATTTTAGACTCATAAAAAGTTGGATTTGTTCTTTTGGTAATTAGGAAGCAATTAGGGGGAAAACAAAAGAACCAAAATCTTGTGAAGAATGGGGATGTACTTTGTTGATTCTCAAATAATAAGGTACAAAATAGGATAAATAAAACTCACATTCCTAATGACTCATGTGTGTTAATAGAAATTTTTTCCTAGTTATATTGTGAATGTACAAATAATCCACTTAAGGAGTTAGAAAATCTTATATATTGTGATGCTTGATTTGTTCAAAATTTCCATTTGATGGACTCAAACTAAGAAACTATCATCCTATTCGGCTTACTTAGGATGTTGTACCTCTAACATGGGTCTTGGAAGGAGAAACTATCATCCTATTCAACTTACTTAGGATACCCTACCTCTAAACTAATTTCTTATTGGCTTCGTATATTATTGATTGGGAATCCCTAAGGTATTTGTAAAAATTGTTATAATCAATATAACGAGAGTTGTACAAATGATAAAGGGACACAATTTATAATAAAGACTACCAATATACAGAGAAAGAGCCATGCTTTTCTAGTCCTTATGATGCACTCGGAGCTTATCAGTAAAAATGAATCAATTTGGATAGTCATTTTTAGCTACAGAGGAGACAAGATCAATGCATAGTTAGATTGAGAAAAGTTCCACTGAACTTCAATATAAATCTTTTGTAATCATTACAAGATTTATATTCACTATCAAATATTAAGAAGTATCAAAGAGAATCTTTTTTATATACATATAAATGACTATTGGTCACCTTTTTTATTGAGAAATAGATGAAGTGATATAGGGTATATAGTTTTTGCCTTGTCTACTCATTAGTTCTCTAACTTAACTAATTAAAAATAACAGTTTTGGATAATTTGATCACCAAAGCTCTATTACAAAAAAAATTTAAAAATTAGAAAATCTTTATGACAAAAATTTATCAATAGAATAACGAAGAAAAAACTTTTAGTGCAAAAAAAGTTTTGAACATGAAGAAAAAGACTACTACAATCACTATTAGATGTTTAATGCATAAGAAATTAGTTTAGCATTTGATATAAAAAAAGATAATAAAGTTCAATTTTTAAAAATAAATAAAATTAAATTAAAATTATAATAATAGATAAAAAGTACAAAAGTATTACAAATTAAAATATTCGAACATGCATGACATTCATGAAAATGGTTTCTTAGAAGTTATTAGCATGCCAAGCTTTTTGTTACATAAAAACATAAACAATTATGAAAAATAAAAATGTAAATAATGTTGTACTTTTTTTGAACTAGTTAAATACATCTATGAAGCAAATTGATGATAAATAATAATCACCAAAAATAAATTTTGAAAGAAAGCAAAAATAAATAATTAATTAAGCAATAACTATATTAAAATATTTAATAAAAGAGCATATGTGATAAAAAAATGTTTTTTTCTTAATATAAGCATAATAAAGTCTTTTAAAGATGCTAAATAAGAAGGAATAAAAAATAAATATGAAATTGTTAGCATACACAAAATTTTCAATGTAAAAATTTTGACTACATGACAACATAAAACATTACTCTTAATTTGCTGATGCCAAAACCATTGTTGTAAAAATAATAAAAAAAATATTTCAATACAAAAAATTTTCAAGAAATGTAGAAATGCTTAAAGAAATAAAAATTTTTAATAATATTCAAATAGTTAAACATTAAAATATTAAAAACAATGTGCATAATTTTTTCAACAATATGTTATATAAAAATGAAATAAAAATAGTAATTTACATAGAAAAAATATATACAAATTAAATTATAATTTAAAACACAACAATATTGAAAATATTATTATAAAGTGCCGCTATATAATTTATCTTACATACTAATACAAATAATATTTTAGTGAAAAAAGTGGGCTAGAGAATAAAAAATGTAAAATTTAAAGGTATCATAATTCAAAAACAAATGATTACAGCAAATTTCAAAAATTTTACTGCAAAGAGAGCATGAAAATTAAAGAAAAAATACATGTTTTTTGTAAAATGATAAAATTAAAAAAGAAATTTTAAATTCTGAAATTCATATATAATGTTGAATAATTATATCTAATACCTTATGAATTACTCAATATTGACATAAATTTTTTTAAGAATTTCTCAAATTATTTTAAATAAAAAGTGAATGTTGTCTTTCAGTTATGATACCTCTTCTTCAATTACAATGCACAAAATATAAAAACAATATCATGTTTTTTTAAAGCAAACTTTTAAATATTGGAACAAAAAATTACAAAATATAAAGAAATAACATGTTATATTTTAAAAAAAAATATCAAAGATTACTTATATTTTATATTTTTTGAATATTTTATGAAATCTCACTTTTCTATGTACATCATATCAATATAAAATGTGTTTTTCAGATATCAAAAAAAGTATAATTAATCTATAAAAATATTTTTTAATAAAGAAATGGAATAATAAATTATTTCATAAAAGCTATGTGGAAATCCTATTTGAAAAGTATTATGGAAAGCAAGGAAATCTTTTAAATTAAGATAAAAGGCCCCCAAAAAATAAAACATTAATTAATCATATATATTGCTCCAAATCAAATAACAATCATAAAAATTATCATTATATAAAAAGAAAATTTGTAGTAGTGAAATGAGATAAATGTAATACAAAGAAAAATAATTAAGATTTGCAAAAATAGAACATTATAAAAAAAGATACAAATCATTTGTTCTTGAATAGTTATAATATATGAAAAAAAATGAAAATGAATAATCACCTAAATAAATTGATCACAATAAAACTTTAAAAAAATAAAAAAAAAAGTTTAAACAAAATCACTCATTTTGTATATCTAATTCAATGTATAAGTCATTTAAATTTATTTTTACCAACATAAGAATTATAAGTCCTTTATTGTAGATAGAAAAAGCGTTAATATAAAGCAAAATTTTTGATATAACACTTAAATATATCGCTAAAGCGAAATAAAATTTTCTTAGTATTGAAATATTTTGAAATGTTAATTTTTTTGCAATGGAAAATTAAATATAATAAATATCATTAAGAAATATAACATTTCAAAGACATAAAAACTATGCACCAAAATTTAGTTATTGTATTGCAAAAATACAAAGCATGTGTATAACATTTTTGTGTAAAGATTATCTTTAATACTGGATTATAAAGGAAAAAATACATAAAATATATATGATTAACATTGAAAAATTGAATGTCATTAAAATATCAACATAGTATATTAAGAAAATGTGTTGCTAATAATGCAAGAAAAATAAACATCATTTTGTAAATCAAGAAATTAAGAAAGGAGAAAAGTAGAAAAAATTACAATAATGAAATAACTAAAACATAAAAAAGAAATGCATACAAAGATTTAAGAAACAATATTCATAATTTTTAAGTCTTAACAAATGTCCAAAGACCATAAATATTATTTGAAAATAAAAAATATTTAAAAAATAGATTGTATTATATATTAATTAATATATTAATTAATTGATCATTTAATTAAAAAATAGGTACGTTATGTGATTTAAATGAATGACATAAAACATGACATTCAAAACAATAGTAGATTAAAAATCTCCCAAGTTATAAAATTAAAGAAAGTTGCATAAAATATCTAGAAGTAGATGAGAGACATGTAAAATGTAATTATTTAATATATTAAAGAGGGAATATTCTGACCTATGCATCAACAAAAGAATTTTATTATTATTAAAAATAGAAAAGACTTAAAAATTAAATTATATTATTTTAAGAAAAAATAAACTCGTTAAAAAATGTTATAATTTAATATTAAATATATGGTAAATTAATTTAACAAAAGATTTGAATATCTTGAAAATACATTAGCATGCACTTTTTTTATTCACATAAGCCAAATGAACGAAATTTTTTAAATAGAAATTATTATGAATTTTAACATATAAATATGTCATTATTGTAACTCAACAATAAAAATGCTAAAAACTATGTGCATATGTTGTCTACAAAACTTTTCCAATTCTAATCACAAATTAAAAAATTTATTAAATCCCATGAAAATAAAAGGTTTGTATATCTAAAGGAAATTTAAAATCTTAAAAATTATTTTTGTTGGGGTGGGCACAAAATATTATCTCAATAAATAATTAATGATATTTTACATTAAAAAATTAAATTAAAAATCATTAAAATCTTAAGAAATTGATAAAAATTATATTAATGCAAAACTTGATTAAAAAAATATAAAATGATATGGAGACATTTGCATTTCAATTTTTAAATCCCATTTTGTAGAATAAGCTAAAAACCTATTTTAGATAACTCTATAAAGATAACATGTAGTAATTGTTTGTTGAGCTATTATGAATATGTAGTAATAACTAGTGAAGGTGAAAAATTACGATGGAGCATGGCATACATACAGCTTAAGTTTGATTGAAGATTGATGGCTCTGCTTAATGGCTTGATTAAATTCTTGATCTAGGTTCAAGTGGGTTTGGTTCAAATGTTGTTGCTAAACAATTTCATGATCTTACGTTCATTATATTTTAATTAGTAAAACCATTAAACCTTTCCTTTATAAATAAGTTGCAATTACTTTAAAAAAAATGAAGCAATTATTCCAATTAAACCGTTCTTCTTGAGTTGCACTTGACATTTTTATCTCTAGAACACATGATATTTGATACAAAATATCATAGATTAAAGATGATATAAATGAGGAAAACAAGTTTAAAATAAGCTTAATATTTTCTTTACTTTTTGCTCATCAAATATGATTACTGATGTCAAATATGTATAATCCAGTTTTTATATTAATTAAGTAAAAAAATTAGAATTTTAAATAGATCATATATTTAGAATGGTCTCATTATATATATATGACTATCATTTGAGATAGAAATATAAATTGTGAACATTGTTTTACATGTTATCTATTTATCATATTCTTTTTAATGTTATAAGACTTGAGTTCTTCTACTTATAAAATTTATACGAATGCTTTTTCGTATGTGTAAAATTCTTATTTCTGATGAGAATCCCAAGTCTTGATTAATATATAATTGAGTTGAACATGTATGATATAATTTGTCATATTAATATGATTCTTCATTTAACATTGAATGACTAACCTCTTCTTATTAGTAATTTGTATCTTCCACATAAGTGAGGGCATTTTGAATTGTGTTTTCTCATAACTTGTATATGAAATAGTACAAAGTAGAATATTCTACTTGTTTGATTCATTTATTTTCATTCATTGCATAGAGGACTAAATGTTACAATGTTGTTAAAAAAATATCATATTCTCTTTAAGTGTATGACTTTTTTTAAGTTAAAATTTGTTAACAAAAATATTATAATATTATTGTGAGGATATATGGTACAAAATAATCCTAACAGGTCTACATATTATGAGCAAATTAATTTTATATTAGAGTCCCCCTTGTTGTACTTATACAATCACTTTAGCCTAATGTTAAAAATTTATCTTGCTTATGCAATTTGAGTGATCATTTAAAAAAAAATATATTCAAACATAAAAAAAGTAATTAAGCTTTTCATTGTATTGTCTATTCATTTATGACATACTTTCTTTATAAACTTATGCTAAAAATATGTAAGTTAGAGATAGCTAGTTTATTAGAGCAATTAGCTCTATCTACCTATTACCCTAGATTGATCTATTGATTACATGTTTATAGATAATTGCTAAATTCATAATGCCTAGTTTAATCACTCTTGGAAAACAAATAAAGCTATTCAAATTAATTTGAAGAATGAGTGATTCATTAAGAATAAAAGTAGGACTATCTTTTAATCTTAGAATAGGTGGACAAACATTTTTTATTCTATTATCTTTATTTAGTTAATTCTAATCATAGTAATATCTTCATAAAAAATTGTGATATTACATCACTTTTGTTAAAATGGGATTAAGGTAAAACCTGTAAAAAGTTCTTTGTGACATAAATTTTGATCTTTCAAACACCATGATTGTTGTTGTGTTATGACCAAGGTTGGCTAATCACTATAAGGTTGTAGATGTTGTGTTGAATCAATGATTGATGATGTTGTTGCAAAGATTTGTAGTATGCTCACCATATGGCAAATGTTGCTAATTTAGTGCAAGCTTGGCATGGTCGAACTTGGTTTAATGAAGGCTTTGTGTTCATGGTAGACCCATTTGAAACCTTTATGGGCTTTATGCATTTTTGTTTGTTTCTTTTAATTATTGTTTATTCAATAATACTATGCTTATAAATGTAAGGGAAGATTTCAAAAGATCAAAATAATTTCTACATAGCAAAAATCATTTTTCTTAATAATTCAAAAAGGCATCATTCCCCTCCTCTTATAGCAAGTGTAGTCCTTTAAATGATTGTCATAATGGGTTGTTTCAAATGTATAAGTTTCTAATACAAGGTCATTCTCTTGTAACTCTTATGGTGAATTTTTTCCAATATTTAATAACATTTTTGATTGTCCTTCTTTATTTCTTTGGAAACATTGAGCATTGTGGAAAAATGCTTCTAAAGTTTTTTTTTCTGAATTGTAAACTATAACTTTTTGAATATTTTTGTCCATCATAGCATTATTATTGATTATAGGAGTCATAGGTGATATACAATTATTCAATTGAACGTAAAAGGACAAAAACTTTTACACTTTGCTTTGTCTAAAACACCACAACTTTTCATTTTTCTATGAAGAATTGCAAGATTTAGGTAAGTTATTTGTAGATAAATTGTTCCAAATCACTATTTTGAACTAGAAAGAGAAGAATCAAAATAAATAGAAAAGAAATGTAACATCATGTACTCTCAAACTAAGTTTGTCAATCCATGGTGTAATGTTTAATTGATGTCTTGATTATATCTCAGTTGTTGAATGTGATGATAATTTATCTTAATGCATTAATTAATTACTAAATAAACAAAGAATGTAATCAACATAATGCTTATTTAAACTTGAGAAGCAACAAGCATGAACAACATATTCATGAGTTATAAGAGGCATGAAATTTTTGAAGTAATGAATCACTCTAAGAGGCTGCATAGTCACATATCTTTTTTCTAATTGACTTATAAAACAAGCATGTTCATAGTGAAAACAATTATTTGCATATAATTCTTGCATTGATGCTTTTAATTAATACAACATCCTGTTAACAAAAAAATGTAGATGCCAAAAAAAAATTTGTTCACCTATGTTACAAAAGGAACTTATTAAATTGAAGGAAAATTTTGTAAATCCCACTTAACATGCTTCTTCATGCACATAAGCTGTTCAAATGTGAATTTGAGTAAGCTTTGTATGATTATTAATAGTCCATCTTGTTTATGTATGGCTTCTACCCTTTCTTTCAATTTAATTAGAAAAAATCGCCAGTGTTGGAACACAGGAAAGCACCTACCAATTCATTGTTTTAGTACTTCACTTAATAAAGTGAATGAATAGGCACTTTGATTGTAGATGTTGCAACTTTAAATGTCACACATCCTAAAATTTCTTGAGTATGTATTGACATGGAGTTAGCAGTAAAGTTAAACCAAATTGGAATTTCTACTAAAGGTATTTGAAACAATGGCTTGCTTTTGTCATAAAATCTAGTATGATAACTTACCTAAACTTGACAAAATGTTGCCACAAACATAGGCATGAGCTAGCTCAAGACAAACATTAAAAATAATTGGATAACTCTGAAGATCATCTTGTTGTTTATAATAAGGAATAGGGTCATGTAATTATTAGACAAAATATCAATGAAGATGTCTACAAAAATAACCAACAATAGGAAAAGATTGAAGCCAACAAAAATTCTACTTGTTAACACTTTGGCTAAGAAATTCATTATGGTGGATCAACCACATGTCTTAATAAAAAAAACAATTTAACACATCCTTAGTGCTAATGAAAGACAACTAATATATATAAGGGAGTGCAACTATTTGGCAAGCCAATTATTGGATGACTACAGCTTATTAAAAAAATTCTAAATAATGAGGAGAACAATGATTAAGTTTTTTATTCAAAAAATTCATATAATAAAATTTTGAATTGATATGATAATCTAGATCTAAAAAGTTTAAATGAAATTTAAAAAGATCAACAACCTCAATGTTTGAAATTCAAATTAAGGTGTTTAATCCATTGAAATGTCAAATGATAAGAAAAAAGTTGTAAAAGATTCAGTAAAAACAATTAGCCCAAAAAGTATCAGAGGATGCCTTTAGTTATCCAAATTTTAGATAATGCTGGTCTTCATGAATAAATTCTTATTTTGAAATATTCAAGATGCTACTAAAATTTGTTTAGCAAAGTGAATAAATAATTTATTATAATTTACCTCGTTAGAAAAGTTTCCATGTCGGAATATATGTCTTCTATGGATAAGGCATAAAAATTTGCTATTAAAATTTTTTTTTAGCAATATTATTACAATCAATCAAACAAGATATAGATTCTTTGAAAGAATTTAAATTATAATGTTCACATTAATGAAAAGTAGTTTATCTATATCAACATGAAGCGTTAAGATTAGGATTCTAAATCTAGCAATGCTTTTACCTATGATAAAAGCATGGTATCTAGAAGGAGATTATTAAGTGTGAGTCATTTCACATTGTCAACAACATTACAAATCCATTAATTATGGGTAAGAATTTTAACAAAATCACATCTTCAAATGATTATAATATGCAATATGCTCCTAAACTAAAACTAATGTAAGACTGTCTTTGTTACATAATTCTATCACTTTAAGCAACAGTTGTTTTTTAGTAATTCTTTTATGTGGGCAAGAAAAAGTAATAAGAATGGGTTTGGAAAAGATTTTATAGGATGCTGGTAAATCAGAAATAAATAGAACTACTTTCAAAATTTATAATTCATCATCTTGTTAGAATTAGACCAGGTAATGTTCCTCCTATACTAAATGTCAACAAAATTCATCCTTTATTTTCCAAATACTTTAAATTTCATAACATGTTTCAGAATCACCCTATAATTACATAGACAATGGAGAATAATTAGAACTCTTCTTTAGACAACTTTGGGAAGGAAGCCCAGGCTTTAAAATAAAATGGACATAAAATGAGCCGTAAAGATTGAAAAAATTAACATTTGCAAAACTATTTTATCCAATTAAATTAGATAAGGAAGTGGTGAATCACAAATATATAATTCTTTAAGCAAAATGAAAAGAGGATTAGTGGAAAGCATTTTATTCTATTAATTCTTGTTATTCACAAGGTTTTGAAAGAGTGGAATTATATTCAAAATAGAAGAAAGAAATTAGATGGCTAATAGAAGGAGAAAGAAATATAACACTCATTTATACAATAGTGATGAAATGAAGAAACAAAAAAAAGAGGATCACCAACTAACTTTTTTCAACTTTCAATCAGTCTTAATCAAGGTAATCCTCTATCTTCCTTTGTTTTCATCTCATACATGGAGTTCTTGAAAACAAGCCCTAATAAAATTTTTGCTTAAAAAAGTATGGTTTTATATGGACAACATAGATCAATTATATCTATCACTCTCCTTTGTTATGCAAACAACATAATTATCATTATTAGAGAATATCTAAAAATTACTGTTAATCTTAGTAAGTTTCTACGGCTCTTCCAACACACTTCAAGGTTCTTAAATATAAAAATTAAAAGTGAGTACATCTATAAATATTTGAAGAGTATTTGCTCGGCAAATAAAATTTTGAAGGGCTTAAGTTTTCATTAAATAAATCTTCCTTCGGCTTATTTGTGCTGCACATTATATATAGGTTAGAAGAAAGTAGCTTAATTGAAATTTTTATTGATAAAATTAAAGATAGATTTTCTTAGATGGAAAATAAACTTGTTATTTATAAAGGGTGGACTCATTCTCATCAAGAATTCCTTTTCCTCCATTCCAATGTATATTGTAATGACAAGTAAACTCATAATGTAGTTTTATAATAGATTAAAAGAGGAATGAATTGATTTTTATGGGGAAACAATGAAGAAAATCTTAAGCATCACTTGACTTCTTGGGAAAAAATTTATTTCATTTTAAAGGAAAATATCCTTGGTATTTAAAAAATAAAGAAAATGATGAAACTTTTTGTTTAAAACTTAATTGGCATATATTCACGAACAACACTTTGTAGTCTAACTACATGTCAATAAAATACTAATCCTGGGATACATCAAGAATGAAATCCAACACATGGGCTTGCATGCAAAGAATGAAACTTTTGATTACAAAGAATGCAAATTTGTGCAACTCAATCAATTTATTGTATATGGTTTCTAACTTGTGATGTGTAGTTTAGCTGTCATTCTACCTAGGTTTACTTAAGATGAATACAGCGAAGCCTAAAATCTGGACGACAATTATGAAGCACCAAATGCCCCTTAAAGATATTAATGTTAACATGGATGATATTCGAAAACATGTGCCATTACCAAATAGCCTAATGAACCTTATCTTCCAACTTTCTTTAATGTGCCAACTATGTCCAAATGAAGATTCAATTATTCATGCTTTTTTTATAAAGAAGCTAAATAAGCATGGGTTTCCCTTCAAAATAATTTACCCATTATGCAACTTGATGCCTATAAAATAATAAAGTGAATTACATCATGCAACAAGAAAGTTAATATTAAATCGGTAATAAAGAGGTCATAATGACACTACCCACTTTAATATCATAGATTATTTAGAAAACTAACATAATTAAGAACTTTGAGTAATTAAATAAATCAATAAAAATATTATATTTGTAATATTAAAGAGAATTTTTTCTTTATAATAAAGTTTTTCCTAGTCATTCAAACATTTTAGGAAGATGTCAAATGATTGATTTTTGGATTCATTGATTAATTTGTAAGATCCTAGGAAAAAATAGTGGAATTGATTAGGTGGTTACCATCGACAATCTTAATGTAGTTAAACATCATTGGTGAGAAGTTATTCAATAATTAAGGTGCTATTGTACTTAGAATTATTAGAAACAATTTGGAGAAAATGAGTTTAGATTTTTTAATATTTAAATAACTCAAATAACACCTAAAGTCTATGTAATGGACATAAATAGGGGTCTTCAACTATTCATCCAATTGCAAAATAGCAATTTATATATTTTAGTGGATTGTAATGTGTTATTGAATCTATTGCTTGGTCAAGAAAATATACAATGGGAGTTAGCAAATTGCATGATGTAAGTATGGAAACTAGTTTTCTAAACATATGGTGGAGCTTAGCATCGAAACGAAATAATAATGCGGCCATATTTCTTACTAAAAACACTACAATAAAAAATTCAAATCATATAGGGATGGAACATCAATTCCAAATAAATACAAAGCCATTATTAATATGGAGAAATTATAGCTTCCATACATTTTGCCAAGATGAAGGGCATGACATTTAAAATATGGAATAATTTTCATATTACATTGATGTAGAATTAAGGTATTCAAGGTTTCTATCTATTTTGTATAATACAAATATTGTTTTCATATGATGGGTAGAATTACTTTTTTGATTTACTATTCTTATGCATCAAAAATCATAACATAAAAATAGTTTAACAATAGGTGGTGAGTACTATTTATCTTACTACATGATTTCCTCAATACAAGTTCAACAACTAATGGATGAAGAAAGTATGCAACAAAGTAACTTGCATTAAAATGTTGTGTTATTATGATGCAACACTTCTTGAAATCATTACATTATGTAAGGAAAACTTGGCTATCATTATAACATGCTACAAGTTGAAGCTCGCACAAGTTTGAAGATTCACAAAGAATTTTAGACAATGGACTACTATGATCTATTTTGATGATATGACCATCCCTCTACACTCGATTATCATCAATATTATTCAACTTATGATGTAGCTGTATTGTGAAATTTTGTTTTGTAAATAGAATACATAGAAAGAATATTCAAATATGAGAATAGGAAATGCATCCCAACTCTTATACTAAATAGACTCAGTCATTGTTTACATTGGACAAATATGACTGGCACCTTTTAATACTTACATACCATTTCAATGATATGGACATGAACTTTAGACATACGAAAATTGGGAAGAGCAAAACAAGAACTTTGTCTCCATATTGCAATCACACACACAAAGCTTACCCACTTCTATAATAATAATGGATTTCTCACCAATTTGTTTACGACATCAAGAACTATTGTTTCACAGGTTTTACTAAATAGTTAGAAGTAAATTTGAATAGCATATTGGGCAATGTATAACAAAATATTTGAAAAAATTTACATAAACTATTTTTTATAACACAACAAAATAATTAATACAATTTATTTTCTTAGATTATCATTTTTAAAATTAAAAATTAATTTACATTAAAACTATAAATAATAAAATATAACTTTTTACAAATATAGTATATGAAACGATGATATACAAGAGATTTTTTAATTTTATTTAATCTATGTTCTCACGGAAACATAATAGAAATAGAGATGTTTATTCTATAAGAGAGAAAAAGTTATAGATTACTAAGAGCAAGATAAAGAAGAAAATAATAATAGAGATGATAATCATTTTAATGAAGAGGAAAAGATAAAAGAGAACATAAAAGTGATAGAGAAAATAAATGAAATAATAAAAGAGTGGCAAAAATGAGAAAAAGAGAATGAAAGATGAGAGAGAGAACCAAGAGGAATATAAGAATATAAATAAAAGATAAATAAATAGAATACAATACAAAGGGAAGTCAGAGAATATGTTAGACATTTAGATAAAAAGAAAAAACTAAAAAAATTTAAAAACGTTCACTCTTAATAATTAAACTAATAGTATTTATTAAATATAAAATATAAATCATATATAATATTTATTTATATAAAAATGTAAAAACTATTGAAGGTTTATTATTTTATTAGAATATTAAAAAAGCTTTTAACTATTAATTTAATATAAATTTATTTATACTTAAAAATGAAAATTTTAATTAAATAATAAATAATATAATTATTCAAATATATTATCGTTATTCTATATAATATAGATAACAAATATAAATAGTATTAAAGATTGATAAAATAATTTTAAATTTCTTATTTTTATAATATAATGTTACTTTATTTAAAAAATCTTATGCACCATATATATACTGATATAAACTTAAATAAATTCTAATTTATAATAATTATATGAAATATATAATAATATTACAAAATTGTTATTAGATATTAATTACCAAAGTGATAATTATGAACACTCTTTTTTAATTATTTAATTTTTTATTAACATGTTAATAAATTTAATTATCACTCATTAAAAAAATGCTATGAAAAAATATGCGCAACATAAGAACTTCTTAAGAGGCCACCCATCACAATTGTAGTCTTGTCTAAAAATCTTAACGTTGGAGTTCTAAATAGATCTAATGCTATAAGGTTTGTGTGTTTACACAAGCATGCGAAAGAAAAACTATCATAGTTGTGTGATTATTGTCATTATGATAATTAATCATTTTAAAAAAAAAATCTGAATTATCAAATATATACACTTTTTAAAAAAGTTATGCTTATCATATATGTGTGAATATATTCTAATATCAATGTTTTATTTATGTAAAATGAGTAAAAAATAATTACATAAAAAATTATTTTTGAAACTTTTAACATTAGTATATAAGGTTTTCTTTCAATATACTATCATTATTATAAAAAAATTAAATTATATGAAAAATTATAAATAAGAAAACATATAATTATCATTAATGTTATATATTAAACTATGTAATATGAGAGATTTCATATATTTTTTTAATTCTTGCACATTGAAAAAGACAATGGAGACATAAATAACTATTTTTAAAGAGAGAGAAAGTTACGAATAGAAAAGAGTAAAATAACAAAATAATAATAAAGTTTGATGAGCGATTATTTAACAATAAAGATAATAAAAAGTAGAACACAGAGGAGATAGAGAGATAAAATAAAATGATGGAAGAAAGAGAAATAAGAAATTAATGATTGATAAAAGAAAGAGAGAGACAAACAAGAACATTAAGATCAAGAGCATTAAAAGATGAAAAAAATGATAATAAGAGAGAGAAAGGGGTGAGAGAATATTAGAGATATTGAGAGAAAGAAGTAAGAGAAATAGTTAAATAAAAGTAAAATATTTTTAATAAAATTATAATATTTATAAAATAAAAGAAGTTAATCTTATATAATATTTAATGATAAGAAAAATATAAAAACTATTTGATGTTTATTATTATTTTAGAATATTATTAATATTTAAAAAATTTACTATAAATTTAATATTTTTTTATCACTAATATTCTAAAATATAGTATTTCTATATTTTAAAAATTAGATACATAGTATATATATGTTATTATAAATCTAAATAAAATCTAATTTATTATAATTGATATAAGCTATGTTGCTAAACTTTTCATTAAATTGAATGATTATTTTATTTGGTGAAATGATGTAATATATTTGTTATTATATAAAATTTATAATATCTTTTTAAAGTTATTTTTGAACGAATTATTGTTATAATATTAATTATGAACTATCATTTATATTAATTTGTACATATTATAATATTATTAATTTTTATTATCATTCATTAGAAAAAGGCATGTTATGAAAAAATGTGTGCAACCCTCACATGTGTAAAAAAGTCACCAATCATAAAACTACTCTCCGCCAAGCATGCTTAACTTTTGAGTTCTAATGAGCCTAATGCTAAAATGCTACTCTAGTTGAACATTCTCACTAATGAAAAAATATCATAGTTGAGTTATTATTTTTTTAATGCAATAAACCCTTTTTAAAATTTTCTAAATTATCAAGTATATACACTTTTAAATAAAGTTTATGCTTGTTATTTATATCATAATTTATTATAATATAATTATTTTATTTAAATATAATTAATAAATAACTGCATTAACTATTATTTTTAAAAACTTAGACAATTCTAAATAATTTTTTTTAATTATGTTTTTTCTTATAAATTAAATAATTAAATTATATTATATATATTTAAAATAAAATATTAATTTTTCATATATATTATATATTAAACTATTGAACATCAGAGATTTATTAAATATTATTAATTGATTGGCTGAAAAGAGAAAATAGAACCACATATGATTATTTTGTAAAAGATTAAATCATAGATTTACAAGAGCAAAATAGATTGAAAATAAAAAAGAGAGAGATGAGAGAAGATTTATTATAGAAAAAAAAAGAAAATAGAGAATATAAATGAGATAGAGAGAATAAATAAATAAGTTAAAAAAATGACAAAAAAAGAAAGTTTAGATTAGTGAGATAGGAAAAAAATTTAAAGAGATAAAGAATGAAGACAGAAATAAAAAATAATAATATGAGAATTGGAATGGCTTGTTACAACGAGAAAAATAATAAAACGTCAAAATATAAAATGTGGGAAAAATAATTTAATAAAAACTAACTCTTAAAACATGACCGGTTTCTATAACGAACTACAACAGTACGAGGTTGCGTAAATAAGAAAAAGTAAATATTCAAACGTTAAATTGGATACCTAATAGCGTCGCATCTCCATAAGTCAAGCCAATCAAATGCTTTTTGCTGCTGCTCACTCGGGAAAGCAATTCAAGAACGCAACAAGCATTGGCAAGCCACTTTAACAAATAGTAACTGCGTTTGTACAAATTCCTCTGACCTTCATAGCATTAAGCATTCGAACAATATGGGAAAAAAGACACGAACAGAATTGTTGGATTAATGTACACCATCCCATCATGGTTTTAAGGATCGAATCATCACCGCCGTATTTTATGATTCAAACTGGTAATTCTATCGGCTGTTCCATCGCGCTGAGTAGCAATCGCACAGTCTGTATTTCCTCCGCTTCCCAAGGCAAATCCTATCGTCAGATCACGAGTTTGATCTCACGGACCCGATAAATTTCATATATATAAAGGTGCGGATTCGATTGCATCCGTCTGATTGCTCAATTTGTGCGGTCAAACTGTGGCAGAGCGTTCCGATCAAACGGGGTACTGTGCAATGGCTATTTTAGTTGTTATTTCGGGTCGTTGGAGAGTTTTTTTATTTATTTTCCAAATAAAATATTGCAAATGCTGTGAAAATTCTATTGGATAAATTGGGTGTTGGGTAATTCTATTAGACATTACAAATTACATAAAATAAGAGATTTAGTACAAAAATAAGAAGAAAAATTTTTATATGATGCTAATATTTTGTAAAAATTCCATTAGCAGCTCTTTTCCATTTTTGTGTTCATATGCTACTTATCTATTCAAACTTCTAAAATTCTTTTCTTTCTCAAATAAGCTAAATTATTAATTTTTGTAGTATTTAATTCATTTAATTAAGATACATATGCCGCTTTAATGATTTTATCAAGCATAGTATTTTTTTGTATTGACTTAGATTTTTTGTCGTTGAATGTTTTTATTTTTTTAATTTAATTTTGTTGAAAAGCACTAGTAGCTTGTTTCATTTATTTCATTGTAAGATCGTAGTTCTTTGCCTCATTTTTCTCTTGGTTGTGAGGGTTGAGCATACCCATCTTTCGACGAAAGGCTTATATAGCGTTGTGTTTGTCTCGTTTTTTTTAGGATGGACATATGCTTTTATTTTAGGCCGATTCATGTAAATATTAATTGTATACATTTTTAACTTTTATTTCATTTTCCACTACATGACTTTAAAAGACATTATATGTTTTTAGAAAAAAATTAAAAAATTATAAAAAAATCACATTAAATTCTTTTTAAACTTTATTAAAAATTACTAAAAATAGTTTTTTAAAATATTTTCTAATAAATCAAAATTTTAAACATAGCAATTCAACCCTCTCTTATTGAGCCTCACTTGAAATATCTTATTTAAATTAATTATCTTTCATGAGAAAAAGGAGTGTTATGAAAACATATGTGCAACTTGAGGACTTCTCTAGAGGTGTCCCATCCCAACAGTATTCTAGCCCAAGCGTGCTTAATTTTTTAGTTTTAATAGAATCAGGTGTTATAATGCTAGTGTGGTCACAACTACATACAAAAGACAAAAATTGATAATTGCATGATTATTATTTTGAAAACAACGAAGTATTTAAAACATTTCACAATTAACTAGTAAATCCACTTCTAAAATATTTTATACTCTTATTATTTGTCAACTAAAAAAATATAAATAGAAAAGATAGAAATAATAAATAAAAATTAAAGGAGAGAGAAATGTGAAAGTAAAAAAGAATAATGGAGAGAGAGAAGATAAGAAAAAAAATTAAGATATTAAGAATACAAAGAAAAATAGGAGAATGGTTGTAAGAGAGAGGGAAAAACCAAATAATTTGAAGGATATTGAGATAAATAGAAAAAAATGAGTGAAATAATTTTGTAAAAGTTCAACATAAATAATTAAACTTATAATATTTATAGTATATAATAAGTTAAACATATAATATTTATTAACAATACAATATAAAATCTATTTGTTTTTTATTATTATTTTCAAATATAACTAATATTTTAAATTTTTTTCACTATTTATAAAATATTATTTTATTTACTAATTTTCTATAATATAATATTTCTATATTTAAGAATGAAACATATATCAAATATATACTATTATAAACATTAATTAATTCTAATTTATTACAATTTATATTTTTTTTGCTTAATAAAAAATTAAATTAATGTTAATATTTTATTATATCATATGATGTGCTATATTTTTTATTATAGTAAATTAAAAAATTATATTACAAAGTATTTTTAAAAATTATTTACAAAAAATTAAAAACCTATCATTTATAATAATTTTTTAAAATTTTATTTTTATAAAAATTTATTATCATTTATTAGAAAAAAACTTCAATGAAAAAATATGAGCAACAATTAAAGTTTTCAAGAGGTCACCCATCGCTATACTATGCTTGTCTAAGCATGCTTAACTTTGGAGTTCTATTGATATCGAGTGCTATAATTCATATTGATCGCACATGCATCAAAACACACAACATTAGAAGATTGTAATTATTTTTTTCTAAAGTATTATACTCTTTCTAAATTATTAAACACATAAAGTTTAAAATAAAGTTTTTTTATTTTAGAGTATTACAAATATTTAAACAAAATTTTGACCAATTATTTAATATTTTTTAACAAACTTAAAATTATTAAATTAATTAAATAATAAATATTATATCTATTCTAATTAATTATCCTTTTATGATGTTGTATAGTTATTAAAAATAAATAATATTTGACACTAATTATATAATTTATATTTTATTATTTTATAACACAATATTAGTATATGTAAAAATTTAAACACAACATACATATATTATTATAAAAAAACTTAATTCAAATTTATTATATGTTCTTTAAGTTATTTTTCTCAATATTAGACTAAGTTAAAGTTATCGTTTTATTATATCATATGATGAGTCATATTTATTTTTACATAAAATTCATAAAAATTTTATAAAGATTTTATTAAAAAGTAATTACAAAAATGGTATTTATAAACTATAATTTATAATCATATAAATTTTTAAAATTAACATGTTTCACTAATCAATTACCATTAATTAAAAAAATAAAAACATTAAAAAAATATAATTCACTCAAGAAGTCATACATCCTAAAACTTCTCTTCCTAAAGCAAGATTAACATTAGACTACCAATGATATCTAGTGCTATAATGCTTAGGTCTTCACATATCTATTAAAAACATAATCATTGTTGTGTGATTTTTGTCTTAAAATAATGAATCATAAAGTATTACAATAACAATATTTTATTTATATCAAATAAAAAAATTGCATAAACTATTTTTTTATAATACTACAAAATAACTAACATATTTCTTTTCTTTGATTATCGTTTTTATAATTTAAAAATTAAATTAAATTAAAAATACAAATAATAAAATATATATTTTTTAAAAATATAATATATTAAATTGTGATATAAAAGGGATTTTTTAAAATTTATTTAATATATGTTCTTAGAAAAATATAACAGAAATTGTTATAATTATTTTAAAAGAGAGAAAAGTTATAGATTAATACGAGATAGATAAAGAAGAAAATAATAAAAATAAATAAATAAATAGAATAAAAAATACAAAGAGAAATAAGTGAGAGAATATGTTGGACATTAAGAAAAATATAAAAAACTAAAAAAAATAATTTAAAAAAGTTAACTTTTAATAATTAAACATATAGCATTTATCAAATATAAAATATAACTCGTATAAAATATTCATTTATTTAAAAATGTAAAAACTATTGAAGTTTTATTATTTTATTAAAATATTAAAAAAAATTTAACAATTAGTTTAATACAAATTTTTTAGAATTAAAAAAAAATTAATTAAAAAATAAATAATATAATTATTTAAATATTTTGTGTTGATTCTATATAATATATATAACAAATATAAGTAGTTTTAAAGATTGATAAAATAATTTTGGATTTCTTATTTTTTATAATATAATGTTACTTAATTTAAAAAATTTATATGCAACATATATATAATGTTATAAACTTAAATTAATTCTAATTTATAAAAATTATTTGAAATATATAATAATGTTATAAAATTGTTATTTGACAATAATTTCTAAAGTGTAAATTATAAACTATCTTTTTAATTATTTAATTTTTTATGTTACCATGTTAATAAAATTAATTATGACTCATTTAAAAAGTGCTATGAAAAAATTTGTGCAACATAAGAACTTAAGAGGCCACCCATCTGAATTCTACTCTTGCTAAAGAATTTTAACAATTATATCTAATGCTATAATGTTTGTGTGGTCGCAAAGCATGCAAAAGAAAAATTATCATAGTTATGTAATTATTGTCGTTATGATAAGTAATTATTTTAAAAATAATCTGAATTATGAAATATATATGCTTTTTTAAAAAAATTTATGCTTATCATATATGTGTGAATATATTCTAATATCAATATTTTATTTATATAAAATCAATAAAAATAATTACATAAACAATTATTTTCGAAACTTTTGACCTTATTATATAAGGTTTTCTCTTAATATATTATCATTCTTATAAAAAAATTAAATTACATAAAAAAGATAAGCAAGAAAATATAAAATTAACATTAATGTTATATATTAAACTATGTAATATGAGAGATTTCATATATTTTTTACTTCATGGACATAGAAAACAATAATGGAGACAAATAATTATTTTTTAAGAGAGCATTAGTTATGAATTGAAAAGTGTAAAATAAATAAATAATAATAATAGAGATTGATGAGAAATTATTTAACAAAAATGATAATAAAAAGTAGAACACAAACGAGATAGAGAGGACAAGTAAAAAGACGGAAGAAAAAGAAATAAGAAACTAATAATTGATAGTGGAACAAGAGACGAAGAAGAATATAAAGATATAGGTATTAAGAGACAAAAAGGGAATGATAATAGGAGAGAGAAAGAAATGAGAGAATATAAGAGACATTGAGAGAAAGAAAAAGTGAGAGAAATAGTTAAATAAAAGTAAAATGTTATTAATAAACTTATTATATTCATAAAATATAAAATGTTAATCTTATATAATATTTAATAATAAGAAAAATAATAAAGACTATTTGATGTTTATTATTACTTTAGAATATTTTTAATATTTAAAAAAAATTTCCTATTAATTTAATTATTTTTTAATTTCGAATATTCTATAATATAAAATTTATATATTTTGAAAATTTGATACATAGTATATATATGTTATTATAAATCTAAATAAAATCTAATTTGTTATAATTGATATAAGTTATGTTGCTAAATTACTCAATAAATAGAAATATTATTTTATTATGTGAAATGATGTATTATATATATTATTTTATGAAATTGATAATAATTTAACAAAGTTATTTTCAAAAGAATTATTATTATAATAGTAATTATAAAAAAATAATTTATACTAATTTGTATACATTATAATATTATAAAATTTAATTGTCATTCATTAGAAAAAATAATTTTAAGAAAAATGTGTACAACACTGTATGTTAAAAAGGTCACCAATCATAATACAACTCTCCCCCAAGCATGCTTAACTTTTGAGTTCTAATGAGATCTAATACTAAAATGCTGGTCTGGTCGAACATGCTCATAAATGAAAAAAAATATCATAGTTGTATGATTATTTTTTTATGATAAAGAACCATTTTTAAAATTTTCTAAATTATTAAGCCTTTATATACACTTTTAAATGAGGTTTATGCGTGTTATATGTCATAATATATTATAATACAATTATTTTATTTAAATTTAATTAATAAATAACTATATTAATTATTATTATTTTTTAGAAATTAGATAATACAAAATAAAAAATTTTTCAATTATATTTTTTTATAAATTAAATAATTAAATAACATAATAAATATTTAAAATAAAATATGTATTTTTCATATATATTATAATTTAATATTAACTTATTAATAAATTAAAATAATAAATATTACTTAAATATAAATAACAAACTCTGTAGTTATTCTTTTATGTTACTAATGTTTCAAATACTTGTTGATTATTAATTTAATATTATTTTAATAACATGTATAATCCCAAACATTATTTAAATTGTAAATAGTATCACTTATTGTAACATATTATCCTCATATCACATAACATTGATTATAAACATAAATAAAATTGTATCTAAAATCTATAAGTTATTGTGGTTATGTTACATAAAATATTATTATATTAAGAAATATCATTTCACAATTTTAATTTTATGTTTATTATTTGTTCAAAAATAATTTTATTTTCATTATCTAAGTAATAAAATATTATAATGTTAATAATTTTTTTATATTGCATTAATAGAATTTATTTATATCAAACATTTTTTTAGAATAAACATTGTACTGCAATATTATTTTATTTCAATTATATTTTTATAAAACAAATTTTAATTATATATTATTTATAAATGATAAAATATAAATTAATACAAATTATATTTTTATAATTATTTTTTTTATTTGTTTCTTCTTATTGTCTAATAAAAAACCTAAATCTTAAATTTTGCACTTTATAATTTGTTTAAAATTAATATTATTGTTTGCTTATGTAATATAAAAAATAAATTTAAGAGAAGATTTATCTCAAACATATAATTATGTATGCATACTTTAATAATGATATATCATAATATAATTTATATAAAAGATTTTAACAATTATGTTAATAAATAAGTAATATAAATCTTATTATATTGTTTGAAATATGATATTAAAGGTGTAATAGTAAATATAATTAATTAATATTAATTGTTGGAGCTAAAAAAGAGATAATGCAAATAGAGATATGTCTAGTGGAATTTAGAGAGAGAGAGAGAGTCATGGAGAGATGAAAACGATAATGATGAAAATAGTGATACACAAAGAATAGAGAGTTGATAAAAAGAGGATAGAATTTTTGCATTTTAAACTATGTATACGATATCTTTTTAAAAATTATATAGTAGTGAGTAAGAATTATATTTTTTCATATTAAATTTATATAATAAAAATACAAATTTTATTATTAATTATAAAATAAGATATATAAAGCACATTATTGGACATTAGTTATTAGAAAGCTCACTAATTATAAAAATACAGGATTTCAAAATTAATTTAAATTTATATTAAAAATTTAAAAATAAATGATAAGTAAAAAAATATATTTTCTAATTGGTAAAAATATAATTAATTTTAGGTATAATTTAGATGAATAAATGATTATATTTGTATTAATATTAACATAGTATAACATATGTTACAATCATGTATTTATAATATTTGTAATATGTTAACTTAATATTTTTAATAAAAAAAATAAAGTAATACAAAACATATTACATTAAAATTCATTATAGTCAAAATATTTGAATTACTATTTGAAGGGAGAGAAAAAAAAAGGTGATAGATGAGAAGGGGACAATAAATAAATGTGGAAAGATACATGCATGAAAGATAGATATTGGAATAAGGGATATAAAGAAAACAAAAAATAATTTTATAAATTTAACAATAAAAAAATTAAATGGAAATTATAAACTAATAGATATTATTTTGTTATTTATTAATAAATATTAACATATTTTTAAAACACAACTCCTGTTCACTAGGACTTTTCTAGAGGTCACACATCCTAATATTTCTCTCATGCAAGCATGCCTAACCTTAATGCTTTAATGTTAGAGAGGTCACACAGATACCTACAAGTCAGAAAATGATGCTTCTTTGATAGTTGTCCTAATGATAATACAATGTGTAATAAAATTTCTAAATTAACTTATGCATATATTTTTAAAAATTATTTTATATTTATTACTATATCAAAACATATTCTAGTGTTAATAATATGTTTATATTAAATTCATAAGATACTTTGTGTTTTATACATTTCTTTGTAGTACACATTCTTTTGTAGTTTTTTTTAAAATAAATTATAGTTCTTATAAATAACAATTTAAATATTTAATAAATATAGAACATTATATATAATTTTTAACATTAGAATATTATAAGTTATGTTATAAGCAACTATTTCTAATAATTCTAATAGATTAATTAAATAATTTTTTTATAGTAATAATAAATTAACACAAAATATTCTTCGAAAATGTGTTATATAAAATAATTTAACATATTTGCAAAGAGTGAATGATAAAAAGTAATATGTGAGAAAGGTGGAAGGATATAAAGTGAAGAGAGACATAAAAGGAGAGTGATTGAGAGGGAAATGGAGGAAATATGGACATAAGATAGAGAGGAGATTGCAAGAATCTTAACAAATGAATAGAGAGAGAAGATAGTAAATTAAAGTGAACATGTTGATAGAGAAAGGAAATAAGGTAAAAGAAAAGATGACATATAATGATACAAAGAGAGGAGCGACTTAGAGGATTTTTGTAGGATGGGGTGAAACGGAGAGATTTAAAGCAAGAGGTGGAGAGAGATATAGAACAAAAAGAAAAAGAGAGAAAATAGCAAAGATAAAGAAGATAGAGAGAATAAATAAATAAATTAAGAGAATGAAATGCGAGAAGGGAGAGGGAAAGAGGAGAGAGATGGTGAGTAAAAGACAAAGAGATAAAGAAACGACAAACAAGTAAGAGAATGAATAATGCTTATAGAAGGAGGTGAGGAAGCATAGGAACTATAGTTAAATAAAGTAGTGACACAAATAATTAAATAAATTAAGTAAGCAATGTTGTTAGAATAATTAATTTTAATATCTTAATTAGTTATAGTACTAAATATTATTTAAATTCTATAAAAAAATAATTCATTTTTGTTATTATTTTTTTGTATAGATTGTTTATTATAAGTGTTAATTATAAATTTAATATTTATTAGTTAATAAGTATAATCTCAAATGCGAATTAAAATATATTCTAATGTTAACAAATTATTTATCTTAAATTAATAAGAACAACTTTTATAATGTTTGTTTGAGTTACATTTTTTGTACATTAAAAAAATGAAAGCATATAAATTTCTAATTGTTATAAGTTTGAAATTATTTTTATATTTTAATGTAATAAGTATAAATAAATAAATTTATTATTATTTATATTACAAACATAGAATTTGTCATACATACTTTAATATGTTATAACATGATATATGTAAATCATATGATTTTAAAAATTATATTATTAATATATAATTTAAATAGTAATGAATATGTGAAATATTATATTAATGTTTGTAACATGAGAAACTAGATATGAAAATAGTGATAGACTGAGAAAACAAAGAGGATAGAAAGAAGACAGAACATTTGCTTTTTAAACTTTGTATGTTAAGATTTTAAAATATATAGTATTGCATAATAATAATATATGTGATATTTTTTTATATGAAATAAAAAGAAATTAGTTTTTAAAGAATGTTTGTTATGTTATACATGTATTCAAGTAAAATTGATATTTATATTAAGAGTTCAAAATATTATGGTAAATAAAACTATACATTTGCTAATCTATAAAGAAATACTATTTTAATTTATTGATAATTTTGTTGCACAAAAGATTATATACAAATTAATGTTGACACATTATTAAAACTAACTCACATTTATTAGAAAAATGATTGGTATGAGAAATTATGTACTACACGACATGTTATAAAGTCGCCCAAACTAATATTGCCATTAACAAATCGTTGTTTACCTTTTGGTCCTGATGACATTCAACATTGTAAGCAATTGTGCTTGCACACATATAAGAATGAGAAAAATCTACTTCTATGACTATTTCTTGAACATAATGAATGGTTTTAGAAATATTTATTGGCATTGCTATGCACTTTCAAAACTAATTTGATGTTTACTTATATAATAATATATCCCATTGTCAATAATTGTTTTATGTTGAATTAATAAGAAATTATTTTATATATTAGTTATAATGATAAAAAAATAAATTAAAAATGTTACGTTAATGGTTATTTATACTCTTTATTTTTAATTTTATCAATATGTTTAGTAAAAATAGAAAAAGAAAAATGTTGGACATTATTATAATATTAAATTACTATTATTCTTCCTTAGTTAATAAAAATAAAAGAATTAACATTAATTATGTAACAAGCATATAATTATTTATTGGTGCTTTTGTAATGATATATCATAATAAACATTATAGATATGATTTTTGCAATTATGTTAGAAAATACAAAATATAAATTCAAAGATAGAGATAAAATAGTGACACTTCGAGAAGAGTTAAAAGATAAAAAGAAGAGGGAATATATACATTTTAAGCTATTTTTGTTATTTTTAATAAAAATAGTATTTAATATTAAAAAATAATTATATTTATGATTTTACATTTTATATGAAAGAATTTCAATTTTTAATATTAGTTAAAAAATAACGTACATAAAGTTAATTATTACACATTAATTACAAAAAAGATTATTTATTATAATTATTCATGAATTCAAATATAATTGAAATTTATTTTCAAAAATAAAAATTGTTATTATAATTAATAAAACATATTTACTAGTTACTAATGGGTAGTATAATTAATATTAATTATATTTTATATGCATAATAGATTTTATGTTTATTCATATTAAAATATTATAATACATGTTATAATAATGTATCTCTAATAATTCTAGTACAATAACTTAATAATTTCATTATAAAAATAATAAAGTAACTCAAAAAAATATTGTAATAAAAGTTATTATATACAAAAACTTTTAAATGATATTTTACAAAAGTGCAAAAATGTTGTAGATGAGAATGAGACCAGAAAATAGAGGGAGAGATACAAAGAAAGAAGATATCGAGAAGAGAATGAGGGATATAAAGAAATTGATAACCATTTCATAATATTAACACTAATAAATAAACACTAAAATAAAAATTACGAAATAAGATGCATAATTAAGTTATTTATTGAAAAATATTAGTGTATTATTAAAACAATTATTAGAACAATGATTGCTATGAAATGTTTTTGCAAAAAGGTCAACCATCTCAATCTATAGCACAAGCTTGTTTAGCATTAGAGTTCTAATTTTACCCAATGTTTTAATGCTGTTGTGGTCACATATACCCATTTTTTAAAAAATTATATTTTCATGTCTATTGTCATAAATATAATGAATTGTGTATGATAATTTCTAAATTATCCTATTTATAAAATTTTTAAAAATAGTTTCTGTTTATTACAAATGGCAGAAAGTATTCCAATATATATTAATGATAAACTATTCATATTATTAATTATTTTAAAGTAAACTATCATAAAGAGGAAATATTTCTATTAAATTATAGTTTTTGTAAGGAAAACATTAAATAATGTGTTAATTATAAATAATAGAATATATATTTACTTAGTTTTATTGATGTAACAAAAAAATGAGAAAATGTAGATGGAATTAGATATACTAGAGAAGAGAAAGTCATAGATAAATAATGAAGAGATGGAGACAAGCAAGTAATGATCGAATGAAGAGAATTTGAAAAGAAGAGAACTTAGAGGGAGATAGAGGAGATAGAAGGTTAGGGGAAGACAAATTGATAATGGAGGGGAAGGCAAGTAAAGGACTCACAGTGGGTAAGGAAAGACAGTGAGAGAATTTGAGAATTCTTATTTCAAGTGAAAGAAGTTATAGAAACAATGAAACAAACATACATCTAAATTGTTGAACTTATTTTATTTATTAATATTATCATTTTAAAAAATATATAATGTTAGACATTATTGACATACAAAAATTTGATAATTCATAAAATTTTAGTTTATTAGAAATAGTTTCAAGCATTTGTTGATTATTAATTTAATAGTATTTTATTAATTCATGTAATTTTAAAAAGTGATAAAATAATAAAAAAATAACATTATTCTAAGATCTTGTTTTCGTATTACATATCATAAATAGTAAATAAAAATAATATTCATTTTCATGACATAGTTATAGGTAGTTTATGTTCTATAACATACTATTATTACATCAAAATATCTTTATACAAAAATTTTATATACTACTATAAATATATAATAATACTACTTTATTATTATTAGTATAGGTTATGTTCCTCAAAATTAAATTATATTAAGTTATTATTTTATTATACAATAATAATAATAACAATAATGTTGCAAAGTTAATATTAATATTAAAAAACTAAATGTAATTTATAAAATATCATTCATAAATATGTTATTTATGAATGTTAATATATTATTATAATCAGCCACTAGTCATTAAATAATTAATTTTGTAAAAGCATATGTGTAATAGTAAGAGGACTTTTACGAGATCACTATCCTAATAACACACTTAAACAAGCTTAACCCTATTGTTCTAATGAGAACTAGAGCTACAATGCTAATTTGGTCATACATACATATAATTGCTAAGAAATCTTATTTATGTGATTATTTTCTTTAGAATAATAAACTCTTCAATAAATGTTCTAAACTATCATGTATCAACACTTCAAAATTTTTTTATTTTATGTCATAACATATTTGAATATTAATACATTATTTATATTTAATTTATTTGAATTATATGTAATGTTATTTACCATAAAATAAAAATTCATACATTATAGTTGTTCTCACTAAATTGTCATCCTTCTGAATAAAACATATTACATTATTTAATTATTATAAATAAATAGATATATTTATTATTAAAAATATATTTTAAAGTGGTAACATGATAGATTTTTTAAATAATATTAATTAATAGAGCGAAGAAAAATGATAATGGTGATCGATTTTTGTATACTAGAAGAGAGAGGGACTTTGGATAAATAAGGGAGATTTAGAGAGGAAAATATTAATAGAGAGAAGAGAGAAAAAGAGAAGAAGACAAAAAAAGAGAATATTGATTCATTTGATGTACTTTATTTAACACTAAGAAGAAGAATGTCAAAAGAATAGGGAATTGATAGAGATAAATAATAATGATCATGTTGAAAGAGAAAGAGAGTTTAGGAAATGAGAGGAGTCATAGTTATTACAATTTTTTAAAAAATAGATGCTAAGAAACAAAATGTGCAACACATGGGCTTCTCAATAGTTCACACATTCCAATACTACTATCCACTAAGCGTGTTTAACTTTGCAATTCCAAAGAGATGATGTGCTATAATTTCAGTGTTGCCACACATCTTTGCAAAAGCAATTAAATCATACTCTTGTGGTTATTGTCTCATAGATTAATATTTATTTAAAACGTTTCTAAATTATCATGGGTATGCTTGTTCAAAAATAATTTTTTCTTTAATAAATTTTTGATAATATATTACAATATTAATATCTTATTTATACTAAATTGAAAGGAAATTATAAATATTATTATTTCACTTAAAGTTAATATTCACTATAAGAATTATTTCCATTAACTTATAATTATTACAAATAAAATAATAAATTTTTTATTAATTATAAATAATAAAATAAATACTAAATTGTAAACACAAGAGATATCTAAATGGATTACAATTAAAGGAGATAAAAAATTGATTATGGGGATTGATATAAGTATATCATAATTGAAAAATGTCATGGATACATAGCAATGAAATAGACAAAAATAGTAATAAAAGGGGAAGGGAGATAATTGAATAAAGGGAAAGAGAAATAGAGAGAAAAGAGAGACATGTATAGGAGATAGAGAGAATAAGTATCATATTAAAAGAAAGAAAAAAATACGAGTTATACAACAGAGAGTGGGTGAGGAGAAGACAATGCAAGAAAGATGAAAGACAAATGTTAGTTATATATAACATTAAATATAATTAATCTACAATAAACCTCAAAGATTTAGAAGTATTTTATTGTATTTTAAACATTTAAGTATATCGTAAGCATTAATTTAAATATAAACAATATGTCATAATAATGATAAAATTTTAGATAGTTTATCTTCTATAATATATCATCATCATATTTAAAAAACCATTATGGGTAACATGTATAAACTACTATAAATATAAATTAATTTTATTGCAATATATTAGATATAAGGTATATTTCCATCTATTAAATTAAATTAATTATTTTATCATATCATTTAAACTATACTTATTAATAATGTGTGAAAAATTCATTGATGTTATAATGTTAATATTAATAAACAAAATAATTAAAATTTTAATTATAAAATATCATTTATAATTAAATTTTTTTATTAATATTAGTATGGTATTAAAATAAAATATGTTTTATTAGAAAAATAAATGTTATGAAAAACTATGTACAACATGAGGATAGCTGAAAAGTTACCTTGGCATACAATTCTCACCCAAGTATGCTTAATTTTGGGGTTTTAATAAAAACCATTGCTATAATACTAGTGTAGTCACGCATCATAAACACATCAAAAAATAATAATTTTATGATTATTATACCAAACTTGATAAACTATTTCAAAATATTTCTAATTTATGATGCATATAAAATAATTTTATGTTTATTATATATGTCATAATATATTCTAATACTAATAATTTATTTATATTGAATTAATATGAAATTGTGTACATTATTATTTTCATAAGTGTAAACATTTATAAATATGAATTATTTCCACAAAAATTATGTTTCTCATAAGTAAAAAAATTTATGTATTAATTCTAAATAATAGTTTTTTAGTTATGATGAAAAAAGGTTAAACTATCATGAAATTGTCTTAATTTGTATTACTTTATGGAGCTAAATAAATAGATTGTATAAATGGCTATAATATTAGAGAGAGAAGATTATTAATGAATGAAGAGAAAGAGAAAAAGAGGTGTGAGAGAGAAGATAGAGAAGATAAAAACAATAAGTAACAAAGTCAAAGTGGCACCAAAATGAGAAAATAAAGAGGGATAGAGGAGAGAGAGATTGAGTGAAAGAAAAATGAGACAGCAAAGTTAGAGACAAAGAAGAGAACCATAATTGCAGAGAGAAACAAGTAAGAGAATTTGAAAGTTTTTGAGATAAAAATAAAAAGTGAGAGAAATAATTCAATAAAAATTATATCTTAATAATTTGACTTATAACATTTTTTAATATTAAAATAATTATAATATGTAATTTAAAATACCATTTAAATTAAAAAAGAATTTTATGATTGTAGTATTTTAGTGTATTTTTATTGTTTATAGAAATACTTGTTTACCATTAATTTAATATTATATCACTAAAACATGTAACATAAAATTTTAAAATAAAAACATAATTATTTTTTTAAAATAAATAATTTTAAGATTATATAATGTAGATAATAAATAAAAATAATAATTAATGTTAATGGTATAATTTTAGGTTATTTATATTCTTTAATATATTGTTGTAATACTAAAAATCTTTTATGCATAGCACATTTTTACTATAATAATCATATATTAATTCTACTTTATTAAAATTAATATAAGTTATGTTACCCACAACTAAATTATATTAATGTTTTTTATTATATCATTTGAAAGGTCATATTTAATATAGTATAAAAAAGTTAAAAATCTTGCAATGTTAATAAACATAAATAATAACTATATTAGAAATTATGAGTTTTTATTTGTAATTATGATATTTATTAAAATTAACATATTATTAAAATCAATTGTCATTCAATAGGAAAATAATTACTAAGAAACAATGTGTAATATGTGAACTTCTTAAGAGGTCACTCATTCTAGTATTGCTCTTACCTAAGCATGCTTGTCTTCAAATAATAAATAGCTTTAATACAATTTAATAATGGGCAACATAACTTATATGAACAATAATAAAGTAGAATTCATATTTATCTATAATAGTATATAATGCTATTAAATATAATAATAATATATTATATGACAAAACGTACTTAAAATTTTGGAATGAATGTAAAATATTATTTATATATATTATGTATATTATGTCATCAAGATAATATCTTGGAGTAATGATATTATTTATTATTTAGTTAACTTTTCAAACTATAAGCATTAGTAAAATGATATTAAATTTAAAGTTAACATATATCTTACATATTTTTAATATACAAAAATAGTAGAAACCATCAAATATTTTAATTAAAAAATATTTAATATTTTATATGTTTAACAAGTTAATATTAGCAAATACTGTAAGTTAAAATTTTAAGATATAAAATATTTAATTAGTTTTTTCCACTTCTTTCTCTTTATTTTAATACCTCTCATATTAGAACTTTCTTCTCCCCCCATTATCATTATTTTATTTTCCTCCCACTTCTCTATTGCTTTACAATACCCTTACCCTCTTTATCTTTTATCATTCACTATTTTCTCAATTCTCTCACTGATTTGATTTTTTATTTATCTCTTTATCGCCTTTATCTTCCCTAACTCTCTCTTCTCTTTGCTCATTCTACTCATTTAATCAACTTGGATTTCTCCCTTAGTTGTTATTTTTCTTTCTATTTCTCTTATCTTTATATAACTCTTTCTACTTTTGTATGTTAATCACCACTATCACTTATTTAAGCTTTATCAAGTAATATTAATTAAGAAATTTCCCATGTTATGCACATTATATATAAATATATATATATATATATAATAATAAATATATATTTTATTATTTATAATTAAAAACTTTTATATGCTTGAACTATAATTTTATGAAAATTATGCATATGTTTGAATTTTTTTCAAGTATAAATAATAAGATATACAATTTCTTATTATTTAAATATGATAAGAGCTTTTCCATACTTCATAGAATATTTTTTCCAAAACGACTATGCAATTAGCCATTACACAAGTTCAACTAGCATTAATTGATATGATTGGAGAGGTTCTTAATCATGAGATCAAAGGTTATAATAGTAGATGAGTTGTGGATATTTGCATATCAAAGGATTAAATCTAGACCATCTGATCACATCAAGTGAGATTTGGATTATTCAATTTAGTATTGGTAAAGGTAGGAATGATCTGAACCATAGGATTCAAACAATAAGTGAAGTCGGCCATCCAATTCAAGGATAGATTATTTTAAAATCTGAAAACAATAATAGCCATCTAATGAAGTAAGATGTGATCTTGGCCATCTAATTTCAAGCCAACATGAAGCACTTATAGTGGATGAAATGTCCACTATCCAATTAATAATTGATTGGTAAAAAATAATGCACACTTTAGTGATAAGTTACTGGATCAAATTTAGTCCAACATTACCAAAAAGCACATGCCTTTTATTTTTATATTAATGTTCATTCATAGTTACTATGAGTTGAAATTGGAACTGGCTTGTCGTTCGTGACATTAGGATTTCATCACCTTGGGCAACTCTTTTGCCTGCAAGTTTATAACATGTTTAAGGGCCTTTCCTGACTGATTAAATACTTTATTTGGGATAGTCCTTACTCGATCTTTTCCTCTTGCTTTCCCTAGTTAGGTTTAAGACCTAGTCTCTTAACTTTGAGCTAACTAGGACATTTTTGGCCTGGTTTATGTAAGTGTTTTACACTTGGGCACATGAATGGGATGTGGTTTAAGAATTATTCTTTTCTTTTTCATAATGACTAAAATTTTAATAGAATTATTTATTCTAATTTAACAAAACTTTAACAAATATCCTTACATTTAATTTGGCAAGCACAAATGAGTTGTATTTGACTAAAGAAGCTATTAAGGGACTAGAAAATGGAATCCCATACATTTCTTAAATTAAGGAGATGATTGAAGAATTGATGCTTTTGAAGTATATGAAATTGATACAAATAAAGCGATACATCTTATGGTTAATAATAAAAAAGTTAAAATTTTATTTTGTAATAAAAAGAAACCTTTTTCATGTTTTACCCAAATAACTTCAATCCTTAAGGCTTACTAACACTCCAAGGTATTTTAAATTGCAATAAGTAACCATATTCAACAGTACTAACTTATTTCTCATAATTAAAACTAATTCATAATAAAAAATATTTATCAAAAAATGCTAAAAGTTTATGCCTTGATTTATCAAATAGAAGCATGACCTAACAAGCATCCCAATGCTACTCTATGCCAAGCAGGCTTGACTTTGACATTTTAATATGATCTAGTGTTATAATGATGGTGTTGTTGTATAAGCATAGAAAAGATAAAAAATGATACTTGTGTGATTATTGTCATGAAAATAATGAATTGTTAAAACATATCATAAATTATCATTCATAAGCACTTTTAAAGAAAATTATATTTTATTTTATGTCATAATATATTTTAATAAAAATAATTTAATAGTATTAAAATAACAAAAAATTATATATATTATTATTTCCTAAAATATATATATTTATAAATAATTATTATTTCTATTAACTTTTAGTTCTTATAAATAAAAAAATTAAAAATATTATTTTCTGATCAATACTAAAATGTAGTTTTCTTTTTTAAAATAAATATTAAAGTTTGCAACATATGGGATTTCTTAAATAATCTTAATTTGTGAAGCTAAAAAAGGAATAATAATGCATGAGATAAGTATACTAGAATAGCGATAGTCAAGTTAGATAGAGAGATAGAGATAAAATATTAATAGAGGGAGGAGAGAGACGATTGATTGGAGAAGAAAAAAAATGTAATAAGAGAAAGATAGAGAAAATAAAAATTAAAGTGAGTGAGAGATAGAATTGAGAACATAATGAGAGACAAAAGAGTGGTAGGGCAAGGTGAAGACAAAGAGAAAGAAACATTTTGAGAGAGTGAACAAATTGATAGAATGTTAGAGTTATTGAGATAAAGAGAAAGAAGAAAGAGAAACAACTAAATAAAAGTTATATTTCAACAATTTAACTCATAGTATTTATTAAGATTAACATGTTAAACTTATGCAATATTAAATTTTAGCTGAAAACAAAAACAATTAGAGTTTTGTTATATTGTGTTAAACTACAAATGTTTAATTTAGAAGTTTTACTAATAATTTATTATTTTTTAAAATATGTATATATTAAAATAATTAAATAAATAATAAATAATATCATTATTATAAGGGAATATATTAATTTAATGAAAATAAGATTGTAAAATTAATACTATTTCACATTCATGTTAAAATTTTATGTAACTTTTGTTACACACTATATTATTATTATGTTAAAAAACTTTCATGGAAAATATTTATGTGATTTATAAATATATATGACTTCTATTTTATTGTGGTTGATATACATTATGCTTTTTAACATTAAATAGTACTAAAGTTATTATTTTATTACATCACATGAAATACATTACTTAATACAACAAATGAATGATAACGATGCTATGAAGTCAATATTATTAAGAAATAACAAAATCAGAAATTTAAAAATATCTTTCATAAATATGTCATTTATGAATATCAAAATATTATAACAATTAACTATCATTAATAAGAAACAAAAATGTTATGAAAATGTATGCACAACATGAAGACCCCTCAAGAGATCACCCATTCCACTAATACTCTTCCTTAAACTTGCTTAACTTTAAGGTTCTAATGAGATCTAATGTTATAATGGTGTGATTGCTTCAGCATACAAAAGCCAAAGAGTCATACTTGCATGCTTAATGTCACAAAAATGATGAACTACTCCATCAATTTTATAAATTATCATATATTTACACTTCTAAAAATAACTTTAGATTTATTATATATGTCATAATACAATAATATATTAATATTTTAATTATATTAAATTAATAAGAAATTATGTATGATGTTATTTCACTTAAAGTAAATACTCATACATAAAAAATATTTCAACAAAAATAAAGTTCTTATAAAAATATTTTATTATTTATTAAATATAAATAATAAAATAACTTTATGTAATTTCAAATTTATGTTATGGTGTATAACATAATAGATTTCTTAATTAACAATGACAAAAGGGAGACATGATTAAATGAGGAGAAAGATAAAAGGGAGAAGAGAGAGAAGATAGATTAGATAAATAGAATAAATTAATAAGTGAAATAGAGAGGGACAAATAAGAAAATAGTGAGGGATAAAAAAAGAGGGCGAGTAGAAGACGAAGAGATGGGGAAAGGGAGACATATAAAAGAATGATAAACTCAAGTAGAAGAAAGTGAAAAAAGTGAGAACTTACTAAAGAAAAATTATATATTAACATTATCTTGTTAAAAATTATATATTGACAAGACATTTTTTAGTATTTTGATATATTATAAATGTTTAAATTTACTTGTTGACTATTATTTTGATATTATTTTATTAATCCAAATAATTTAAAAATTGATTAAATAATTAATAAAACCATTATTGTAAGATATTATCACAATATGACATAACATAAATGATAACTATGAATAATATTTATATTCATGATGTAATTTTACTTTGAGACAAATAAGAGAATGATGAGAGAAAAAAAAGTGAGAGAATGTGTGTGGTTTTGAGATAAAGAGAAAAAAGTAAGAAAAATAATTAAGAAAAAGTTGTCATTTATTTAACTTGTAGTATATGTTAATATTAACTTGTTAAACATATATAATATTCAATACAATAAAAATTTAAAGTTTTTTATTTGTGTATATTGTAAAATTTTAAATTATGAGTTATTATTAATTTAATATTATCTTTTATATGTAGATAATATTATTTTCATTAAATAATAAATAATATTATTATTCTAAGATATTTTCTTCATATAACATGATATAGATGTTATATATTAAAAATATCTTATATTCATGATATGAAATTTATATAAATGTATTATTACATTAAAAAGTGTATATACACGCCATGTGTATAATCTTATAAACATGTATCAATTCTACCTTATTATATTTGATATAAGTTTTGTCACCCATAATTAAATTTTGTTATAGTAATTATTATATTATATTATATGAAATGTTATACTTAATACTATATGAAAATGTTAATGACAATATAAAGTTCATATTAATAAATAATAACTAATATGAAAATTATTTAACATCACTCATAATTATGTTATCTGTGAACATCCAAATATTATTAAAATCAACTTCCATTCATTAGAAACATAAATGCTATGAAAAATATATGCAAAATAAGAACTTCTCAATAAGTCTCCATTCCAATAATAGGCTCAAAAAAGCATCTTTACTAGTTTAGCTATAACAAGGACTAATGCTATAATTCTAACACTATTACAAATACAAAGGCTTAAAAATCATATTTGTGTAGTTATTGTCTACAGAATAATGAGCCATCCAAGAAAAGTATAGATTATACCTCATATACACTTTAAAAAAGAATTGAATTATTTTAAAAGTCATAATATATTATAATAATAATACTTTAGATATATTGATTAATAATTGATTATTTATATTATTATTTCATTTAAACTGAACATTCAAACATAAGAATCTTATTGAATGTTAAATTAATTTTTAATTATAAACAATTAAATATATATATATATAGATATATATATATATATTACTGATGAATGTTAAAGTGTACAACATGTGAGAATTTTTAATTAATCTTAATCCATGAAACTTTAAAAGGAGAAAATAGTGATGCAGATAAGTATTCTGGACAAGAGAGAGTTATTTATAGAAAATGAAGAGATAGAGAGGACAATAATAATAAAAAGAAAAGAGAGAGATAGTAAAACAAAGAGAAAGAAAAGAAGAGAGAAGAGAAAGGAGATAAAGAGTGAGGGGAAGATAAAGATGGAGATGAAGAGACAAATTAGAGAATGGTAATGAGGAAAGAAGAATGTGAGAGATATTTATATAAAAAGAAAGAAGTGAGAGAAATAATTAAATAAATATTATATTTAAAAATTTAACTTGTAGGTTTTACTAAATCTAGCATATTAAACATTTGTAATATTAATACATGTAATGTTCCAAGTCAACTAAACAATAAATAACTTCATTATTTTGATATATTTTATTCCTATAACATAATATATATATATAACAAATATAATTAATATCTCATATTACTATAATAATTTTTTGTAATTTATTTTATATAATATATTATTATTATTATTAAATTTAGAAGCTTTAAACAAAGCATACAAATTATTTTAAGTATATAATTGTTCTTTTATTGTAGTTGATATAAGTTATGTCAACCACAATTAAATTTATTAAAGTTATTCTTTTATTATATCATTCAAAGTGGTAAATATACAATTATATAAAAACGATAATGGTATTATAAAGTTTGAATTAATAAAAAAAAATCTTAAAATGGAAATTTAAAAATATCACTAATAATTATGTAATTTATAAATATTAATATACAATTAAAACTAATTGTCATTCATTAGAAAAATAAATGCTCTAAAGAAGATGAGTATAATAACCACTTCTAAAGTGGTCACCTATGCCAATACTAATTTTCTTGAAGCATGATTAACATTAAAGTTCTAATGAGAAGTACTGCTAAAATCCTAATATAGTCATACGTGTGCAAAAAAGTCAAAAAGGTGTACATGGGTTATTATTGTCATGTAAATAATCATTTATTGAAGATATTTTCTAAATAATTGTGCAAAGGCACTTTCAAAAAGAATTTTTAATTTTGTTATTTATGTTAGAATGTATTCTAATACTAATACCTAAATTATATTTAATAAATTATATCATTTTTTCCATTAAAACTAAAGTTTCATTATTAAAACTTTCATGAATGTTAAATTATTTAGTAACAATAAATATTATATCGATATATATATGTATGTATATAAGTCTGAATATTAGAGAAAGTAATGGATAGATAAGAGAGGAGAGAGTACAATAGTGATAGAGAGAGAAGAGAGAGATACAAAATAAGGAGAGTGAAAAAGAGAGTTGAGAGAAGATGAAGGAGTTTCATAAAATAAATAATAATAAAAAAATCAAAGAAAAATAATAAACAACATCATTATTATAAGATATTACCTTTATATGACATCAATTATAAAATAAATTTTGCTCACAATATTACAGATATAAGTAATGTTGCTCACAATTAAATTATCTTAACATTATTATTTATTTAAAATCAAGTACCATTTATTAGAAAAATAAATACTATAGTAAATTATGAGTGACATGAGAACTTCATTAGAGGACACCAATCTTAATGTTACTCTCACCTAAACATGCTTAACTTTTGAGTTCTAGTTAGATTCAATGCTATAATGTTAATTTGGTCATAGATTCATATAAAAAACAAAAAATGTAATACTGTAATGATTATTTTCTAAAAAATAATGAACTATTGTAAAACATTTATAAATTATTTTGTATAAATATGTTTTAAATTTTTTGATAATTACTATAATATATTTTAATGTTAATAGTTTACTTATGTTGAATTAATAATAAATTATAGTTTTTATTATTTTTCTTTAAGTAAACATTCATACATTGGAATTATTGATTCATAATATTTAGTGTATAATAAGTTTTAAAAATATATATTCACCATTAATTTAATATATTATATTGATTCACATAATATAAAAAGTTAGTTCAACAACACATAATATCATCATTCTTATATATTATCTTAATATAAAATAATATAAATAATAAATATATTAATATCTATGATATAATTTTAGGTAGTCTATGTTAAATATCATAATATTATATAAAAATGTTTTAACAAAGCAGCTATGCATTATTTCAAATATATATTAATTTTAATTTATTATGACTTATATAAAATATGTTGCTAACAATTATATTATGTAAAAATAATTTATTATATGATATGTTGTGATATATTTAATAAATAAAGTGAAAATTTAAAAAATACTAGTCATAATTATGATATTATTAATTACAACAAAATAATCAAATCAAGTTTAGTTCATTAAAAAACAAATGTTGTGAAAAATTATAAGCAACACACGGACTTCTCAAAGGGTCACTAATTCCAATACTACTCTCACTAACATACAACTTTGGAAATGTAGTGAGATCCAAGGTTATAGTACTTTTTTGGTGACATAAGTATACAAAAGCCAAAAAATAATATTGTCAAACTATTATCACAAAACACAATGAAATATTTCAAAAATTTTCTAAATTATTTTGATGTACACTTTCAAGAATAAATTTTAATTTTTTAATATATGTTATAGTATATTTTAATGTTAATATTTTAATTTTATATAATTAATATAAAACTATTTATATTATTATTTCTTTTAAAGTAAACATTCTTCGAAATGAATAATTTCCTCCAAATTAAAGTTCTTACAAACAATAAATTAAGTTATTTTTTATCTTAAATAATAAAATATATATTTATTTATTATTTAAAAATTATATTAACGATATAATATAGGAGATCTTTTAATTAATTATAGTTAATAGATCTAAAAGAAGATAATAGAGACAAAGATAAGTATACTAGAAGAGAAAGAGAGTCATAGAGAGATAAAGAAAAATATTAACAAAAAGAGAATAGAGAGATTCTTAATGATAAGAAAGTAAAAAGGAGAGAAGTGAGAGAAGAGAGAGAATAAAGAGAATAAGTAGTAATATAAGAGAGAAACTAAAAAAATAAGGTGAAATGGAAGAAGGAGATGGTGAGTGGAAGATATATAGATAGTGGAGGGGTGACAAATAATGAAATGACAACTAGAAAGAGAAAAATGTGAGAGAATATGAGAGCTATTGAAATAAAGAGAAATAATTGAGAAAAAAGGTTAATAAAAGTTATTTTTCAAAATATTTACTTATGATATTTATTAATATTACATAATTCAAAGATATAATATTAATTTTTTAAATGCAAAAAATGAAAGATTTTATAAAATTTTAAAGTTTTGAAATGTTTATAGTATAAGTTGATAATTAAGTTATTATTATTTAATTAATAGATGTAATTCCAAAAGTTAGCATGATAATAAATAATATCATTATTCTAACATACTACCTTCATATAAAATGACTTAGATAATAAATATAAATAATATCTCATATTTATGATATACTTTTTTGTAATTTATGTTATATAAAATATTATTTTTATATCCAAAATATTTTTACATATAGCATTTATTTTCTAGTACAAATATACATGAATTTTATCTTATTATAGTTGATGTAAGATTTTTTTGTCATAATTAAATTATCTTAAAATGATTATTTTATTATATGAGAGTGATAATGAAGTTACAAAGTTAATATTGGTAAATAATATCTTTCATAATTATGTTATTTATATTGCATGACAAAAATAGTGATGCTAACATTAGAACTTCTCAAGAGTTGATCCATTCTAATACTACTCCTAGCCAAGCATGCTTAACTTTTAAGTTCTAATAAGAATAAGTGCTACAATGCTCACTTCATCACACAAGCATACAAAAGAAAATACATACTTATGTGATTGATGTTCTAAATACATCGAATTTTTTAACAAAATTTTAAAAATTATAAAGCATAAAACCTTTCAAAAAAATTTATTTTTCTATATTTCATAATGTATTCCATTAAATTTTCATTATTATACATAAAGCAAAATTTAATTTTTATTAATTATAAATGATAACATATATTTTATTGTTTAAAGTATATATAGAAATGTGTAACGTGAAAGATTTCTTAATTGATATTAATTGATGGAGATAAGAAAAGAGTGGTAATGGTGATAAGAATACTTGAAGAGAGATGAAGTCCTTTATAGATAAGAGAAAAAAAACAGGAAAAAGAAATATTTTTAATATATACACAAAAACATTATATGTTAATTCACATTTTGTAATTATTAATTTCTGAAGAAATAGTATTTTTCATTATATTTATATTTGTGTTTAGTGAATTTATTAGAATTATTCTAAACACATGCTTATAGCAAGAATATTGTAAATATAATAATATTATAGCAAGAATATTGTAACAAGAATATTCAACTAAAATGTGTTATACATAAAATATCTTAACAGATATTTTAAGAGGGAATAATAGAAAGTGATAGATTAGAAACATTGAAGAAAATAAAGAGATGAGATATACAAAAAAGAGAGAAATTGAGAGGAGAATTAAGGAAATAGAGAGAGAAAGATAGATGATAATGAAAGAGTCTTAACAAAAGATTAAAAAGAGAAAATTGAGAAAATAATAGTGAACGTTTAGAAAAAGAAGAGAGCAAAGGAGATGAAAGGGAGACAAATAGTGACATAAAGGAAAAAAGGTGAGATTGAAGGTTTTAAAAGGAAATAAAATATAGGGAGAAGTGGAGTGATAGAGTGAATTATATAGATAAAAGGTATAGTATAGAAGAGAAAAAGTGAAAAAATTGTTAGATAAAGACATGGAAAGATATTTAAGGAACATTAAAGTGAAATATACAAGAAAGAAAAGTGAAGATGGAAAGAGAGGAAAGTGGAGATGGAGATAGTAAATAACAAAGTGGATGAGGGAAAAATGAGAAAAAGGGTAACAGGAGAGAGTGTGTGAAAGAAAAAGAGATAAAGATGAGAAAGACAAATAGGAGAATGATAATACGATAGGAAATAAAAGGAGAGATTGTGATGCCATAGAGACAAAGATTAATAGCTAAGAGAAATAAATAAGTAAAACTCATTTCACAACAATTTAACTTATAGTATTTATTAATATTAAAATGTTAATAACTTATAATATTATGTATTATTTTAATGCAATAAAAAACTTTTGTAATTATTTTTTTATGTTATTAATGCTTAAAATATATCATAAATATTATTTTATTATTATTTAAAAAGGATGTATAAAATTCTTAGAGTTAATTAAATAATAATAAATATTATTTATTCTTATATATTATCCTCAAGCTATATGAAATAGATAATAAATATAAATAACACTTCATATTAATGATATAATTTTAGGTAATTTATGTTATATAATATATTATTATATTAAAACATTTTATACAAATCATGTTTATATTATTATAAAATTATGTTAATTAAAGTATAATAAAATTAATATTTTATTATATTATATTATGTGCTATTTTTAATACTTTGTTGAAATTGTAGCAATGTTATGCACATAATAGTAATAAAGAAAAAAATGTAAAAAATATAAAATATCATACATAATAATAATCCTTAAAATGTGCAACATCAGGACTTCTCAAGAGGCTACTTATACCAATAGGACTCTCAATGAAATATTATCTTTTGTATTCAAATGACGTTTAGTGCTATAATGCAATTGTTGTCCCACACATACTCGTGTGCCATACAAATGTACTTCTAATGCTATTGTCCCAAAGATAATATTAATTAGCATTTGTATACACTTTAAAAACATTTTATATTTATTATATTTGCAATCATACTTTCCAATGATAGTAATTTATTTATATTGAAGTAACATAAAATTATGTATAATATACTTTTATTTCCAAGTAAAAATCAAAACAGAGTAATTACTTTGACAAACGCATGATTGTTTATGCACACTTTAATAACCATATATCGTTATATACATTGTACATAAATTTATTCAATCATGTTACATAGAAACATTATACATTGATAAATACAAAAAATAGATTTATTAGTTTCAAAAGTAATAATATTTTTATTTTTATTTGTAGTTTTGTCTCATAGAGAATCATATGTCTATTAACATTACCATATTATAAGATAAATTATAAGCATGTGCTTTTAATATTTCTAATAAATTAATTAAGTGATGTTCTCATAGCAAAAATTGGGTAATAAATGAAAAATATCCACCAAAATGTATTATAAAAATCGTTTTAGTATATGTTTGAAGGGAGAAGATAGAAAGTCATAGTGGTGAATAGTGGAAGAAGATAAATTGAAGAGAGATTGAAAGAATAGAGATATTGTGAGGGAAATAAAGGAAATAGGGATAGAAGGCCGAGAATACTAGAAGAAGCTTAACGAAAGAATAAAGAGAAAAGATAGAGATAAATTAAAGTGAACAAGTAGAATGAGAAAGGTAATAATAGAGAAGAAAAGATGACATATAGTAACATAAAGATTAAAGAGAATGAGATAGAAGATTTTTGAAGGAAAGAAGAGATAGAGAAAAGTGTAGTGATAAAGTGTATTATATAGATAAAAAAAATATAATGGCAAAGTGAGATATAGAAAAAGAGGGATTTACAAGGAAGGATATAAAGGGAAAACTACAGAGAGATATTGAACAAAAGAGAAAAAGAGAGGAGAGAGATAAGTAGAGGAGATAAAAAGTATAAATAAATAAATAAATAGAATAGAGTAGTAAGAGAGGAGTGGTATGGAGGAGAGAAACTATGGAGGGAAGACAAAGATAGAGATTAGAGAGGTAAATAAGAGAAAGATAATGATAGAGAGAATGGAATGGGAGAGCTATAGATATAATGATAAAGAAGTGAGAGAAATATTTAAATAAATATTATATCTCAATTATTTAACTTATAGTATTTATTGATATTAACACATTAACCACTTATAACATTAAATGTTACTTAAATGCAACAAAAACTAATACTCTAGTGATTATTTTTTTATATTTCTAATGCATGAAATGTATGTTATTTAATAATTTGATACTATTTTATTAATATGTTTAATCTTAAAAGTTATCTATATAATTAAAAGTATCATTTATTCTATTATAGAATTTTATGATAGCAAAATAAAATTAATAAATATAAATAACATTTCATATTAATGATATACGTTTAGGTAGTATATGTTATATAAATATTATTGCATTAATTTGTTTATACATATCATGTGTATGTTATTATAAATATATATTAATTCTACTTTATTATAGTTCTTATAAATAATATATTGCATAATTAAATATATTAAAATTAATATTTTATTATATCATATTAAGGACTATATTGAACACATTTATGCAAATGGTGATAATATCATCCAAGCTATATTTTTAAATATTAAGTAAAATAGAAATTATGAAATATCAAATATAATAATATTTTTTATTAAAAAATATTAACATATTATTAAAGCTAACTCAAAATTATTTGAAAAATGAATACTAAAAAAAGATATATGCAACAAAAGGACTTCTCAAGTGGTGAGTCATAATAATACCACTCTCATTAAAGCATGGTTACTACACTTTTATGAATATTTTTTTAATGATAATAAATTATTTTTTAAAATTTTATTAATTAGCATGGGTAAAAAATTTCAAAAATAATTTTATATCTATAATATATGCATTAATATATTCCAATTTAAATAATTTATTTACATTGAATTAATAACAAGTTATGCTTATTATATATTTATTTAATGCAAACATTCTAGCAAGCAAATTTTTTTCTCTAAATTTTGTTTCATATACAAAAGAAAATTTAAATTATGTAAGAGTTATAAATTATTAAATATTAAATAAAATAATGATTTTAAAAATTATTTATATTATTTATTTTAGTTGAACCTTTAATTATATTAAGAAAACAAAAGTATAAATGTTATAAGTATTATATTTTTAATAGTATAATATGAATAAATTAAATTTTACGTTAGCTATATCTCAAACATATAATTATGTGCTAGCAAACTATATAAAATAATGACTAGTTTAATGTATGAACTAATATTAAAGTGTGTAACTAGAGAGTTCTATTAATTAATTCTAATTGATGTAAATAAAAAAGAGATGATAGAAATAAAAATAAAAATAATGGAAGAAAGAGTGGCACAGTCCTCTAAAGATAAGAGAAATAAGAAAGATAAAGATGAAAAAAGTAATACATAGAGAGAAGAGATATGATGAAAAGAAGAAGTCATATTTGTATTTTAAACTATGCATGTTATGCTTTTGTTCTTAAAAATACATAATAATGAATAATAATTATATTAATCATATTATATTTCTAATGAAATAATTTCATTTTTAACATTAACTTTAAGATTAAATAAATAAATTTAATTATTATGCATTAATTATTATAAAGCTTATTTTTATAGATATACATGACTTTAATTATAATTTAAATTTTATATTAAAAATTAAAAAATTTTATGAAAAATAAAGTGACTTTACTAGTTTGTAAAAGAATAATATAATTAATTTTTGTTAAAAAGAAATGCATAACGTGTTATATGTTAATTAATATTAACATATTATAACATATGGTTTAAGCATGTACTTCAAATAATTATATTATATTAACTTAATAATTTTACTAAAAAAATAAAGAAGCAGAAAAATAATATATAAAAATGCATTATATACTAAAAAGTGATAGAGGTGAAGTGGAAAACAAAATAAAGTGAGGAAGTGATAGGGTGGAGAGACACATAGAGGGGAATGGGGGATATAAAGGAATTTTTAACAATTTTATATTATTCATGTTAAAATATTAACTTAAATAAAAATTATAATGTAACATATATAATTATTTTGTGTTAATTAATGTTAAAATATTATTAAAACCAATTCCAAATCTTTATGAAAAGTTATGTTATGAGAAAATATGTGCGACATGAGGTCTTCTCAAGAAGTCACCCGACCCAATACTCCAAAACATTTTTAACCTTCAAGTTCTAATGAGATCCAATGCCTTAATGTCAGTTTTGTCACGCACACACAAAAATCGTAGATGGTACTTCTTTTACTTGTACTTAAGGTAACAAATTATATAAGAAATTTTTAAAATTAACATGTGTATTTATTTGAAAATTTTTTTATTTATTAAATATGTCATAATTTATTCCATTGTTAATAATTTATTTATATTGAATTAACGAGAAATTATGTCTATTATACATTCTTATAAAATAGGCAATCATGCAAAAATATTTTTCTACTAATAAATATAGTTCTTAATAATAAAAGTTAAAGATTTATTAATTAGAAATAAAAAATATAAAATAAAAAAGTTTTATTACAATTAATTTTTATATTATTTATTTTAGCTACACCACTATGTACATTGAAAAAAATGAAAAAAATAATAATAAAAATATTACAACATAAATTTGTTGTTTTTTTTAATTAATAAAAAAAATATTTTTTAATTAATTATAACAAAATTTTATAATTATTTATTCATACTTTATTACTAATATACCATTACATGTGTCATACATATGTTAATTTTGGTTATATAATTCAATAAGTAATATTAATACTAATGTAATGCATGAAATGTCATATTAAAGGGGAGAATAAGAGATATTTATTAATTAATATTAATTGATGGAGTTAGAGAAAGGAATATTGGATAGAAAAATTGGTCTCATAGATGAGATGGAAGGAACCATGGTGAAATAAGGGAGAGATAGAGATGAAATAGTGATAGATAAAGTAGAGAAAGCATAGAATGAAAAGTAAATATTTTCATTTTAAAATATTTTTATTATTCTTAAAATATATAATAATGATAAATAATTATATTTACTATACTTTTCTTTTTATTTAAAAATACATTACTTTATTTTTTATGACAAAATGAGTTTTACAAATTAAATTATAGAACATTAATTATTATAAAGAATGTTTGTCAGAGTTATACATGTGTTCAAATATAATTAAAATTTTTATTAAAAATATAATAATTTTACGATATTAAAAAATATATTTAGTTTTAAAAAAATAATTTATAACATTTTATTTTTAATTTTGTTGGACAATATTTTTATTTGTATTAATAAAACATATTTAACATATGTTATTAGCACATGCTTCCAATAATTCTAATAAATTTAAATAATAACTATTATTATAGTAATAATAAAGTAACATATAAAAATATTCATAATTATATATAAATTAGTTTCTTAAATATTTTATGAGAAGATACAAAGTGATAAAGGATAAATAGGAAAGAAAGTAAAGTGATGAGAGATATAAGAAAGAGAGAGATTTAGTTGGGAGTGAAAGAACTAACTAGAGAAGAGGCGGTGGAGACTAGAAGAAATTTCACAAAAGAATAAATAAAAAGATAGAGATGAATTTAAGTGAGAATGTAGAAAGTGAAGGAAAGTAAACTAGAAGGAAGATAGACATATAATGACACAAAGAGAAGAGAGAGTGAGATAGAGTGTTTTGAAAGGTTGGAAGGGATAAAGAAACGTGGAGTGATAATGTGTATTATATAAATGAAAGTATAATGGCAAAGGGAGAGAAAAAGAGATAGATAGAGATATATAGAAAGATATAAAGAGAAAAATGAGAGCAAGAGCAAAAAAAGAAAGAGATAAAAGATATAGAAGATATAGAAGATATAGAAGATATAGAAGATATAGAAGATAGAGAATTAATAACAAAATAAAAGAGAGATAAATGAGTGAAGAGAGAGGGAGAAGAGAGATATTTTGAGGGCAAGTAAAAGATATGGAGATTGCAAGAACAAATAAGAGAATGATAATGGGATAGAAAAGGAAGAGCGTGTAAGAGCTGTAGTAACAAACATAAAGTGGTTGGACAAATCATTACACAAAAGTTGTCATTGTAGTTCAACTTATTATATTTAATAATATTAACTTCTTAATAACTTACAATAATAAATATTACTTAAATACGAAAAAAAAACTTTTGTAGTTATTCTTTTATATTACAAATGTTTGAAATATTTGTTTATTATTAATTTAATGTTATTTTAATAACATGTATAATCCTAAACATTGTTTAAATAGTAAGTAGTATCACTTACTATAACATATTATCCTCATATCACATAACATTGATCGTAAATATTAAAATTTTATTTAAATGCTATAATTTTTTGTAGATATGTTATATAAAATAGTATTTTATTAAGAAATACCATATTACATATTTAATTTTATGTTTATTATACTTTCAAAAAAAATTTATTTTCATTATATAATTAATGAAATATTACAATGTTAATAAATTTTTTATATTGAATTAATAAGAAATTATATGCATCATACATTTGTTTAAAAGAAGCATCATACTATAGTGTGATTTTAACTAAACTATATTTTTATAAAACAAATTTCAATTATATATTATTCATAAATGATAAAATATAAAATAAAATAACTTATAGATTTTGATTATTTATATTTTTTATTTTAATTATATCTTATTGTCTGAAAAAACCTAAATCTTAAATTTAGCAAATTATAATTATTTAAAAATTAGTATTATTGTTTGCTTAGATAATATAAAAAACAAATTTAAGAGAAGACTTATCTCAAACATATAATTATGTATGCATACTTTAATAATGATATATCATAATATAATTTATATAAAAGATGTTAATAATTTTGTTAGTAAATAATATAAATAGTATTATTTTGTATGAAATGCTATATTAAACATGCAATAAGAGATATTAAATAATTAATATTAATTAATGAAGGTAGAGAGAGAGAGAGAGAGAGATACATAAAGAATAGATAGTTAATGAAAAGGGGATAGAATTTTTGCATTTTAAACTATGTATATCACATCTTTTTAAAAAAATGTGTTATAGAGAGTATAATTATATTTTTCATATTATATTTATATAATAAAAATACAATTTGAAATATTAATTATAAAATGTGATATATAAATTGCATTATTGGACATTAGTTACTACAAAGCTCACTAATTATAGAAATACATGACTTCAAAATTAATTCAAATCTATATAAAAAATAAAAAATTGAATGATAATTAATAAAGTATATTTGCTAATTAGTAAAAATATAGTTAATTTTAGTTATAATTTTGGTGCATATCAGACTATATGTGTATTAATATTAACATACTATAACATATGTTATAAGTATGTATTTATAATATTTGTAATATATTAAATTAATATTTTTATTAAAAAAAATAATAAATTCATACAATTAATATTACGTTAAAATGTGTTCTAGTCGAAATATTTGAACTAATATTTAAAGGGGGAGAAAATAATGCGATAGATAAGAAGGGGACAATAAATAAATTTGGAAAGATATAGACAAAGGAGACAGACATTGGAATAAGGGATATAATGAAAGTCAAAATAATTTAATAAATTTAACAGTAAAAAAATTAATTGAAAACTATAAATTAGTAAATATAATTTTGTTGTTTATTAATACATTATTAAAACCAACTCCCGTTAATTAGAAAAAAAATGCTATGAAAACATGTGCAACATGAGGATTTCTTAAGAGGTCACATCCCAATATTTCTCTCATGCAAGTATGCTTAACTTTAGTGCTTTAATGTTAGAGAAGTTAGACACATACCTACAAGTTAAAAAGTGATGCTTCTTTGATAGTTGTCCTGATGATAATACATTGTGTAATAAAATTTCTAAATTAACTTATTCATATATTTTCAAAAATAATTTTATATTTATTACTATATCAAAACATATTATAATATTAATAATATATTTATATTAAATTCATAAAATGAGAGAAGTGAAAGGAATAAAGGAGAGACGGTGAGTAGAAGACAAAGAGATAAAGAAACGAGAGTCAAGTAAGAGAATAACAATACGATATAGGAGATGAGGAAGCATAAGAGCTATAGTTGTAATAATAAAGTAGTGACACAAATAATTAATAAATTAACAAATCAATGTTGTTAAAGAAATTAATTTTAATATCTTAATTAGTTATTATAATAAAAATTATTTAAATTAAATAAAAAATAATACTTTTTTTGCTATTATTTTTTGTACTTGTTTATTATAAGTGTTAATTATAAATTTAATATTTATTAGTTAATTAATATAATTACAAATGTTAATTGAAATATATTCTAATGTTAATAAATTATTTATCATAAATTAATAAGAAATTACTTTTTTATACTATTTTTTTAATTACATTATTTTGTACATTAAAAAACTGAAAGCATATAAATTGATGAGATAGAGGAGAATGACAAGGTGAAAGCAAAAAGAGTGAGTTAGAGCGAAAGAAAGATAGATTAGAGATAATGTTTGAGAGGGTCAAAGGATACTGTGATAATGATGAAGAGATCAACAAAATGAGATAATAAAGTCAGTGTGATAGAGATGGAAAAAAATAGTGATAATGACAAAGATAAAGATACAAGTGCAAGAATCCATATATTAAAAAATAAAAGTGAGGAAAGTGAGAAGGTGATAAGAGAGATGGGTAAGAAAATTTTGAGATAAAGAGAGATAAAGAAAAGATATTAAGGAAGAGAGAGAAAAAAAGATTAGTACATGAGAGAATTATAAGGGACATAATACAAAGTTACATAGAGAAGATAAACGAAAAAAAGCTATAGATTGTTAAAATGAGATAAAAAAAGAGATAGAAGAAGGGAGAGAAAAATTACAAAGTAGAGAAGGTGATACATAAGCGATGGAAACTTAGTAAATGATATCTGGCTTAAAAGCTGATATAAAGAGAAGTCTATGTGAGAGAGATTGATGAGTCATAGAGAGAAAGAAATGCATTGATAGAGATTTTTATTTAGAGAGAGAAAGAGAAGAAAGATAAAGTGGGAGTCAAACATTAAGATTAAGAGAGAAAAAAATGAAGAGAGCAAGGCAAGAAAATAATTTTAAAAAAAGACACTAATTGAATGATAAATAAGATAGAAAAAGAGAAATTTGATAATAAAAATAACTTAAGAAGGAGAAGATGAAAGAAAGAGAGACAATTTTGGAAAAAAGATGATAGAGGCTATAATAAACAATGTGAAGGTGAGAGGCCCAAATACTTTGTGAGAGAAAAAATTATGGATAAAGAGACATAGATATAGAGACAAAGAGAGAATAATGTTGGAAAGAAATAGAGGAATATGAATTAATTATTGATCATATAAACAAATATTATTTTGAGAAGAAAATATAAAAAATAGTTTCATTAATAGAAATTTTTAAAAATTCTATAAAATTATTAAGTTTTTTAAACAAATAAATTTTTTAATAAGAATAACTTTTATGTCCACTTTTCTTAATAATGGTAGTAATTGATAATTATCATTATGATCCTCTACAGTAATATTTATTAATTATAATTATGTCAAGATTAATTCTAATCAAGAAAATTAAATATAATTAAATGTTCTTACTATTTAAAGGTAATTTAGCAAAATTACCATTCATTTTTAAATAATAAGGTGATATTTATTAGCATAACTAACTTGCAAATTTAACAATGTTTTTGTTCATAAATAATTTCCTACTTATCTAAATAGCTAACTCTTAATTATTATAGTTTTTATCAACTGTAATTAATTATTTTCCATAACCATTAAAAATTAGACATAACAACTGCTACTAATAGTGTCGACCATAACTAATAAAAATTTCTCTATAGCCATTAAAATGTTACCCTTATGTCAATTATAACTCTAATCTTATTACATAAAAAACTAATATTTCAAATGTCAAATTTTACTATTATTATTATTATATTTGTGCTTAAAGCAATTATAAGAAAAAAATTTATAATTACTAAGAATAAAATAATAATAACTTTATTCACTCTTTTATGAATGAATATTAAAATTATAAAAATTAATTATTAGTAATAGTTAAAAATAAATAAAAACAATTATTAATTATTATAATGTAATAAAAATAATAAGTAGTTTTTAAGGATATGTAAAAAAGTACGTAAATTTTTTTTCTTCTTTTTTATCGAGGTTTAGAAAAGAATGTTAAAAAACAAATTGAGAAAAATGAATAAGAACTACTTATAAAAGGAAGACTAAGAAAGAAAGGAGTAAATTTGTAACTTACTATTATCTTATTCTTAGTAATTACAAAATAAGACTACATCTTGTATTAATAAAATTAATTATAAATTATAATTAGAATAAATAATACTATTTTAAAAAAATATAACAAAAATAACTAAAAATAACTTTCTTTTCCACTTTTTAGTTTCTATATATTCTTAAAAAGAAAAATATGATTAAGAAAGAAAAACTTTGATGGGGTAATTATAAAAGGATGATTGATATGAAAAACAATAAGAAAATGAAAAATAAAAAATGAATGAGAAGAAGAGAATAATAAAAATATTAAAATTTGAATAAAAGAAGAAAATAACAAAAGAATAAAATTAAATATAAAATATTTCAAGTGTAAATAAGATAATAAAAGGAGTTAGAAGGAATAAATGAGGTAGAAGAAGTTGAAAAACAAAAAAATGGGAAGAAGAATAAGAATATTTATAATTAATAAGAATAAATAATTTTTTTTTAAAATGTTAATAATAATTGATGAATATTATAATATTTTTTTATTATTTTTATTGAATTTCATTTTTTTAAAATTCATAATACAACATTTACATTTTTTGTGTTAACAACATTTATAATTTAAATATTAATTATTATTAATAACATAAGAATAATTGATATATGTGTTGTTGTAATTATTGCAAAACATTGATTTTTTTATAAAAAATTTAAAATAAAAATAATGTAATAAATTTTGCTATTCATTATAATTACAATAAGAAGATAATTTTTTTTATATAAAGTAATTATTTTATTTTAAAGAGATTTATTATACCTATTTCAATTTATAAATAATATTAATTAAATTAGCAAACATAATTTTTAGGTGTTTTTCTTCTAAACTATAATTCATTTTATGAACTATTAATAATTATAAATTAATTATAAATTTTAATAGAATAATAATTAATAATTTCAATACTTTATTTTACTACGTATAATTTTTTATCTTATTATTCTTATTTTGATCGATGTCATACTTTTAACTCTATTTTTAAATTATAAAATAAGATACTGAAGATAGACTTATATTTAATGATAAGAAAATGAAAAGCAAGAGAAAGAGATGAAAAAGAAAGGTAGGAGAGGTGAGAAACAAAGAAAAAAATAAATATATTTAGATGAATAGAAGTAGACAAGACAAAAAGGAAAGAGGAAAATAATGACAGTAGATAGACAGCAAGAGAGTGAATGCTTGATAAAGTGAGAAATAGAGAATGAGTGAAAGAGAAAGACAGAATAGATTGATATATGAAGTGCTAAGAGGAAGAGAGAAAAAAGAAATAAAAGAGTGATGAGGGAGAAAGCGAGTGAAGGAGTAAGGTAGAACAAGAAAGAGACAATAATTTAGAGTGAGGGGAAAGCAAAAGAGTGGTAGAAAGCATCAATTGATAGAATAAGAATGTTAATTAAAAAGGAGGAGATAAGAGAAAAGAGAGTTAGAGAAGTGAATAGGTTTAAAGAGAGCAAGCCAAAGAGATATAGAGATGGAGAGAGTATGGAATTAAGTAAGACAAAGAGAAGATAGTAGGTAGTGTGTTAGAGAGAGAACTTAAAGAGAGACAAAATGATGGAGATAAAAGATACCTAAAGCTATGTTATAGTTGAAATAAAAATTGAGGGAGGGGAAAGGAAAGTGCCTGGCAAGATGTAGTGGATAAAGTGAGAGAAAATATGTAAAGAAGTGTTAGAATGAAAAACAATATGGGGAATACAATAGAATAAAGAAAATGTTGAGAGAGAAAAGAGTAGGGTAGTGGTCAATGAGAGAAAAATATTGAGGAAGAATTTGAATAGAGAGAAGTGGAACAAACAAAAGAGAGAGTGTGATATAGAGTAGTAAATAAAGTAAAATGAATTAGAAAAGCTAAAAGAGACGCTAACAAATAAAGTAATAGAAAGAAAATGTTCACATGAAATATTTATGGTTACATAGAAATGGAGAATGTTGAGGGAAAAGTGATGAGCAATAGTAGGAGATAAATTTCATGTGGAGAGTACATGACAAAGTGTGATAGAAAGAATGATTGAGTGAGAAAGATAGAAGAGATGATTATAAGGAGATGGGAGAGGAAGAGAGTGAAAAAGAAATAAAAAGAAAACATTGAGAGAAAGAGAGTGAGGGAGTAAGATAGAGTAAGAAAGAGACAATGATAGATATTAGAGAAGGAATAAGGGAGGAAGCATCAATTTATATGGTTAGATGGTGGAGTGATAACATGGATATAAGGGAAGACAAACTGAGTTGAGAAAAAATTGGTTAAGAGACCTAGATAAAGAGAGATGAAGAAGAAGAGTGTATGAGAGAGTAAGATATAAGAGATATTTTAAGGAGAATATTATAAAGAGAAAATAAAGAGAAAAAAAAGTCGGAATGTTAAAATAGATAAAGAATTTGATATAAATGAGATAAAAATTTCAGTTAAATAAAGAGAGAAGATAACGTGTGAGAGGGGAAACGAAAGAGATTAAAAAAGAGTTAATGGAGAGAATTAGAGAGAAATGAAAGGAGATTAGAATGGAGTAAGAAAGAGAGAGGAAAAGGATTAAAGAAGGTTAGAGGTTGAAGAAAAAAGAAGAAAGCGAGTTAGCAAGAAAAAAGAGAAGCGAAACTAGCAAAAGAGATAACGAGATTTTGAGAGCGAGAGAAAGAGAGGTGTGAAATAGAGAAAGAGGGAGGTTGAGTGACAGTTGAATAAAGAGAAACTTAGGAAGAGATTTCTTATGTGAATGGAGGTATTTAAAGGTAGTGACATAAAGAGATTATGAAGTTATAAGAAAAAGAGGCAAAACAATTGATGAGTGATGAGAAAACGAGATAAAGTAATATAGAGAAGATAAGGAGATGCAGTTGTGAGATATATAATAAAAAGCAAATAGAGGGAGTTAAAAGGAAAGATAGAGTGGTGAAAAGTTAGTGTGGGAGAGAAGCGACATTGAGAGATAGTTGGACAACAAGAGAGAAATAAATATAGAATAATATAGAGAGAAAATGAAATAGAGAGATAAGGAGATAAAGGCAATGTAGAGCATATGAGAGATATAAGAGAAGACATGAGGGTTGAGAGAAATTGGGTACAAATGATATAAAAATACAAGCATTGTAGTAGGAGAAGTAGAGAGAAGAGAAAGGAAGAGAGAAGTGTATGATAAAGAGTTTATAGAAATTTTTAGAGGAATAAAAGAATGATGGATAAAAAAGTTGAAGAGAGATGAGGAGAAAAAGATAAAAAGAATAGGATTGATGATGTTAAATAAAAGAGCAATGGGAGTATAAACTGGCAAAATAATATAGAGAGATAATGGATTGAGAATGAATGCATGAATAAGAAGGTGGTTGAGATGAGCAATAAAGTAGTGTGGTCAAGGAGAGTGAAGAGTAATCAAGCAAAAGTCAAAGACAAAAAATTAGACTAATACATAGAGACGAAAGAGGTTAAAAAGTCAATAAATATAGAGAGAAGCGAAGAATAGAATATATAATAAATGGTAGAGATTAAGACTAAAGAGACATGCAAACATTAAAAATTTGATAAGTAAAGAAGTATAAGTAGAGAGAAAGATAGTAAATGATGAATGATGTAAGAGGAAGAAGACCAAGAAAGAAGAGTGATAATAGAGAGAGAAGATAAAGATTATGAGAAAGAATACAATAGAGAGAGACTACAAACATTGAGACAAAATGAAAGACAGCAAAAGAGAGGAACAGTTAAAGCGATATATGTCAAAGGGACTTAAAGAGGGAAATAGAGGGTAAAATAAGAGAGAGAAAATAGAGAGAAGTGGAAAATAAAAGGTAGAATAAATGAAATAAAGGGTAGAGTGCAAAGAGATAAAAAGAAAAGGGTGAGAAAAATAATATTTATAGTATATATACACAAAGATGGAGATATAAAGAACAAGAAAGAAAAAAAGATAAGTGGGAGAAGGAGCATAAATTTGAGCTTGAATAGAGAAGAAAGTGTGGTTAATAGAATTGAGAGAAGAAACAATACAAAGTGGCATAATGAGAAATCAAATGCGTAGAAGAGAGACAAGACAAACAAGGTGAGAAAGCCATAGACAAAGTGGAACATCAAATAATTGGAAAGATGGAGAAAGATTCCAAAATATAGATAATTTGTGGAGAGAAAGAGTAAGTTGTGTGAATGGAGAAAAGGTAGAAGGAAATAAAGCAAAAAGAAGGAGAACAGAATGTGGATGTAGTGAGAGATAAAGAAAGACAAAGAGGAAGATAAAGAAGAGTGAGAAGAGAATGTCATAGCTATGATTGACAAAAAAAAAGAGAAGAATGATAGATTGAAAATTGGATGAGTGAGCGAGAGCAAAAGAGAGATTGACTAGAGAGAGTGTTCGAGTGGGTAGAGGGATAATCAGATAATGATGGAGAGATTAAAAAAAGACAATGAAGTCATAGTGTGATAGAGAAGGAAAAAATAAAGAGAGTGACAAAGATAATGAATCTAGTGAAAGAATGCACAAGGTAATGAAGAAAAGTCATGGAAGAGAGAGTTTGAGGAGAGTGATGAGTGAGAAAATGGTGAAAAAGAGAGATAGAGATATCAGATTTTGAAAGAGAAGCAAAAGGTAGATTTATCAGAGAATTATGAGGGAGGTAGTACAAAGTTATGTAGAGACGTTAAAACACAAAAAAGAGTTATAGGTTGTGCAAAAGTAATAAAAAGGGAGTTAAAATAAGAAAGAGAAAAAATTGTAAACTTGAGAAGGTGATATATTGGATAGAGATACTAAGTGAATATATCTAACTTAAGAGGATATACAAAGAGAAAGGAATGTGAGAGAACTTAATGAGTTATAGAGAGAAAGTAGCACAATGATAGATAAAGGGAAGAAAGATAAAGATTAAAAAAACAATAGGATTAAAAGAAGAAAAGAGAGAAATAAAAGGAAATACTTTCAAAAAGAGGCACACTAATTGAATAATAAAGAGAAAAGGAAGAGTGAAAGAAGTAATAAAAAAATGAATAGCTTTAGAAATAGAAGATTTAGGAAGAAAGAGAAGCATTTATGGGAAAAGTTCATAGAGGCTTCAATAAAGAATATGAAAGAGAGGAAGAAATATTTTGTGGGAGAAAAAGTAATGGATAAAGGGATAGAGATGGAGAGAGAAAGAGAGAATAATATTGGAGGTAGATGGAGGTAGATCTCAACAATTAATTATTAATCTTATAAGGCAATATTATTTTGAGAAGAAAATATAAAAAATAGTATCATTAGTAGTCTATTTTCAAAATTCCTTAAAACTATTAATTAATGTTATACCAAATAAATTATGTTTAATAAGAATAACTATTATATCAAGCTTTATTAATAAATGTAGTAATTATTAATTACCATTACAATGCTTTAAGGTACTTTTGATTCATTCTAATTATGTTAATATTAATTATAATTAATTATTCTTATTGTTGAAAATTTTCATTTAAATTACAATTTGTTACAAATAAAGTAATACTTTTTTAGCATAACTATTTCGTAAATTTAACAATTTTTTTGTTCTTAATTTTTTTTTACTTATTTAAATAGCTATATCTTTATTATTATAGTTCATATCAATAGAAATTAATTATTTTGAATAATTTTTTGGGAACTAGAGACCATAAATAATAAAAGCTACTCTAACCATCATTTTAGTGTTAAAAAAGTTTTTCTCAATTGAATTATAACACTAATCTTTCTAAGTAAATGACAAATATTTCAAATATAAACATTTGTTATTAGTTTTGTTATTGTTACGATTAAAAATGTCTAAAAAAAATTTATAACTACTAAGAATAAAATAAGAATCACTTTATTTATAATCATGTAATTCCATAGTAAAGTTATAAAATTTATTTATTAATTATAGTAAAAAAATTTAAAAAATTATTAATTATTAAATTACAATAAAAAAGAATTAATAGTTTAATTTGAAAGATACCTAAAAATAACTAAAAAACACATTTTCTTCCTTTATTCAAATTTTAGAAAAATTAATATAATAGAAAATAAGAAAAAATAAATATGAACTAATTATAAAAGATGATTAAGAAGAGAAAAAGCAAATTTATAACTTACTATTGTCTTATACAATTACAAAAAGGACTTCATTTTAAATTATTAAAATTAATTATAAACTTATTAGTAAAATTAAAAAGAATAAAATTAAATATGAAATATTTCAAGTGTAAATAGGACAATAAAAAGAGTTTAAAAAAAGAAATGATGTGGAAGAAGACCAAGAAAATAAAGGAAGATGATTAAGAATACCTATAATTAATAAGAATAAATACAAATTTTTAAAATTATTAATAATACTATTCATGATTATCATAATTGTTTTTAATTTTAGTTCATTAATTTATTTTTTTAAATCGTAAAGTAAAATTTATATTCCTTTTATTTTTTATATTATTAATACTTTAAAATCATAATTATTATTAGTAATATAAGAATAATTAAATTAGTTTTAACATAATACAATTATTATTTTCAAAATTATAATATTATATCTATTTTATTTTTTAAATAATACTTATTATTATAGTAAATATAATTTGTAATTAGTTTTTATATTAATCATAAGTATCATTGATAATTATTAAAAATTATAAAATATTTTCTAAAAAATAATAAAATAGAAATTTCTGATTTATATATTTTATTTTACTATTTTTAATTTATTTACCTAAATGTTCTTATTTTACTCATATCATGTTTTTAATTCAATTTGTCAGGTTCTTTATGTAATAGGATATCAAAGATAGACATACAATGAATGATAGAAAAAGAGATAGAGAGAAAGAGATAAAAAAAAAAAAAAAGGTGGGAGGGGTGAGTAACAAAGTAAAAAAAAAGTATATCTAGACAAATAAAAATAATAAAAACTAAGAAAAATGATAAAAGTATTACTGGAGATAGATAACAAGTGAGAGAATGTATGTAGGAGCGAGATAAAGAGTGAGGGAGTGAGAAAGAGAGAAACATAGAAGAGATTGATATTTGAAGAGTTGTGAGGAAGAGATAGAAAAAACAAATATAGTGAAGAGAGAGATAGTGACTATGGGGGTGAGGTAGAATGAGAAAGAGATAATAATTGAGAGCGAGAGTAAGGGAAAAGTGAGCAAGATGAGAGATAATACATTTAAATAGAGTACGATAAAGAGATATAGAGAAGACAAGATGGCGGAAGTTGGCAAGATAGAGAGAAGATAATACATAGAGTGTTCGAGAGAGAAATTAAGGACAGATAGAAATGATGGAGAGAAAAAATATCTAAAACTTTGATATAGATCAAATGGAAATTTAGGGCAAAAATTAAGAAGAGAAAGAGATAGAGAGGAAAGTAAACTAATTGCAAATATTCAATGAAGAGAGTGAGAAAGAAAATAAGGAAAGGACTTTGAAAGAAAAAATAATAAAGTAGAGAAAAAAAGAAATAAAGGAGGAGAGACAAAGAGATTAAGCTTGAGGGAGAAAAGTAGAGTAAGAAAGAGATAATCATAGACTATTAGACAAAGAATACATGAGGGAGGAAGCATCAATTTATAGAATTAGATGGTGAAGTAATAGTGTGGAGATAAGGGTGGAGTAAGTGAGTTTAGATAGAATTTGTAAGAGACTTAGAGAAAAAGAAATGAAGAAGTAGAGAGTTTGAGAGAGAATAAGATAAAAGAGAGAGTAGTAAAGAGAGTATTATAATAGAAAATAAGGAGATACACAAATGATGGAAAGTTGAGATAGATGAAGAGTTTGATTTAAATAAGATAAAAATTGAGTTAGATATAATGAGAAGGTAATGTGACAGCTGGGAAAGAAAAGTGATATAAAAGTGATATAAAAGAGTCAAAGAGAAAAAGAAAAAAAATTTATTAGGAAGAAGAAAAGTTTAAAGGAGAATAGAATAAAGAAAGAAAGAGAGAGGAAAGAGATTAGAGAAGTTTATAGATGGAAAACATAAGAGGAAAGAGAATGAACATGATAAAAGAGAAGTGAAACAAGTAAAAGTGACTAAGAGAGATATAGAGAGGAAGAGAGAGAAGTGTGAAATATAGAAAAAATTAGAGAGGTTCAATGATAGTGGAATAGAGAAAAAGTTAAGAGATTCCATATAGGAAAGAAGGCATTTAGAGATGAAGACGTTAAGTGATTTTGTAGGTATAAGAAAGAGAGGCAAAGCAATAAATGAGTGATAAGAAAAAAAGATAGAGCATTATGGAGAACAGAAAAGAAAAGAAAATGGAGATGGGAGACATATAATAGAAAATAGATAGAGAGAATATAAAAGAGAAGATAGAGTGGTGAAAGGAGAGAGAGTGAGAAAAAAGACATTGAGAGATAGTTGAAAAATAAGAGAAATAAATTTCTTATTCTTCTTCCTCATCTTATTCTTCTTTTGGTTCTTCTTCTTTTTCTTCATCTTCTTCTTCTTCTTCTTCAACTACTTCTACTTCTTCTTATTCTTCTTCTTCTTCTTCTTTTTCTAATTATCCTTCTTTTTCTTCTTCAACTTCATTCTTCTTCTTCTTTTTCTTCTTCTTCATCTTCTTCCTCTTCTACTTCTTTTTCTTCTTCCTCTCATTTTTTTCCTTGTTCTCCCTCTTCATCTTCTTTTTCTTCTTCTTCTCTTTCTTCTTATTCTTCTTCTTCTCCTTCTTCGTCTTCCTCTTCTTCTTCTTCTTCTTCTTCTTCTTCTTCTTCCTCTTCTTCTTCTTCTTTTTCTACTTCTTATTCTCCATCTTCATCTTTTTTTTTCTTCTTCTTCTTCTTCTTTTTCTACTTCTTTTATTTCTCCTTCTTCTTCTCCTTCTTCTCATTCTTTTTCTGCTTCTTCTGTTCCTACTCCTTCTCCTTCTTTTCCTTCTTTTATTTGTTCTACTTCTTCTTCTTGTTCTCCCTCTTCTTTTTAATCATCTTCTTCTTCTTCTTCTGCTTCTTCATTGGCTTCTTCACCTTCTTCTTCTTCTTCATCTTCTTCTTTTAATTCTTGTTCTTCTTCTTCGTTTTCTTCTTCATCTTCTTCTTATTGTTCTTCTTCTTCTTATTGTTCTTCTTCTTCTTATTATTATTCTTCTTCTTCTTCTTCTTCCTCCTCCTCTTCTTCTTCTTTTTCTTCTTCATCTTCTCCTTCTTCATCTTCCCCTTCTTCATCTTAAAAATCTTCTCCCACTTCTTCATTATCATCTTCTTCTTCTTCGTCTTCTTCTTCTTCTACTTCTTCTTCTTCTTCTTCTTCTTCTCCATCTCCTTCTTCTTCTTCTTCTTCTTCTTCTTCCTCTCCTACTTCACCCTCCTCTCCTTCTTCTTCATCATCTTCTTCTTCTTCTCCTTCTTCTCCTTCTTCTTCTTCTTCTCCATCTCCTTCTTCATCTTGTCCTTCTTCTCCTTCTTCTTCTATTACTTCTTCTTCATCTTCTTCTTCTTCTACTTCTTTTTCTTCTACTTCTTTTTCTTCTTCATCTTCTCCTTCTTCATCTTCCCCTTCTTCTTGTTAAAATTCATCTCCCACTTCCTCTTTATCATCATCTTCATCTTCGCCTTCTTCTTCATCTACTACTTCTTCTTCTTCTTCCTCATCTCCTTCTTCTTCTTCTTCTTCTTCTTCTCCTCTCCTATTTCACCCTCCTCTCCTTCTTCTTCATCTTCTTCTTTCTCATTCTTCTCCTTCTTCTTCTTCTCCATCTCCTTCTTCTTCTTGTCCTTCTTCTCCTTCTTCTTCTTCTTCTAATTCTTCTTCTTCTTCTTCTTCTACTACTACTTTTTTTCTTCTACTTCTTTTTCTCCTTCTTCTCCATCTTCTTTTTCTTCTTCTACTTCTTCTTCATGCTCTCCCTCTTCTTTTTAATCATCATCATCTTCTTCTTCTTCTTCTTCTTCTTCTTCTTTTAATTCTTGTTCTTCTTCATCGTTTTCTTCTTCATCTTCTTCTTATTGTTCTTCTTCTTCTTTTTCTTCTTCTTCTTCCTCCTCTTCTTCTTCTTTTTCTTCTTCATCTTGTCCTTATTCATCTTCCCCTTCTTCTTCTTAAAAATCTTCTCCCATTTCTTCATCATCATCTTCTTCTACGTCTTCTTCTTCTTCTACTTCTTCTTCTTCTTCTTCTTCTTCTCCATCTCCTTCTTCTTCTTCTTCATCTTCCTCTCCTACTTCACCCTCCTCTCCTTCTTCTTCGCCATCTTCTTCTTCTTCTCCTTCTTCTCCTTCCTCTTCTTCTTCTCCATCTCCTCTTCATCTTGTCCTTCTTCTCCTTCTTCTTCTTCTTCTACTTCTTCTTCATCTTCTTCTTCTTCTACTTCTTTTTCTTCTACTTCTTTTTCTTCTTCATCTTCTCCTTCTTCATCTTCCCCTTCTTCTTCTTAAAATTCGTCTCCCACTTCTTCTTTATAATCATCTTCATCTTCGTCTTCTTCTTCTTCTACTACTTCTTCTTCATCTTCTTCTTCTTCTTCCTCGTCACCTTCTTCTTCTTCTTCTTCTTCCTCTCCTATTTCACCCTCCTCTCCTTCTTCTTCTTCATCTTCTTCTTCTTCTCCTTCTTCTCCTTCTTCTTCTTCTTCTCCATCTCTGTCTTCTTCTTGTCCTTCGTCTCCTTCTTCTTCTTCTTCTAATTCTTTTTTTTCTTCTTCTACTACTACTTTTTTTTCTTCTATTTCTTTTTCTTCTTCTCCTTCTTCTTCTTCTCCTTCTTCTCCATCTTCTTCTTATTCTTCTACTTCTTCTTCCACTACTACTACTTTTTCTTCTTCTTCTTCTTCTTCTTCTTCTTCTTCTTCTTCATCTTCTTCTTCCTCTATTTCTTCTTTTTCAACTTCTTCTTCTTCATTTTCTTTTACTTCTTCTTCTTCTGTTTATTCTGCTTCTTCTTTTTGTTCTCCTTCTTCCCATTCTTGTTCTTGTTTTTCTTCTTCTTCTTCTTCTTCTTCTTCTTCTCCTTCTTCTTCTTCTTTTCTTCCTCTTCTTCTTATTGTTCTTCTTATTCTAATTCTTCTTCTTCTCCTTCTTCTTCTTCTAATTTTTCTTCTTCTTCTTCTTCTTCTTCTTCTTCTTCTTCTTCTATTTCTCCTTCTTCTTCTTCTTCATCTTCTTCTACTACTACTATTTCTTCTTCTTTGTCTTCTTCTTCTTCTTCTTAATCTTATTCTTCTTCTTCTTCTTCTTCTTTCTTCTTCTTCCACTTCTTCTTCTTCATCTTCTACTTCTTCTTCTTCTCTTCTTCATCTTCTTCTACTACTTTCTCTTCTTGTTCTTCTTCTTATTCTTCTTCTTCTTCTACTACTACTTCATCATCATCATCATCATCATCGTCGTCTTCTTCTTCTTCATCTTGTCGTTGTTCTTATTCTTATTTTACTTCTTTTTTCTTCTTCCTCTTCTTCTTCATATTCATCATCATAATCTTCTTCTTCTTCTTCATCGTTTTCTTCTTCTTCATCTGCTTCTACTTCATCATCATCATCTTCTTCTTCTTCTTCTTCCTCTTCTTCTTCTTCTACTTCTTCCTCTTCTTCTTCTTCGTCTTCTTCCTCAACTACTTCTTCTTCCTTCTTCTTCTACCTCTTCTTATTCTTCTTCTTCTACTTATTCCTCTCCTTCTTCTTTTTCTTCTTCTTCTTCTTCATAATCTTCTTCTTCTTCTACTTCTTCTTCTCCTTCTTCTTCTTCTTCTTCTTCTTCTTCTTCCTCTTTTAGTTCTACTTCTTCTACATCTTCTTTTTCTTCTTATTCTTCTTCTTCTTCTTCTTCTTCTTCTCCTTCCCCTTCTTCTCCTTCTTCTCCTTCTTCTTTTACTTCATTTTTCACTCCTTCTTCTTCTACTTCTTCTTCTTCATCTTTTTAATCTTCTTTTATTTATTCTTCATCTTCTTTTACTTCTTCTTCATCATCTTCTACATGTTCTTCTTTTTCTTCTTCTTTTTCTTCTTCTACTTCTTCTTCTTCTTCTTCTTCTTTTTCTCCTTCTTCTTCTTCTTCTTCTTTCACCTTTTTTATTTATTCTTCTTCTTCATCTTCTTCTACTACTTCTATTTCTTCTTCTTCGTCTTCTTCTTCTTAATCTTATTCTTCTTCTTCTTCTTTTTTTCTTTCTTCTTCCACTTCATCTTCTTCATCTTCTGCTTCTTCTTCTTATTCTTTTCTACTACTACTACTACTTCTTCCTCTTCTTCTCCTTCTTTTTCATCTTCTTCTTCTTCTTCTCCTTCTTGTTTATCATCTTCATATTATATATATTCTTCTTCTTCTTCTTCTTCTTCTTCTTCTTCTTCTTCTTTTGCTTCTTTTATTTATTATTCTTCTTCTTCTCCCAATCCTTCTTCTTCTTCTTGTTCTTTTTCTTCTTCTTCTTCTTTTTCTTCTTCTTCTTCTTCTTATTCTTATTCTTCTTTTTCTTCTTCTTCTTCTTTTTCTTCTTCCTCTTCTTCTTATTTTTCTTCTTCATCATCATCTACTTCTTCTTCTTCATCTTCTTCTTCTTCTTCTTCTTCTTCTTCAGCTTCT
>JAIUJO010000204.1:930000-932500 GCA_023846275.1 Vanilla planifolia
TCTTCTTCTTCTTCTTCTTCTTCTTCTTCTTCTTCTTCTTCTTCCTCTTCTTCTTCTTCTTCTTCTTCTTTTTCTTCAACTTCTTTCCCTTCTTCTTTATCTTTTTCTTATTGTTCTTCTTCTCTTCTTCATCTTCTTCTACAACTTCTTCATCTCCTTTTTCTTCTTCTCCTACTTCTTCTTCTTCGTCTTCTTCTTCTTCCTTATCATTATCATTTTCTTTTTCTTCTTCTTCTTCTATTCTTATTCTACTTCTTCTTTTTATTCTTCATCAACTTCATCTTCTTCTTTTTCTTCTTCCTGCTCTTCTTCTTCTTCTTCTTCTTCTTCTTCTTTCTCTTCTTATCCTTCTTGTTCTACTTCTTTTTCTTCTTCTTCTTCTTTTTATTCTTTTTCCTCTTTTTCTTCCCCTTTTTCTTCTTCTTCTTCTTCTTCTTCTTCTTCTTCTTCTTCATCTTCATCTTCTTCATTAATTCATCTTCTTTTTCTTCTTTTTGTTCTTCGATTTTCTTCTACTTTCTCTTCTTCTTCTTCTTCTTATTTTTTTTCTTCTTGTTTTTTCTCTTCTTCTTCTTCTTTATCTACTTCTTCTTCTTCTTCTTCCTCTTCTGCTTCTACTTCTTCTTCTTCTTCTTCTCCTTCTTCAACTTCTTCTCCAGCTTCTTTTTCTTTTTCTTCTTCTTCTTCTTCTTCTACATCTTCTTCTTGTTCTTCCCCTTCTTCTTCTTCTTCCTCCTGCTCCTTCATCTTTTTCTCTTCTACTTCTTATTCCTCTTATTGTTCTTCTGACACTTTCTCTTCTTCTTCTTTCTCTTCTTCGCCTTCTTCTTCTACTTCTACTTCTTCTGCTTCTTCTTCTTCTTCTTCCTCTTGTTCTTCTTCTTCTTCTTCTTTTCTTCATCATCTTCTAATTCTTCCCCTTCTTCTTTTTCTTCTACTTTTACTTCCTCTTCTTCTTTTACTTCCGTATCATCAACAACATCTTTTTCTTCTTCTTCTTCTTCTTTTAATTTTTATTCTTCTTCTTCGTTTTCTTCTTAATCTTCTTCTTATTATTATTCTTCTTCTTCTTCTTCTCCCACTTCTTCTTCATCATCTTCTTCTTTTTCTTCTTCCTCTATTTCTTTTTTTTCTTCTTCTTCTCCTTCTTCTTCATCTCCTTCTTCTTTTATTTCTTCTCCTTTTTTTATTCTACTTCTTTTTTTTCTACTTCTTCCTTTTCTTTTTCTTCTATTATTCTTTTTCTTCTACTTCTTCTTCTTCTCCTCCTTCTTCTTTGAATTCTTCTTCTTCTTTTGCTTCTTCTTCTTCTTCTACTTCTTCCACAACTACTTTTTCTTCCTCTTCGTCCTCTTCTTCTTCTTCTTCTTCTTAATCTTATTCTTCTTCTTCTTTTTCTTTTTCTTCTTCCTCCACTTCTTCTTTTTCTTCTTATTATTATTATTATTTTTCTACTACTACAACTTCTTCTTCTTCTTCTTCTTCTTCACCTTCCCCTCCTTCTCCTTCTTCTCCATCTTCTTCTTCTTCTCCTTTTTCTTCATCTTCTTCGTATTCTTCTTCTCCTTCTTCTTCATCATCTTCCTCTTCTTATTTTTCTTCTACTTCTTCTTCTTCTTCTTTTACTTCTTTTATTTATTCTTCTTCTTCTTCTTCCAATCCTTCTTCTTGTTCTTCTTCTTTTTCTTCTTCTTCCTTTTCTTCTTCTTCTTCTTCTTCTTTTTCTTCTTCTTCCTCTTCTTCTACTTTTTCTTCTTCTTCTTCTTCTTCTTCTTCTTCTTCTTCTTCTTATTCTTCTTTTTCTTCTTCTTACTTTTCTTCTTCTTCATCATAATCTACTTCTTCTTCCTCATCCTCTTCTTCTTCTTCTACTTTTACTTCTTCTACTTCTTCTTCTTCTTCTTCTTTTTGTTCTTCCATTTTTTCCTCTTCTTCTTTTTTTTCTTCAACTTCTTTTCCTTCTTCTTTTTTATCTTCTTCTTATTGTTCTTCTTCTCTTCTTCACCTTCTTCTACTACTTCTTCTTCTTCTCCTTTTTCTTCTTCTTATACTTCATCATCTTCATCATCATCATCTTCTTCTTCTTCTTCTTCTTTTGCTTCTACTTCATCTTCTTCCTCTTCTTCTTCTTCTTTGTCTTCTTATTGAACTACTTCTTCTTCTTCCTTCTTTTTCTACTTCCTCTTCTTATTATTCTTCTTCTTCATCATCATCTTCTTCTTCTTCTTCTTCTTCTACTTATTCTTCCCCTTCTTCTTTCTTCTTCTTCTTCTTCTTCTACTTCTTCTTTTTGTTCTACTTTTTTTACATCTTCTTTTTCTTCTTCTTATTCTTCTTTTTCTTCTTCTTCTTCTAATTCTTCTTCTTCTTTATCTCCTTCCCCTTCTTCTCCTTCTTCTCCTTCTTCTTCTTCTGCTTCTTCTACTTCTTCTTCTCCTTCTACTTCTTCTTCTTCTTCTTCTTCTTCTTCGTCTTATACTTCTTCTTCTTCTTCTTCTTC
>JAIUJO010000204.1:942500-945000 GCA_023846275.1 Vanilla planifolia
TTTCCTACTCCTCCTTCTTCTCCTTCATCTTTTATTTGTTCTACTTTTTCTTCTTGGTCTCCTTCTTCTTATTCATCATCATCATCTTCTTCTTATTCTACTACTTCATCTTCTTCTTCTACTTCTTCTTCTTCTTCTTCTACTCCTCCTTCTTCTCCTTCTTGTTCTTTGTCTCCTTCTCCCTCTTCTTCTCCTTTTTCTCCTTCTTCTCCTTCTTCTCCTTCTTCTTCTTCTTCTCCTTCTTCTTCTTCTTCTTCTCCTTCTCCTTCTTCTTCTTCTTCTTCTCCTTATCTTTCTTTTTCTTCTGCTTCTTCTTCTTCTTCTTCCTCTTCTTCCTCATCTTCCTCTTCTTCCTCTTTTTCTTCTTCTTCTTCTTCCTCTTCCCCTTCCTCTTCTTCTTTTTCTTCTTCTTCTTCATCTTCTTCTTGTTATTCTTCTCCTCTTCTTCATCTTCTCTACCGCTTCTTCTTCTTCTTTTTCTTCTTCTTATACTTCATCTTCTCCTTCTTCTTCCTTATAATTATCGTTATCTTTTTCGTCTTCTTCTTCCTTTGCTTCTTCTTCTTCTTCGTTTTCTCCATCTTCTTCTTCTTCTTTTTCTTCTTAATCTTCTTCTTATTCTTCTTCTTCTTCCTCCTCTTCTTCAACTTCTTCTTCCCCTTCTGCTTCTTCAATTTCTTCTCCCTCTTCTTCTTCTTCCTCTTCTTCATCATCACCTTCTTCTTCTTCTTCTTCTTCTTCTTCCTCTTCTACTTCTCCTTCCTCTCATTCTTATTATTCCTCTTCTTCATTTTCTTCTTCTTCTAATCCTTCTTCCCTTTCTTCTTCTTCTTCTACTTCTTATTCTTCTTCTTCTTCTTCTTCTTCTTCTTCTTCTTCTTCTTCTTCTACTTCTACTACTTCTTCTTCTTCTTCTTCTTCTTCTACTTCTTCTTCTTCTTCTTCCTTCTTCTTCTTCTTCTTCTTTTTCTTCTTCGTCTTCACCTTCTTCTTCTTCTTCTTCTTTTTCTTGTTCTTCTTCTTCTTCTTCTGCTTATTCTTCTTCTTCTTCTCCACCTCCTCCTCCTCTTACTTCTTCTTCTTCTTCTTCTTCTTCTTGTACTACTACTTCTTCTTCTTCTCCTTCTTCTTCTTCTTCTTCTTCTTTCACTTATTTTATTTATTCTTCTTTTTCTCCTTCTTCTTCTACGACTTATTCTTTTTTTTTTCTTCTTCTTCTTCTTCATCTTCTTTTTCTACTTATCCTTCTTCATCTTCTTCTTTTTCCACTTCCTCTTCTTCTTCTTTTTCTAATTCTTCTTCTTCTTCTTCCTCTTTTTCTTTTTCTTCTTTCACTTCTTTTATTAATTCTTCTTCTTCGTCTTCTTCTTCTACTACTACTACTACTTGCTCTTTTTTGTTGTCTTCTTCTTCTACTTCTTTTTCTTATTCTTCTTCTTCTTCTTCTTTTTCTTCTTCTTCATCTTCTTCTTCTTCATCAACTTTTTCTTCTTCTTCTACATCTTCCTCTTCTTCCTCTTATTCTTCTTTTTCTTCTTCTTTTTCTTTTTCTTCTTCTTCTTCTTGTTCTTCTTCTTCTTTTACTTCTTTTATTTATTCTTCATCTTCTTCTTCCTTTTCTTCTTCCTCTTCCTATCCTTCTTGTTCTTCTTCTTTTTCCTCTTTTTCTTCTTCTTCTTCTTTTTATTCTTTTTCCTCTTCTTCTTCTTCTTCTTCTTCTTCTTCTTCTTCTTCTTCTTCTTTTTCTTTTTCTTCTTCTTCTTCTTTTACATCTTCTTCTTCTTCTTCTTCTTCTCTTCTTTTACTTCTTCTTTCTCTTCATCTTCTTCTTCTTCTTCTACTTCTTCTTCTTCCTCCTCTTCTACTTCTGCTTCTTCTTCTTCTTCTTCTTCTTCTTCTTCTTCTTCTTTTTCAACTTCTTCTTTAGTTTCTTCCCCTTGTTCTTCTTCTTCTTTTACCTCTTCTTCTTGTTCTTCCTCTTCTTCTCCTTCTTCCTCCACTTCCTTCATCTTTTTCTACTTCTACTTCTTCTTATTCTTCTTCTGGTTCTTCTTCCACTTTCTCTTCTTCTTTTTCGTCTTCTTCGTCTTCTTCTTCTTCTACTTCTTCTGCTTCTTCTTCTTCTTCTTCCTCTTTTTTCTTGTTCTTCTTTAGCTTCTTTTTCTTCTTCTTCTTCGTCTTCTTCTATTTGTTCTTCTACTCTTCTTCATCTTCTTCTACTTCTTCGTCTTCTTTTTTTTCTTCTACTTTTAGTTCCTCTACTTCTTTTTCTTCCTTATCATCATTACAATCTTTTTCTTCATCTTCTTCTTCTTCTTTTAATTATTGTTCTTCTTCTTTTTCTTCTTCAATTTCTTCTTATTCTTCTTCCTCTTCTTCTTCATCTTCTACTACTTCTTCTTCTTTTTCTTATTCATCTTCCCCTTCTTCTTCTTAAAATTCTTCTCCCACTTATTCTTCATCATCATCTTTTTCTTCGTCTTCTTCTTCTTCTCCTACT
>JAIUJO010000204.1:952500-955000 GCA_023846275.1 Vanilla planifolia
TTTCTTCTTCTTCCTCTTTTACATCTTGCTCTTGTTCTTCTTCTTCTTTTTTTCTTCTTGTTCTTCTTGTTCTTCTTCTTATTCTTCATATTTTAGTTCTTCTTTCTCTTCTTCTTCTTCTAAATCTTCTTCATCTTCATCTTCATCTTCACCTTCTTCTCTTCATCTCTTCTTATTCTTCTTCTTCTCCTCTTTTCTTCTTCTTCTTCTTTTTCTTCTTTTTCTTCTTCATCTTCTACTTAAACCTCTTCCTCTTTACCTTCTCTTTCTTCCTCTTCTTCTTCTCCTTCTTCTCCATCATCATCATCTTCTTCTTCTTCCTCTTCTTCTTCTTCGACCTCTTCTTCTTCTACTTCATCTTCTTCTTCTTCTTCTTCCTTCTTCTTCTTCTTCTACTTCTTCTTCTTCTACTTCTTCTTCTTATTCTTCTTCTTCTTCATCATCTTCTTCTTTTTCTATTTATTCTTCTTCTTCTCCTTCTCCTTCTCCTTCTCCTTCTTCTCTTTCTTCTCCTTCTTCTTCTTTTCTGCTTCTTCTCCTTCTTCTCCTCCTTCTTCTCCTTCTTCTCCTTCTCCTTCTTCTTCTTCTTCTTCTTCTTTTCTTTTCTTTTCTCATCTTTTAATTCTTTTTCTTCTTCCTCTCCTTTTTCCTTTTCTTCTTGTTCTTCTTTTTCTTCTTCTACTTGTTTCACTTCTTCTTTTTCTACTCTTCTTCCAGTTCTTCATAATCATCATCATCATCTTCTTCTTCTTCTTCTTCTTCATCATCATCTTCTTCTTATTCTTCCTCTTCTTCTTCTTATTTACTTTCTTCTTCTTCTTCTTCTTCTTCTTCTCCTTCATCTTCTCCTTCTTCTTCGTCTTCTTCTTCTTCTATCATCTTCTTCTTCTTATTCTACTTGTACTTCTTTGTCTTCTTCTTCTTCTTCTTCTACTACTACTACTTATTCTTCTTGATCATCATCTTCTTCTTCTTCTTCTTCTTCTTCTTCTGCTTCTTCTCCTTCTTTCTCTGTCTTCTTCTTCTTCTTCTTCTTCTTCTTCTTCTTCTTCTTCTTCTTCTTCTTCTTCTTCTTCTTCTTCTTCTTCTTATTTTACTTCTTCTTTTTCTTATTCTTCCTCATCTTCTTCTTCTTCTTCATATTCATCTCTTCTTCTTCTTATTCTTCTTCTTGTTCTTCTTCCTTTCTTCTTCTTCTTCAACATCTACTGCTTCTTCTTCTTCTTCTTCTTCATCTTCTTCTTCTTCTAATTCTCCTTCTTCTTCTTCTTCTTCTTCTTCCTTCTTCTTCTTCTTCTTCTTCTTCTTCTTCTCGTTCTTCTTCTTCTTCTTCTTCTACTACTTCTTCTTCGTCCTCTTCGTCTTCTTCTTGTTCTTCTTCTTCTTCTTCTTCTTTTTCTTCTTCTTCTTCTTCTTCTTCGTCCTCTTCTTCTTCTTCTTCTTCTTCTCCTTCTGCTTCTTCTCCTTCCTCTTCGACTTCTTCTTCTTCATCTTTTTCTTCTTCTTCTTCTTCTACTTCTTGTTTTACTTCTTATATTACTATTCTTCTTCTTCTTCCTCTTCCAATCCTTCTTCTTCTTATTATTATTTTTCTTCTTCTTTGTCTTTTTCTTCTTCTTGTTCTTCCTTTTTCTTCTTATTCTTTCTTTTGCTTCATCTTCTTCTTCTTCTTCTTATTCTTCTTCTTCTGCTTCTTATTCTTCTTATTCTTTGCTTTCTTTTTTTTATTTTTCTTCCTCTTTTTTCTTCATCTACTTCTTCTTGTTCTTCTTTTTCTTCTTCTTCTTCTTCTTTTTCTTCTGCTTATTCTTCTTCTTGTGCCTACTTCTTCTTCTAATACCTCTTCCTTCTTCTTCTTCATCTTTTTCTTCTTCTTCTTCGTTTTTTTCTTCTTCTTCTTCTTGCTCTTCCTCTCTTTTTTTTTCTTAAACTTCTTTTCTTCTTCTTCTTCATCTTCTTCTTATCGTTCTTCTTCTCTTCTTAATCTTCCTATACTTCATCTTCTTCTACTCCATTTTCTCCTTCTTCTAATTCTTTTTCTTCGTCTTCTTCTTCTAATTCTTTTCTTCGTCTTCTTCTTCCTTATCATCCTAATTATCTTTTTCTTCTTCTTCTTCTTTTTATTCTTATTCTTCTTCTTTTTCTTTTTTTTCATCTTCTTCTTCTTCTTACAGCTCTTCTTCTTCTTCTTCTTCTACTTCTTCTCCTCCTTCTTCTTCATCTATTTCTTCTACTACTTCTTCTTCTTCCCCTCTTTCTTCTTCTACTTCTTCTCCCTCTTCTTCCTCTTCATCATCATCATCATCTTCTTCTTACTCTTCTTCTTCTACTTCCTCTCTTACTTCTCCTTCCTCACGTGCTTCTTCATTTTCTTCTTCTTCTCCCTGTACTTCTTCTTCTTCTTTTCATCCTCTTATTCTTATTCTCCTTCTTCTTCTTCTTCTTCTTCATCAACTTCTTCTTCTTCTTCTACTTCTTCAACTTCTTCTCCTCCTCCTTC